>NIVC01001522.1:0-274246 GCA_002269645.1 Macrostomum lignano | reverse complement strand
AGTCAGCAAGTACAAAGATCATGAGATCTTCAAACCCCATAAAAATATAATCGCGGCACTTCATACCATAAAGAGCACGCGAACCCGATTGATCCAGATAAAGAAGATATCGAAAGCGATATCCTAAACATTACTGACCAGGACGTGCTCTGGGAGAGCAGAAAACTTAGGTCAGGAGGAGCTCCCGGTCCGGATAGAATTCCTAACATGGTTTTGAAATATGGTCTCAGCCCGGACTCCATCAGAGTGCTCGCAAAAATTTACAACTCTAGTTTTCTCATAGGATACTTCCCTAAACAATGGAAAAAGGCCATCATCAAGATGATCCCTAAACCAAACAAATCCAAAAATCTCGTGGAAAGCTATAGACCCATCAGCCTAACCTCCTGTGTTGGTAAACTTTACGAGAAGATTCTAGCTAAAAACCTTAGAATTATCTTAGAAAACCTAGGAATTATTAATGAGGAACAATGTGCCTACAGATTCGATCACTGCACATATGACAATATAGTAAGACTCACCGACGATGTGCTGAAAATGCTTCAGTTGAGGCAGTACACGTTGGGGTCTTCTTTGATGTCAAAGGAGCCTTCGATGGAGTCTGGCTGGACTACCTTAAATATAAAATCTGGAAAAGTAAAATCCCGCACAACATGACACGAATTATAGTTGGAGGAGCCCGGGGCGAGGTCTTTCAGCCAACGGCGGGTGTCCCGCAGGGTGGGGTGCTCTCGCCCTGCTCTTTATCATCTTCGCTAGCTCTATACCCAAGCCCACTGACAGCAAGGTCCGCTTTAGTCAGTTCGCTGACGACTTAGCAGTATGGGCCTCTGCCAGAAAATCCACTATGTCCGCTAAAAGGCTTAACTCATACTTCATTGTCCTCAAAAAGTGGCTTGACAATTTGGGCATAGTCATCAATCCCTCCAAAAGTAAAGCCATTTCCTTTTTCAAAGCTAATGGGAACAAAACAGGTCCAGACGATCCTCCAATTAAACTTGGACAAGACAAAATCAAGTACTATGATTCCGTCACCTTCCTAGGGATGGTTCTTGACAAACAGCTTAACTTTAGGGCCCATATCGACAAGGTAGCTTGGTCTTCGACTGCCAAAATGGCTGCGCTAGCTAGGATGGCTAAGAACTCCAGGATTTCGCAACTGGCTCTTCGCCTCATCTATAGATCTTACATTGAGAGCACAATGACTTACGGCGCTCCAGTGCTCATCAATCTACTGGCATCCCTTGTCAACAAGTTACAAATTCTGCAAAATAAGGCTCTTCGCCTCTCTATAGATGCTCCGCCTTATACTAAAATCACATACTTACACCAGGTCACCAAGATGCCTATGGTTAAGGATCGACTCCTCAATCTTGCTAAAAAATGGTACAAAAAAGCCCTGGAGAGTGAAATCCATGGGTTCAAAAATGACACCAAAGAATAGGCCAGACCTGGGTTCAGGGTCCCCTTTACTACTAAACTCAGACAGATTACGCAAATGTGATTCAATTTATAACTCGAGCGCCTCTGTCCGGGGTCGGGAATACTTACGATTCTATGTAATGCTGTGCTAATTACTTGACATTCAAAGTACAGTACCAATCACACTCTGTTTTAACGTTTACACCCTCTCACAGTATTATCTTTTATACTTCTCTAACATGTTTTACATTATTCACCCAAAATGCTGTTTATTGTGGGGCCAGGTCCACTACTTATAATTATCACTAAGAAAGGATATCTGAATGCTGAACTTACCAGTTGGGCTTGCTTTGTTGGGATGCTGTTGCGTCCGGTTTGCCGATTAACAAAATTTGCAAAACCCTCACCTGTGGGTAGGGACCTCTCTACTTACGGTATTCTCCAAGTCCTCCCAGGGAATCCTTCGTTTTCGTAAGGTTAACTAACATAGGCAGGTTCCTATATCATAGCCGTGTCTAGCTACTCTCAATAGTAGTGAAGAAGCTGGCCTCCATTTTTAAACCAAAACACTCAAAACATTACTGCTTTGTGATTCATTGTACATATTTACACCCCAATATTTGTTTTAGTTTTATCAATCATATTTATTTATATTTATTTGTTTTACTCAATACTTCAACCATTTGCTTTAAATTGACTCTATATTGATTAATTGTACTCTATTATTTGTTTTAAGTTTTTAAATGGCATTATTGTATTATTTATTAGAAAATATTTGTTTTATTTCTCCAACAAAATACTAAATGTATCGCTCAAACTGGAAACTAAAACAAATTAGTTGCGTAAGAGCCCTCCCCAGGGCTGATGCGCAGGGCCCTTGATAGCCCCAACTTACCAAATGAAAAAAATGAAATGAAAATAAAACAACCTTCTCTGCTTGTTTGGCAATCGCTTTTGTGAGAAACTTTTAGTAATTGAAGTTCAACCTTAAAATTTATTTACTGTATAAGGAAACTTGAGGTCGTGGAGACCAAGAACTAGGGATCCTAATAGGGAAACTTGAGGTCGTGGAGACCAGAACTAGGGATCAGGTTAGGAAACTTGAGGTTGTGGAGACCAGAACTAGGGATCTGGTTAGGAAACTTGAGGTCGTGGAGACCCAAGATTAAGGATCTGAATAGGAAACTTGAGGTCGTGGAGACCCAAGAATAGAAACCGGAGTAGGGAGATCGAGATCGTACAGATCCTAAGAAAACCGTACAGGCTTATAATAGACATTAGGTGTTGAGGGATTAGGCATTAGGGGAATAGATTGGCTACTGCTGGACACCCTTGATCCTCGGAAAACGCTAGACTTTCGAACTGAATTAGGGAATTAGACAGTGTCTTACCGCTCGGGCACTACACGCTATTACAAGGGTTCTAGGAAACCGTGTGAAATTAGAAATCTCTAGGAAAGAGTCATAGAGTAGGGCTGCCAACGCTACTCAAAGTAGATATATTAGTGACAATTTATAGGATAGAGAAGTTAGAACTAAAGAACTGCAGCAACTTGGTGAGATAATTTCAGTAGGAACCATAAGGGCTAGCACAATACTGTAGTAAGTTAGAGTGCATAGATCTGTACTACAGAAGAAAGATACTAAACATTAAATAAGTTACATATACAATGAACACGCGCACCTTTATTCCTTCTCCAAAGTCCAAGACAATTTCGTATACATCCCGGAAGGATTCGTGCGAAACCGGTAGTTGCATAAAAACTCGCCTGTTGTTTCCCCTTTGGTCAGAAGAGCCGCCAACCGCGCCTGATGGACACGGAGCACCCAGAGGTTGAAACTCAGTATCGCTCTGCTTAGCATTCGTGTACCAGTCAGTCAAAGTCGTAACCTCGGTGTCGTCCGAGTTGAGCCGAACTTCAGAGCAAGTACATCCAAGTACAACAGCGCCGGCGTACTCCTGTACTTTTGCTCGTCGTATCGACAAAATGTCGCCGACACTCCAATTGACAGCTTGATCGGAGGACGACCCCCAAAACGTGCAGGAGACAGAACGACAGGACTGGTCAACAAGAGTCACTTTAGCTACGTTTATTCGCTTCCCAGCCTTCGTCATGACTTTCTCGGACTGCTGCAGTGTGTCGATTGCTCCAAGGACATCAACATTTCTAATAAAAGGCAATGAAGAGGGGACAATTTGAAAAGTATTTTAAAACCTTAAAACGCTTTTTGAAGTTCATTTGAATCCTACCTACATCAATGGTCGAATGAATATAATGGACTGCTAGACTAGCCAACATAAAGGGATGAAGGCATAGATTGGATTGCTAATCTAGTCAAAATAATTTATAAAAGCCGAACATACACTACAGTGCTACACGATTGCATATACAATTCACATTGTCTATACTATTATGTCTATTGTACATATAATAATATTGTATACTGTCTGTCTATACAATACATACAAGTAGACAGATACAATGCAACTCACCCTTGCAGGCGTACGTTTTGAAGGTCGCTTATTTCAGTATAGTTACACGCCCGTTCAATAACAGTCGGAACTTCATTGCTTCGATATATTGATCCCTTGGAGTCAACTGAAAGAGATACCTCCATAGGATTGTTCGTTCAGTTGTACCAGTATCTCGGATCCGAAGTCTTTACCATACCGCCGGCTACGCGAACAGCATCGGAAGTATTACAAACTTTCTCTCATCTGACTGACTCTCATCTCAGCCGAGTCGTCCACCAAGACGAATGAAAAAACTTCGCCACGAACATCGTTCTTCATGTAGGACCTGGTCTCCTTCAACTCGGTCACAAGGCCAGTAACCGCTGTATTCATGTAGCCCAGTTCAGGCCGGAGATTTTAATCCTAATCTTCTTGGTGATTGTAGACGCCATTGTTGCTAAGTTGTTCAGTTTTAACAAAGTATAAACAAAACTTAGAAAATAGAAAGAGCTTCTAAAAGTTTTGCAGTGCAAAATACTTCAGTAGAAATAGCAGGTTAAAAATCACAATTTGCAATAAATTTTGACTTAAAAAGTCAAGCCGACACCCAATCACAGCAGTCAACCCACGCACTAAACAGCCAATCAGAATGCAGATACCCCTCCCTCCCCTGTCTGCAATCTCTTCGCTTCCAGACTAAATCGGCTGGGTGAGTGGGCTCTGGACCTTGTGGCGTGATCTCGCGACGCTAATTGAACTCCCACGGCCAACCCTCTCAACGTTATCTGCGACTTATCGTTTTCACACTCATGAAAAGCAGCACAAACTTTCTTAGTCATTTATCCAGTAATCTGAACTTGTCTGTGTTTACTCCATTTTCATTTTGAAAGTTTTGTGTAGCCAATGTTTGGCTTGGAGCTTAACTGACAACACTCCAAGGGCTAGTACGCACTGTTGATATTGGCTGGCGTTTGTTCATCAGAAATCCCCACAAGTTATGATTGAGGATATTTACATAATTCGGATTTCTTGGAGTAGAAACAGAATAGGGAAAGTAGCCTTGGGTATAGATCTAGACCACATGTAACACTAAGTGTGAGCGAGCTGGCTACCTCGTGAGTTGAGCTGCGCAACTCATGGAAATTGTACTGAAAATAATTAAGTGTTAAAGGCGGCTTTGTTTTATTTGAACATGTTTAGTTGACTGCTATGAGAAACTAATTGAATCAGTTTGAACCGAGTCTCTCTTCTATATAACTTCTTCTATGTAACTGAATCTCTATATAACTGAGTCTCTATATAACTGAGTCTCTATATAACTGAGTCCCTATAGACTTAGGTATGGAGCCAATGACAACATTGAGGATTAAAGCTTGAGTGGGGTATAAATGATCAAAAAAGTAAAATAGGTTAAAGTAAAGACTAAAAGGCGAAAGTAAACACTCAAATACAGACGCCGAGGTTAGGGTTTATTTTTGCACCTTTGAGGCTTGTACAATAAATATGCTTTGATTTAGGATTATGAAAATGAACATCTCTAATTCCCACGTGCTGAGTACCATCCCCATTCTGCATTCTACGTGGCCACCACATCCATAATTCCCACTTGTTGAGTTGAGTGCAATTGCTCATCTGCTCCCCACAGAGCCACCAGAAATAACTACAAAATACAACCACATTGCGCAATGCTTACAGCTCTTTTGTGCGGCTTAAGTAAACCCCACTTTTGCCGAAATGATGAGTAGATATTATTCAGCGTTTTTTTAATATACAACAAACCAGAAGCAGGGGACGGCAACTAATAGGAGAGCTTTCCAAAGAATTCTACAAAGTTTATTCCTAAGTCTATAGAGACTCAATTAAATAGAGACTCAGTTATATAGAGACTCAGTTATATAGAGACTCAGTTATATAGAGACTCAGTTATATAGAGACTCAGTTATATAGAGACTCAGTTATATAGAGACTCAGTTATATAGAGACTCAGTTATATAGAGACTCAGTTATATAGAGACTGTTATATAGAGACTCTGTTGATTTTTGAGCGGGTTGAGATCAAGCTAGTCATCATATGTACACAGGTGTTAAGAGTCGCCGGGGCCGAAACTCTTGCTTCAGCTCCGTTGCCAAGCGGCGCGGCCTGCTCACTGGTGGGCGCGGCTGCTGCAGACCGGTATATATATATATATATACTCGCAGAAAACTCAAGACCTCTGCACTCAGCATAGTCACTCGGAACATTCTTTATTCCCAGACATTCCCAGACTAAAAAACAAAGCATGCGCGGCTATTTTCTGCTGTACATTTTCATCTCTAGCGTCTTCACCGAGTATAGGTAAGTATTTATTATATACTTCTTTAATTTTTGTTAAAAAGAGGCATTAGTACAAAATTGTATATTATCAGAAGAGACTGTATTGGATCTTATTCCTTCTTTTTATAATTAACCTAGCCTAGAAGAGGAAGCATTTCTATTTTTAAAAAATTATGTGACATGTTCTGCGTTCTTATTCGTGTTTAACTTTACGAATATGACAGGTCACGACCCTCTATTTCGTGTGAACTTAACGACTAAACGTAACGGCCAAATGCATTTCGAGCTTGATGCCAACATTTATGTTCTGATTGCCGAAGTAGCTTTCTGGGCTATTATCAAGATATTTATGTTGGTAATAAGAAGAATTTTAGCAAGGAAAGAAGAGGACGCATGCAGAGCCCAGCAGCCGCAGATTTTTTTACGTTGAATGTGGTGAACTACATTTATAATTTCTTCAACTAGACTTTTTATTCACTTCGTTCCTTAATAAGTATGCCGAGGGAGTGTCAAGCCAACACTCCCTGGCCGCGCGTCAGCCGTTTTAAAGATTGGCTCTTGCGCCTGTATATTTTTAAATAGTAGGTTTGCAGATGTACATAGACTTAATGCTTAGGTTAGACTGTATTTTTAGTAGACTTTTTATTCACTACTTATGCGGACGGTTTTCTACATTCTTGTTTTATAATTCATGTTTTAAACTTGATTTTCATGTTGCATGTTTTATGCCTTCAGGCTCGACAATTCTCCAGTTTTTGTATTTTTTTGTTTTGAAATTTTGCTTCTTATGTAAATAATGTAATGTAAAATGTAATGTAATGTAAATAATGTAATGTAAATAATTGCTTCCTATCATGTAAAACAGATAGATAAGTTTCATGTGTGAGATAAAGGAAGGTAAAGGCAACAACACGTGGCAACAATAAATCTTATTCAATTCAATAAGTCGGAACAGGTTGGCCACGGATACAATCAATATTCGACCAAATCCTGGTGATGACATTGATCAGTCTTTTACTTGACTTGTTGTTTCAAAGAGAATTGGAAATTTATTGTTATGGAGCTCAATTTTCTGTATTTAGTTTGAGCCGCTCTAACGGCCTCAAATACCGTTCTCAGGGCCTCAAATACCGTTCTCAGGGTTATGAAGCTCACTTTTCTGTTTTTAGTTTCAGCCGCTCTAACGGCCTCAAAAACCGTACTCAGGGCCTTAAATACCGTTCTCAAGGCTTCAAAAACCGTTCCCAGGGTTATGGAGCTCACTTTTCTGTTTTTAGTTTCAGCCGCTCTAACGGCCTTAAGTACCGTTCTCAGGGCCTCAAAATCCGTTCTCAGGGTTATAGAGCTCACTTTTCTGTTTTTAGTTTCAGCCGCTCTAACGGCCTCAAAAACAGTACTCAGGGCCTCAAATACCGTTCTCGTGGCCTCTAGATAGATATATGGATATATGGATAGATAGATAGATAGATAGATAGATAGATAGATAGATGGCAGAAACCACCAGAAAATTCTGATTAAGGATGAGGGCCGGTTTGAAGATGGGGCTTTTATGGGGCTTTGCACATCTTTGAGAGGTGCCTCGCACGCTTGTAAATGGGCTTCACACCTTTATAGGAGGGGAATCGCACGCTTATAAGAGGAGAATCGCACGCTTTTAAGAGGGTTTTTGCACACTTTTGTGAGGGGCCTCGTTGTTGATCAGGAATCCCCACAAATAATGATTGAGGATAAAACAGAATTTCGCGACAAATGCCTCAAAATAAACTTTTGAATATTGCCTCCTCATGTGACCGAAGTGCCGCCTTGATTATCTGAAGATCTGTAGTCTGTATTATAATTAATCAAATACCCCTTTTTGGCTTTAAAATATGAATTTTTTCTATATTAATTATAATTTAGGGGCAAACACGCAAACTCACCTACTGACCACAGTAGCATGCTAAGGGTATGCCAAGGACCCGATTTTTTATGCAAGAACAAAAAATCATAGATGCCCATAGATTTGAGCAGCAACATAGGAGAGTTACACTACAAGTTAGCGACATTCTGGACGCCACAGGCTTACATATTGACCTGGATTTTAATGGGGATCGCTTCTGCGTCTATTTCAGAGTACGGGAAATCAAATCGCATTGAGATCCATCAAAATTAAGTGGCATCCCGAAATCAATTCTGTCAGTGGTACCCCCGTCAAAATGACAAGCCTTGACAGGCAATGTAATGCTGTCATGCTTTCTACAAACAGTAAAATTTTCACCCTTGTAAATACAATTAGAAAATAGATTAGGTTTAGATTTACTTTATAACAGACAAACAAACGTACCGACCATTTTTGTTTCTATTTGCAAAGCAGAAACCCCTCCCCCCCAGATAGATAGATAGCTGGAGAACGGAGACAGGTCGCGCAGCAACAGAAACCTGCCAAACTCCGGCATGCAACCCGAATCCCTGTCGCTCCATCAACCGGAGCCACCTAGGCTGGCCGAGAGGCGACCGCGAATTCCCGCTCGAAAACCGCTCGCTAGGAAACCACTTGGCAACGGACAGCAGCTGTCTCCGGCTGCAGCCATCGGCCTCTCCGTATAAGAGTTAGAAATCTGAAGTTTTGCTCTCAGAAAGAAGATAGATAGAAATTTATGAAAAGTCCAGACGCAGTGAAGGGCGAGGCAGAAAAGCACAATGGAACCTTTAGTTAGTAAGAGAACAGCAAATAGAAACAGCTCTAAGATAATTACACAGCTGTCAATCAAATTGAATCTCGAATCCAATTAAGCCCCTTCCCATTCCAGTCAGCCACGACACCCCGCCGCAGGAACCATGCCGATTAAACTGGCTGAGAGAAGTGGCCCAGCTTAGAGAACAACGCGGCACGCGGCATCTTCTGGCGCACCCTGAGGGAGAAAAGTGAGGCCCACCTACAGACTCCTATCCAATCTGAAGTGGCCCAAGAGGGCGAGATCAACCCCAAGCTGCCTGACAACCGAGAGAAACAAAGGACTGTTTAATCATCAATGGACAGAGTCAAGAGACGGAAAACTAAGTACTTTTCTATAATCTTTCTATCCTAAATTTTATCCAACTCAACACATAGATTTGCGAAAGCCCGAATAATCTCTAACCCTCACACTTAGCAACCTGCAACCTACTAGAACTAACTAAATTCATGTACAACTAGGGGACTGTGTCCCAGATTGTTATTGCTCAACCCCCCCGCCGTTGCTAACAACGCGAAGACACCCCACCGGCGGCGGGGAGGCCAAAAATGCTAATTGGTATAAATAGACGCTCATCTCAAACTGGAGCGGCGCTTCGTTTTTTTCTGCGCAGTTTTTGATCTCGAATTGCTCCATTGAATCAGTCTCTGGATTATCCAGTTGGCACAAATCCAAGTCTTCAATATAATTATTTGTCTTAATTGTCGCGCAGATCAAATCCGAGAGAGACTCAAACTCAGCTTAGATACTAGCAGATCCCGTCAGTTTATACGGTTTTCTCTTACGGCCTGATCGGAGAAATTAGAGCTGTACGAACCTTAGACCGCTAGACATCTATCTTAAGAAAGTGAGAGCACAAACTCAAAGGCCCCAGTGAACAACGCGTATATTCCGGCCTCACCGGTCTCAACCTTTGAAGTCGAGCTTTCGAATCGGATCGAAAATCCCGGAGCTGGCCTCAGCAACAGCCGCAGGCGCACCTGTGGAGTCTCAACTCGACTGATTCTAAAAATAGCACAAACCGGCCAACAATGAGTGCCTAGCTGATCTGCATGCCCAGTGGGGGGTTCGAATTCTTCCCCCTTTTTTGTTAGCTCTACTATTGATACATTTCAGCTGCATGCAGGTGTGAAGGCGTAAAACATTATGTTGCGGCTTGTTAACTTTCGGCTTGTTTTCGATATGTAAAAGAAATGCACTGAAATCGTAATTAGATCCTCTCTAAATGTTAATTAACTCACTAGACATCATAAGAACATTATATATTTGTAAAATACAAGGCTGATGAAGACTCGACTACCCGTGAGGCTTATAGGAACGGTTTTTTAGGCTCCAAAAACGGTTTTTGAGGCCGTGAAAACACTTATAATTGGCCAGTGATCCTTACAATTCAACAAGCCAGGAGCGGGGGCGGCAATCAATAGGAGAGCTTCACTAAGGATTCTGTAATTTCATTTGTAAGTAGATACAGATTCAGTTGTATAGAGATTCAATTACATAGAATAAGTTATATAGAGACTTAGTTATATAGAGACACAGTTATATAGACTCAGTTAATAGTTATTCCAAATAATCAAATTTAATCCCTAATTATTTTTTAAAAATGTATTCTAATCTGAAGATACGTATTCTGTATTATAATTTATCAAATACCCCTTTTTTCGATTTAAAATATTACTTTTCGTAAATTAATTATAATTTAGGGCAAAACACGCAATTTCACCTACTGACATTAGTAGCATGCCGTGGATATGCAACGGACCCGATTTTTTATTGCAAGAGCGAAAAATGCAGAAAATATTTCAAGACTTTTACTAATCCCTAATCAAATAAAATTAAGCCTTGCGGTCACTAAAGTTCTCAGCCAAGCCCATAATCCCAAGTGTTGAGGGAATAATTACGCTTTACCTGGCTCCGCTGCCCTGACGCTCCAGGTGAATCATTGGGCGCGATTAATGCCTTGAAATAAACTTTTTATAACGTGTAGCGCCAGTAGCAAAACTATAAATAAATAAACATTTTCTTGCTTCAAAAAGCTCTAGCTCCCTCCCCCAAGCCTTGCGCGCACTGCCATCGTCCCGGTCGGTCTGAGTTCTGTACGAAAACGCTTCAAATCTACTGAAAGTAAGTCGACTGTAAATTTCATCTTTATTTTCTATTTCGTTTAAATTTTAATTTTCTTCTCATTTCCTTGGCCCATAGAATGTCTTAGGGACTAAATTCTTTAGCTAGTTTGCTGTCCCAGTCTCGCCTGCCCTGAGACTCCCTCTCCCCTTCTTTTTGCTCTCTTTTTTGTTTATTTTCGGGCTCTTTAGCACTTAGGGTTCCTCTTTAAGGGTTGGGTCTAGGACGCGCTGTCCTGTTAGCTAGCTAGTTATTTTTCAGTTATTTAGCTCTTTTTGTGAAAATTTTTGGCTTTGGCTTGGGGAAACCCCTGCCCAAATTTTTCTTAATTAGTTTATTTTAGATCGTTTTTGCAAGTTTCTCTTGCTGTTCGCTTTTGCAGTATTTTTTAAACAACTTTAAAATTTAATTAATTCATTTTCGATCTGATTTCTTTAATTTAAGATTAATTCTCATTCTGCCTACTTTTCGTTAAATACTTAGTTACAGGTTTTTCGCTATTCTTCACTCTTTATATCTAAAAATTTAACTGATTTATATTAATTTATTTACAATTTCCCGGGTTTCTTTCACTTTCTTTTCTTTCAATCGAGACAGTGCGTGTGAGGCTTGTGGACGTATTTAACTGCTCTGACAACTGCTTTGAACTGCCACTATCTACCAATTCATTTGAACTGCTCCATTTATTAACTGTTTTACATTTTTATATTGAACTGCCCTAGTTTTACAAGTTCTGCATTCCGTTTTACATTGCTGAACTGACTCATAGTTTTACTTTGACTCTCTACCTCTAATAGCATTATATTAATTAGTAAACTTACTCAGCATTGTCATGAGCACAATTAAAGAAGAAATGGAAGTCACTGACAACGGAAAGAGGCCAGCTCGAGACACTTCGTCGCCGGTGGTCGCTTCAACCAAAAAGCCCAATACTCGAGCCTCAGCAGGACCTGAAGACAGCAGAGCTACACCGGCAAGAAGAACATTCTTGCCTGAATCCTCTCCAAGGTCTGCAGATGGCCGCTCTGCTGGCAAGCAGCCTCAAACAGCGTATCCTGACCTGAAATATGATGCGACTGATATGGCACTCCTTAGCATTCCTAGGCCAAACAGAAGCAACGAGAAAACAGTTAACTTACTGCAAAATTGCAACATTACCTATGCACCCAATGCTCTAAACGGCTCCGAGACAGCTCTCTACAAGGCAATAATGAAAGAAATTGCACCTAGCGCATTCCACCACTGCACTAACGGAAAACCTGAGGCCTGTCAAATCGCATGGTTCGGGCCCAGTTACTGCTACGGAGGTACTAGAATCGAAGCTAATGACAACTGGCACCCTATCATAGCTCGTCTTGTGACTTGGCTGCATTTAGAATTCAGGCTGCCACTTTTCAACTCATGTTTAATAAACTTTTACAAGGACGGCACTATTGGAATACCTTGGCATTCTGACGATGAAACAGAGCTCGGCGAAGACCCGGTAATTGCCTCTCTATCTCTAGGAGCCGCTCGTGACTTCCAGGTTCGCTCCAAATCATCACCGGCGAACATCATGTACTCACAAAAGCTTGGCAATGGCAGCCTCCTGGTAATGAGTGGTGCCACCCAGCGCCTTCTGCAGCACTCAGTGCCAAGGGATCCAAATTGCAAAGAGATGAGGATAAATCTTACGTTCCGCCTTACCAAGGACAATAGAATTTCTGCCGCTGACGACGCTCTGCCGCCCAACCCGTGCGTCAGGTTCACCCAAAACGCGATATCCATCACTTGTGACCTAGACGATGAGGACTGTCAAACGCAGGGCAGAAGAGGAGGCAGTCAATCTGGAGAGAGTCAGGCAAAACTCTGCAAGCAAAAGCAACCAGGACCAAGTGGATAGGAAGTCACGCAGTCAAGATCAAACAGCAAAGCAACCAGGCAAACAGGACATCAAGCAACAGCCAAGCAATCAGGACACGAGGCACCAACTAGATCTGCAGCCAACAGGCAACATGAGCAACCAGCAACAAAGTCAAAATCAGCAATGTGGGCCGGCGGCCAGTGCGGCCAGCCAGGCTAAAAAAAGAAAATACCAGTAACCCGGCGGCCAGTACAGCCGACCAGGCAGAAGTAAAAACCAGTAAACCGGCGGTCAGTATAGCCAACCAGGATACTAACTCTGAAAACAATAGACCGGCGGCAAGTACAGCCGACCAGGACACCTCAAATCAGCCAAGCAATCAACACACTGAATCAACTCAACAGAAGAATCACAGGAAAATAGCACCATCCGAAAGGCTCTGCCTGATAATCGGGAGTCGGAATCCAGTCGTAGTGCAGCAGCTACTATCGAAAGAAAGTCTCGACCGAAGCAACTAGCAAAGCGGGAACTACTAAGGACGCTGTACGAGTGTGTGTGACCTACGAAAGCATCGTTTGCAACAGGATGTGGATTGGGGAGCTGAAGAAAAAGAAATTGGAACTTGAAATAAAACTGCTGAAACGGGAACCAAACAAATGTGCGTGAACGAGATATTTTGAAATTATGTGACACGTTCGTGAAAGAAGCATCAAAAACCTAAATTGACATATTTTACTAACTTAAACGGTTTATCTGTTTGTTGTTGTTTGATTGTTCTTATTCAAATCCTTAGGCATTAGCTGCAGAAATAAAGTTCAGGAGTCGACTGCGTGGATCGTTGCCTTGCAATGGATCGCCCTCATTGGCGATTGGTTCGTACATAAATTCTTCCGTGGGTTGCAATTCTTCATGCCGATTGTTAGAGGCCACAATGTAATTCTGCAGTAGTGTACAGCACTTAATGATCTCACATGCGTAGACAGGGTCAACTCGCAACTGTGTAGATAGGCAGGCAAAGCGCTGCTTTAGAACGCCTAAGTAGCACTCGACTAGTCGTCTCGTTTTTGCATGAACAATGTTAAACTGATTCTACGATTGGGGTGATAAGCCACTGCTTTAGACTGTATCCGCTATCTCCCAATATTAATGCATTGGGAAATGGTCTCCAGCCTCCTTCAAAGGCGTCGCTCATCGTGCTGTTGTTCAATACACGTTTGTCATTGAGTCTCCCAGGCCAACGCGCAGACACAAAATGCCTGAAGCTGAGGGCCAGCCACTACCATGCAATTTATAGAGTGGTTACCGTGTCTGTCAACGAACTGATCTTCATCAGTAACGGGAGCTCGGGTCTTGATCAGCGTACCATCGACACAGCCAGCAACGCATGGCATGCCACCGACTCTGTAGAAATCTTGTGCTATCTGTGCTCGCTTCTGATTGCATTCCGGCCAACGGACCAGCTCGTCGAATAGTCTGTTATTCAATGCAGTAACGACGCGCCGGACAGTACGACATAGGGTGGCCTTTGAGACGCCATGCGCGTCTCCAACAGCATGATAGAAACTTCCGCATGCGAGGAATCGGAGCGAACTCAGTAATTGCTCTCGTACAGTCAACGATCCTTGTCGGACAGTTGCGTGGGTCAAGGGAGGTCCAATAATTTCCAACAAATCTTCAACTTGATCAGATGAAAGCCGGAATTTCTTCACGAAATCTATGCAATGGGGCTGAAAGTTGATTCGTTCTTTGAAGATCCGCACTGCATAAGCTTCATTGAGAAGAGCATCTTCTTCTTTACTGTCGCTAAACATGCTTTATCCAAGTATTCTATACTATATAAGTTCTAGTTCATCCAAGTAGACTGTTGACATAAGCTTAGGCCACTTGTAGACTTGTCATTGACAAGTGGGACCCTTCGATAGTGCTCAAGCTAAATCTGTGTTGTCTATGGCCAAAATAACGGCAAAAACGGCTTGACAAATTGTCACTTATCACTTATCACTTGTTAAATTGTCATCCCTCCTCATGAAACGCTATAATTGTGAAATTTTACACTTGTCCCTTGTAAATTGTCAACTTGTCACTTGTACACCATTTTACCCTCGATTTTGAACAAGGAGAACTTCGAAACTGACAAACTCCTCTTCAATATTGACACTCTATGGTCGGGCACTCAAAATCTACAATCAATATTGACAGATCAAGCTTCATTTTTGACAAACTCTGGTTCAATTTTGACAATGCACGTTTAGTCAACTTCTCCTGGGAGAATTCGGTAACAAAGTAATCCAATGAAAGCCTGAACGGGGCTGAAGTGAGCTGTGCAAAATCAGCTTATTCTGACTTTGCTTTTTGGATCTACAAGTATTGATAAAATTTATTTTTCTCTATCCTTTACACATATAGACTAAAATAGCCTGACTGGTTGGGCTGCAAAGTCTGATTCTATTTTGACAGAGTTGCTTCAAAACTGACACTCTATGGTTTGTGTACCTAAAAAGTCCGCTTCATTTTTGACAACTCCGAATTAATATTGAACAGTTAACAATCGATTTTGACTAAGACATTTTAAAAAATAGATTTTGACAATTTTTACTAAGATTTCTCTCTTGAGGGGGGGGTACTTGCTATTTGAGAGAGGGGGTACTGGCTGCATGGATCTACGAGTACATGTATGGGAATCTTTCTATCCAGGGATGCTTGCTAGAGTCCCTGCTCTCTCAAGGGACTCTAGCAAAAGGCCGGTCATTTAACATCCAAAGACAGCAAGCATCCACCCAGACAGCAAGCATCCACCCAGATAGCAAGCATACACCCAGATAGCAAGCATACACCCAGATAGCAAGCATCCACCCAGATAGCAAGCATTCACCCAGATAGCAAGCATCCACCCAGATAGCAAGCATCCACCCAGATAGCAAGCATTCACCCAGATGCAAGCATCCACCCAGATAGCAAGCATCCACCCAGATAGCAAGCATTCACCCAGATGCAAGCATCCACCCAGATAGCAAGCGTGCACCCAGATACCAAGCATCCCCCAGATATAGCAAGCATCTTGCAGATAGCAAGCATCATCCAGGTAGCAAACATCCACCCAGATAGCAAGCATCCCTGGATATAAAGATTCCCATACATGTACTCGTAGATCCATGCAGCCAGTACCCCCTCTCTCAAATAGCAAGTACCCCCCCCCCTCAAGAGAGAAATCTTAGTAAAAATTGTCAAAATCTATTTTTTAAAATGTCTTAGTCAAAATCGATTGTTAACTGTTCAATATTGATTCGGAGTTGTCAAAAATGAAGCGGACTTTTTAGGTACACAAACCATAGAGTGTCAGTTTTGAAGCAACTCTGTCAAAATAGAATCGGACTTTGCAGCCCAACCAGTCAGGCTATTTTAGTCTATATGTGTAAAGGATAGAGAAAAATAAATTTTATCAATACTTGTAGATCCAAAAAGCAAAGTCAGAATAAGCTGATTTTGCACAGCTCACTTCAGCCCCGTTCAGGCTTTCATTGGATTACTTTGTTACCGAATTCTCCCAGGAGAAGTTGACTAAACGTGCATTGTCAAAATTGAACCAGAGTTTGTCAAAAATGAAGCTTGATCTGTCAATATTGATTGTAGATTTTGAGTGCCCGACCATAGAGTGTCAATATTGAAGAGGAGTTTGTCAGTTTCGAAGTTCTCCTTGTTCAAAATCGAGGGTAAAATGGTGTACTTGCTTCATGAAATCGGCCCCTGATAAAGAGAGTATAAAGAGAGCTGTTTTAAAGAGAGCTGATAGTATGTCCCTTGCATTGAAATGTCTATGGCCCTTCCTACGTTTTTGGG
Source organism: Macrostomum lignano (assembly GCA_002269645.1). Taxonomy (NCBI): domain Eukaryota; kingdom Metazoa; phylum Platyhelminthes; family Macrostomidae; genus Macrostomum; species Macrostomum lignano. The sequence goes on along the minus strand of NIVC01001522.1, from coordinate 257,538 downwards.
TGTCGTAGAATGACTGCGAAATATTTTGTGCAAAAGCTTTAACCCTCAACAAACAGCGTGATAATGCCATCAATCAATGTAAACTGCGTCATCTGCGATGCGGAAATGCGTAAAGACAACCTGGCACGCCATGCTAGAAGTCAACAACCAGATCATCGCGTCGAAGATATCTTATGGTTTGCGACCTTCGAGCGATCAGTTAATTCTGGTCACCACATGTGCTGTGTGTGTAGAGAGGCGTGCGTGCAGCTCCGCTCGCACTACAGAAGCCACCACCCGGAGCTCAATGAGCATAAGGGAAAGCCCATAAAGGGCGAGGATCATCAAGTGCAGGCACGTGAGTACGCACGAGCCTATCTAGCTGTGGCCCGCACAAAGATTATTAATGGCCGACCACTGCCACCGCATCTTGATCGTGGCACCAAGCCAAGACCCAGCAGCAGCAGCAGCAGCAGCAGCAGCAGGCGCTACAACCGGCCGAAACAGCAACAGGCCCAGTCTACCGTGTTGTGCTGCAGCCAAGAGACACATTGCTTAAGCCAGCAGGGTGGATCCATGCAGTCTACACCCCCGAGGACTCAGTGGGATTTGGCGGCAACTTCCTAAGCGTCTATGGCTCGATTACGCACATTGCCGTGACTCAATCAAAGAAGAGGATCAAAGTCGCAGAGCAGTTTCGATTTCCGAATTTAAAATTTATCCTATGGCACTTTTCTGATTAGCTTATTAATACTGAAAATTTAGAAAAAATGAAACTTACTTTTATTCGATTTCGAATCATTAGCAGGAAACCTATCGAAATGGAGGATTAGGGTTAGGGTTAGGGCAAGAAATCCTGCCGGCCGAAGTCCGGTCCTCGCCGCTGCCCGACCTATGTGACCCGGAGACGGCCACATGGGAACGCGCGGCCAAGGTTCGGGTGACTGTCCTGGCCCTCGGCGCCTCTACCTGGTCAGACGAGAGCAGCCTGGACGACCACCTGTGCCGGGCCAATGCGATGCTGCCCCCGACCGAGGACTCATCCTGCTGCTCGTCGGGACGACTGAGGACCAGCTGGCGGAGACCAAGTCTAAAGTCTCCCTACCTGTCTACCGGCGCTGGGTAAGTGCGGCCGTTCCCTCTGTCCCTAATATCCCCCCGCTCTTGTTCCTCTCATTAGGACTCACTGGACAAACCTCGCTGCCAGGAGGGCCCCATAGGGCTCAACCAGAATTTGCTCGTTCTCCATCCCACCTTTTCACCTGACCCCCGACCCTCTCTCTCTCCTTCAGAAGGGGCTAAATTTCGTCCCCACAAACAACAAAATCTTTCTCCCTAGACTTCACCAAGACACCATCGAGTTCACCCGCCGTCTTCAATGGGCTGAAAAAATCTCATCGCCCGAGCTCGGGCGCCCTCTCACCCCTCTGTGGTCCCTCTGCCAGATCCCCCCCCCCGCCCAGCCATTTCCCAAGCTACCCTGGACTTCTGCGAGGAACTCCTTGAGGAGGCCGCGGAACGATCCGCCCTCAAGGCTCTCAGGGATGACCCCTCCATCATTATCAGGAACGCCGACAAAGGCGGCGCCATCGTAATCTCCCACACCAGGGATTACACCTTTGAAATCCTTTCTCAGCTTGGGGATAGGAATTTCTATTCCCCCATCGCGGGCCCCATCTTTCCTGAGACCAAGGATCGCATCCAGGCCATTCTGTACATCTCAAACTCCAGGGGTATCTGTCAGCTAGACAGCATTCCTTCCTCTCCCCTCCGGATAACCCCCGCCCCAGACACTTCTACACCCTCCCGAAGATCCACAAGGATCCCGCTTCTTGGCTCCTCCCTTCTCGGCTACCCAAGGGGCGCCCCATCGTCAGTGGCTGCTCCTCCGAATCCATTGGGGCTGAGAAGCTTAATTTTAGCTCATCGATCACTTCCTCAAACCTTTGGCCCAGGCCCAACCTTCCTTCATTAGGGACTCCATTCACTTCAAGGCGCTCCTTGAAAATCTCCCAGTCTCCCCTTCCACTCTCCTGGCTACCATGGACGTGGCCTCCCTGTACACCATGATTGACACCTCTGATGGCCTCCGCGCCATCAAACACTTCTTTCAAACCAACCCTGACCCTCTCAGACCAGACTCTGACATCCTCCGCCTCCTCCAAATCTGCCTCGACCGCAACGATTTCTGCTTTCGGGGTCTCTGGTTCCTCCAATCAAAGGGCACTGCCATGGGCAAAATCTTCGCCCCCAACTATACCTGCCTTTTCATGAGCCACTGGGAACAAGCGGCGCTCAACACCGCCCTGTCCCACTCCATCTCCCCGGGCACCTTCCTCCGCTACATCGACGACATCTTCGTCACCCTGGATGGGCCCTCCTCCACGGCTCAGAAATTCCTGGACATCCTAAATGCCCAGGACCCCAACATCCAACTTTCTCTCACCGTCTCTTCTTCCTCCGTTGACTTCCTGGATCTCTCAGTCAAGATCTCGGACTCCTCGCTCCACACTTCTATCTACTCAAAACCCACTAGCTCACTTCTCCTGCTTCACATGGCTTCGGCTCACCCCAAACACACCTTCAAGGGGGTTCTCAAATCCCAGATCTACGGGCTGCATGCCTCTGCGATTCCTACTCTGATTTTTCCTCTTTCTGCCGCACCCTCTGCCGCTCCCTCCACTCTGTCGGATACTCCTTCTCCTTCTTCAGCAACACCAAGGCCTCCGTCCTGGCCCAACTTGGCTGGCCTCAAACCATCCCACGTCCCATCCTCATCCCAAAAGGATTCCAATCCTGCAACTCTGCCCGCTGCAGAACCTGCCCCCACGCCATCCCAGGATCTCTTTTCAGGGCCCCTCCCCTGCCTCTGCTTTTCTCATCTCCCAATCTCTCTCCTGCGCCTCTTCCCACCTCATCTACGGCATTTCCTGCCTCCGCTGTCTTCCCTCCTCCAACCTCTACGTGGGCTGTACTACCAATACCCTGAGAGACCGTCTGAACGGCTACCGCTCGGACATTAGACTCAACAAGGACAAACCCAGAATTTTGTCCTATTGTTTTATTAGTAAATAAGCCCAGAATTAAAATGAGAATTCGATTCCTAGTCCCACTCCCTAAGAATTCTTTTCATTTTACAGGATTCGTCCCTTGCTTATTGGCCACCCCGAGGGGGGCGCTAGATTGCTAGTGACGCTTCTATGATTGTTTACATGACGCTTCTATGATTGTTTACATGACGCTTCTATGATTGTTTACATGACGCTTCTACGATTTTTTACATGACGCTTCTATGATTGTTTACATGACGCTTCTATGATTGTTTACATGACGCTTCTATGATTGTTTACATGACGCTTCTATGATTGTTTACATGACGTTTCTATGATTTTTTACATGACGCTTTTATGATTTTTACATGACGCTTCTATGATTGTTTACATGACGCTTCTATGATTGTTTACATGACGCTTCTATGATTTTTTTACATGACGCTTCTATGATTTTTTACATGACGCCTCTAGTCCTTTATTATTTATTTAATAAAGCTTTTAATAAAAAATTTTCACTACTAAAATTCGAACCCAGGTCGCTGCATTAGCAGTCCAGTCTGTTCACATCTAGGCTAGATCTCATCGAATTTATAAATGAAATTGTAGCACTTATATAATTCAACACTCACTCACGAAGCAGTTATGACATAATTAATTTCCCAGGCAAGTCAGTATTAGTCTCAATTAAAGTTGACAATATAGTTACGCAATCTAAATTATGTCTGATGCTACGCTTCCACACTGCATTTTCAATACTGTGAGGCAATTCAAGTTAGAGTCACAATTCAGTTATGATGCAATTGTAGTAGGGGGGTTTAGTTCAAGCAGTTTTGCTAAGGGCGTTTGCCAAGGTTTCCGATTCGTCGAGATAATTATTTTTAGTTTTCCGAAATCGAGAATAAGCAGTTTTGCTTTTACGCTACTGTTAGTAGTTCACCCTCGGGGAAATATCTGAAGTTGTGGGAATTCGAGTATTAGCGGGTTCCTCTATTAGTAGAAGGCTGTTTAGCCTCGGAAGAAGCATCCATCGTTGCCATGGTAACTAATAAACTCTATAGTCTTTGAACCACTACAGGTATCTACAGTGTAGGCCTACGGGTGGTTCTGGCTATAGAGGGCATTAGCATCTGTGGTGACGACTCACCTGGCGATTGCATTGGCTCTCTGCGACGATTTCGGCTGCTTCGACGACTCCGGCTACTTCGACGACTCCGGCTGCTTCGACGACTCCGGCTTCATCTGCGGCTCGGCGACTGCGACCTCGGCGGCCTCGGTCTCGGCTGGTTGACGGCATCGGCGGTGCGGCGGCAGCGGCGCGGTCTAGCGACTACAGCGGTGTGCGGCAGCAGCGGCGCCAGGCACCTGCAACCGCGCGCGACGTCTGCAATTCGGCGCCAGGCTCCTCGTCTAAATAGAATTTAGTGTTTAGTGGCTAATTAGGGCCCTTTTTGTATTTTGGTAGTTATCAACTACTCTTAGTAGGCCTATTTGATTTTTATTAGTAATTCAGTTTTAATTGTTTTAAAAATAATAGTTTTACTAGCCTACCGTTTTAAGGCTTTTCTTTAATTTAATCTAGACTTATATTATAGTTGCTAGGCTAATGGAGGTTGAAAGTAGTATTAAAAGATCCACACGTGAGACAGACAGGTCGCCAACCAGTTCAGCAGTCGGCGTCGCCGTCTAGTGCACCTCTTCCTGAGACACCCCCTCAAGCAGTTGCAAGCTCCAACGGTGAGAGTAGCCGACCACCTGTTAGGGGCAAATTAGACACTAGTTCCACTAGCGACAACCAAACCGTAACATTTTCACTGCAAACTGACAAAGGCAACAATATAATTGCAAAATTACCGAACAACTGTAATGTTAGCTATTTTCCAAATGCTCTCAAGAACTCTGAAGGAGAAATTCTCCGAATACTAACAAAAGAAATAGAACCAAAAGCTTTCCACCATCTAACTAACGGCCGGCCAGAATCTAGGAAAATAGTGTGGTTTGGCCCAGAGTACAGCTATGGTAACACTAAGATTGAAGCCAATGATGACTGGCATCCGCTGATCAACAGGCTGGTCACCTGGCTTAGCGCAGAGTTTCACATGCCATTATTCAACTCATGTCTTGTCAATTTCTACAAGGACGGGACTGTGAATATTCCTTGGCATAGTGATGATGAACCAGAACTAGGTCCCAATCCGACTATCGCTTCTCTCTCCTTCGGAGCTGAACGGGACTTTCAGCTTCGAACTAAGTCCACGTCTTCCAATGTGGTCTTTTCGCAGAAACTGGCCAGTGGCTCTCTTCTCGTAATGAGTGGAGCTACTCAGAAGCACCTTCAACATGGCATCCTCAGAGACGCCAAAGTCAAAGATCTCCGGGTCAACTTAACTTTCCGCCTCACATACGATAGTAGGCTCGATCTTGCTCCTGCTTTAGGCTCTAATCCTTGCGTTCTGCCGTCTGACTGCGCGATTAGCTGCGACCTGGACGACGAAGAATCTGTTCGTCGCAGAGCCAGGCAGGATGCAGAGAATATTAACAAAATTAGGGCCAGATCTAACAGCCAAACTAGACTAAAACCAGAAACTAAGTCAAACGAAGCCAATCGGCGCTCACAGCCAACAACCAACCAACAAGCTACTCAAATTACTAAACTTGATGCTTAAGTAAACAACAAGCAGAGCACTCAGCAATCTGACTCAGCCAAGCCTCTGCAACCAGCCACTCTGTCTAGCAACAAGCAAACTAACGACACTCAGCAACACTCAAACACTCAGCAAGCACACTAAGCCACTCAGCAGCCAAGCACTAAGCCAAAGCATCAATCGTCTGACACTCACACACAAAAGCCTAATTGCTACAGTTTGCCGCAAGCTACTAACCAGCAAGCAAACACTCAATCACAGCAATCAAGCACTCACTCACAGCAATCAGGCACCCACACACAGCAACCAGATCAGGCTAGCCAGCAATCTGCCCAGGCTCAGCAATCAAGCGCACGCAATCAGCAGTCTAACAACACTAAACTAACGAAAATCACGCCTGTTGTCTTCGAAATGCCTATTGAGGCAAAAAATCCAATTAAATTCGAGCAATATTTAAAAACTAATTTTTCAGGAACACGCATAATTTCCGTCAAAGAGCTGTACCACAGCCCGGGGTACTATGTATTTGCCAGTACACAACAAGAAATGAACAGATTATTAACAGCACCACTAAAACAATCTGAAATAAATGGACATACAGTATCCAGACGCCTGCCTTCAAACAGGCCGCGTCAACAGGCTGACGACAGACTGCGCAAGCCACTAAAATCACCCAAGGTGCAATCTATTATAGTCAAGGGGGTCCCTCTCGCTGTGGAAGTGGAGGAACTCTTGACGTACCTTGAGGAAAATTATGCGCATCTACAGTTTAACGGAGCTCTAAGAATAATCTCCAAGGCAACGGGGCGTCCTACGCCACTAATTAGACTCTTCTCAAACAGCACAGGTACCATCGAGTTCTGCCTGAGAACGGTATTCGACTTGGAGCGCTCAGATTCCGTTGTGAAGAGTCTCACAACCTGCCTCCAGTCAAAGAAGTACAGTGCCAGCGTTGCCAAGGGCTGGGGCACACAGAAAATCGCTGCAGTGCTGACTTTGTTTGCAGCAAGTGTGCTGGCGCGCACTTTTCAGGTGACTGCCCAGAGGACACGGCGTTCAAGTGTGCCAACTGTGGTGGAAACCATCCAGCCTACTCCTTCAGGTGCGAGAGGGTGCGCACTGCTAGCGCGCTTGCCACAGAAAAAGAACATGGCCGCATTAAAGCACTCAAAATTAAATTCGATCAAACAAAACCAACTAATCAATTAGGAAATAATGATAGGCTAGATGATAGTCAGAACTTGGCCGAGACCTTCGGTGTGCCAGGGCCATTGTCCTACGCCGACATAGCAAGACCAGGGCCTACTCTCGGTCCTATTGCCTACTCAAATCGTGCTGCTGCCGCCGCCGCCGCGGCTGCTGCTCAACCGAACATGGTGACCGCGCTCTCTGCTGACAACGCCGTGCCGGCAATGTACAAGCAGCCTGCACCACCGACCAGCAGCGCCGAGACAGACCAAGCTGTACCAACAACGAACAATGCTGCCCCCTACGCTGCAACCGGTGAGAGGGGCTTCACGCAGAACGATGTGCTCGGGGCACTCAACCGGATCATGGAGATCGAACCGGGACGTCTGCTCACTGCCTGGGAAGCAAGCCAGCTTGCTATTCGGGTAGTGACGGAGGTCCTGGCGTCCTTCTTGAATCCCGGAAGAGTGCCTGCTGCCAGGGCAGGTGAAGCCAAAGCCACTTCGGTGAGCGGAGGCGGATCCTAAGCACTGAGAAACCTGAAAAATGTAATTATGGCTTTCAATAGTAAAAATTCAAATAGCACACTGAAAATTGGCCACCTAAACTGCAATAAACTTAGCAACAAAATGCACGAAATTATTATGTGGTTGCACAATGACAACGTGGACATTGGTCTATTCTCCGAAACTGATCTTAAAAATAAGGACAAGTTCTATGTTCAAGGCTATGCGGTTATCAGATACGACACTCCTGATGCAGAAGAGGTCTGGCAATTGCTTATAAGAATACCTTAAATGTATCGAAAGTCAACAAATTTTATGACAACTCTAACCATGAGTTTATTAGCCTTAATGTCACTCCAAACAATAACCCCAGCAACACTCTCAGGATTACCCTTATTTACAGAGCTCCAAATCCTGACCAAATCAGCACTGCACTGCTTGAGCAGTTGCTCTCCCAACCCAGATCCTTACTAATAGGAGATCTGAACTGTCGCCACGCCATGCTGGGCGGTGACAGTGCAGAAAACTTCCCGGGAAAACAACTCTATGAATGGTTCGATAACCACCCGGACCCCCCCTTCATTCTTAACTCCTTTGGTGACTGCACCAGGATTAACAATAGAGGAGGAAATATTAAAGGCAATGTCCTTGATCTAGGCATCTGCTCCCCTGACCTGATTAACTCTGTTAGTGATGTCATTGTTGGCGACGATCTCGACAGTGACCACCTTCCCATTATCGTTACAGTTTTTATTGACCCCAACTCTAAAGCTAAACCAAAACCACCCAAAAGTTACTGGCACACGGATTGGGAGACCTTCAGATACGTTCTCCAAGACAAAATTGAAAATTGCAGTATGACTCGATCCCGTATCTCCACCCCTGCTGAACTTGACAAAGTGGTTGATAAACTCACGGTTAAAATTCAAGAAACAATAGAAGAGGTAGTCCCTAACAGGGACCCGAGAGAACAACTCCCACCTGACATTGTAGCTAAGATCAAAAACAGAAGAAAGCTTAGAAAACTTTTCAAACAAACCAGAATTGATGCGTTTAGAGTTCAAGCCAACCAAGCTGCTAAAGAGGTCAGAAATGCTATAAAAATGCATAGATATAGGAAATTTGAAAATTTGTGTAACAAAATTGCAAAAACCAGTTACAGAAAAGAACCGCGTCAATTCTGGGTTGACATAAAAAAAATGACTGGGCAAGCCATCCAACCATTCTCTTTTCCCGCCCTTAGCTACAACGGGGTTACGGCTGAAACAGAGAAAGAGACTGCTAACTTATTTCAAGACTTCCTTAGAGACCAAATGTTGCCTCATCCCGATACTAAGTCCAAGCTTTACGAGTATGATAAAGTCATCTCTAAAGAAGATCATGAGAACTTCCGTCCCCACGACAGTATGGTCAGAGCTCTGACCTACCACCGTGACAGGGCTGACCCTAGTGACCCTGGAAAAGAGGACATGGAGTCTGACATCCTCAACATCCTGGATATAGATGTCCTTATGGAAACCAAAAATCTTAGGTCTGGGGGTGCTCCAGGCCCCGATCTGATCCCTAATATTGTCCTAAAGAAAGGGCTTAGCCCAGACTCTGTAAAGACTATTGCCAAAATCTTCAATACAAGCTTTCTTCTGGGCTACTTTCCCAAGACCTGGAAGCGGGCAACTATTAAAATGATACCGAAGCCAAAAAAATCAAGACATGAAATTAATAACTACAGGCCCATCAGTCTAACCTCCTGCTTAGGAAAACTGTACGAAAAAGTAATTGCCAGATATCTTAGAATGATTTTAGAAAACAAAGGTATTATTAACGAAGACCAATGTGCGTACAGACAAGATCACTGTACGCTTGATAACATTGTGCGACTCACAGACGATATACATAAAATGAACCAATGGAGACATGTGACTCTTGGAGTCTTCTTTGATGTCAAAGGTGCCTTCGACGGTGTCTGGCATAGCTACCTTAGGTACCGAATGTTTGACAGCGACCTGCCGCACAACATGATCAGGATCATCTCCAGCTACCTCGACGACAGGGAAATTACTATTCAGGTTGGGGGGGGGGGCGGTCAGCGAAGGCTTCAGTCCGGCTGCAGGTGTCCCGCAAGGAGGGGTTCTTTCCCCACTATTGTTTATCATTTATGTCAGCTCGATTCCTGTCCCGCGCGACATTAAAGTCAAGAAAAGTCAATTTGCTGACGATCTGGCAGTCTGGGCGAGCGCGAAAACTTCCAAGATGACGGCCAAGAGACTGAACGGCTACCTGGTCATACTCAAGAAATGGCTAGATGATGTGGGCATATCCATCAACCCCACCAAAAGCAAGGCGGTGGCTTTCTTCAAATACAAGAGTCCCTATTCCACCGGCCCCGCCAATCCTCCACTCAAACTTGGAAAGGACTTTATTCCGTACCATGACTCTGTCACGTTTCTTGGTGTCACGCTTGACAGAGACTTAAACTATAGGCAGCACATCTCGAGGACTGCCGGCATCGCCATGGCCAAGCTTGAAGCATTGAGGAGAATTGCCCGCAACACAAGAATTTCTCAGCTCGCGCTTCGACTCCTTTACAGGGCTTACATTGAGAGCGGCATGACATACGGTGCGCCGATTCTTGTCAACGCCTCCGATGCACTCATCCAAAGACTGCAGCTTCTTCAAAATCAAGCACTCAGATTGGTGCTTGGAGCCCCCAAATACACCAAAATTAGCTACCTGCATGATATCACCAAGATGCCTAGGTTTAAGGAGAGGGTTTGGAACCTAGGCCTTAGGTGGTACAAAAAAGTTCTGCTATCGGAAGTCCATGACTTTCACTCTGATCACAAAGAATGGTGCAGACCAGGGTTTAGAGAACCCGTCACAACAAAATTCAGGAAAGCCATAAGATAACTTAAAATAATCTTTTACTTACCTCGAGCAGTCTCTGCGTGAGAACCTCTTGCTGTTTTTCAAAAAATATTCGAGTCTGTTTGTACAGTCTATTTACTAAATAAGGCAAAATAAGTTAAAGCGAAAAAATTTTGCCGTATGACGGAACGGCGGCCCGAGCTTATTCCCCGTAGGGACACGTGGCTGCTTAGTCCGCACTCAGTTTTATTCATTTAGTCTGCACTGCAGCTCACTCAGGCCGGGGGACGTTTTAAATCTGGAACCCCAAACCAGATGGACCGTGAGGCCCTTAACTTAGACTGAGTAAGCTGTGCTTGCTCCTGCAGGTACAGGAACGGTATTTATAGTTTTCAAAATCTGGTTCTCCCGTTGCGAAAACTTCGTTTTCGTAGGGTCAGCACTTTTCATTGTGGTAGTATCTTTAGAACATGGCTGTCCCTCTTTGAATTATCGGCAGATAATTTACAAATTTAGTATTAAAGACAAGTCCAAACAGACCTAAATACCTTTGTGATATATATTTGATTTATTGGTATTTATTTGTTTTATTATCATTACACCTATTAAAACTGCTATTTAAATCACATTAACTAAAAATATTTTTCTTTTAAATTTCCAACTCATACATTGCACTAAATATTTGTTATATATGCTGTTTTATTTGTTTTATTGCACCAAATGTTTTATATTTGATTTATTGCACCAAATATTTGTTATAAATGCTGTTTTATTAGAATTGTATCAAATGTTTTATTTTTATCTATTACACCAAATATTTTATATTTATCCACAAACAATTTGTTTTTATACTGTATTATAGATTTATTTCTCAAACCTCGAACTAATTTTACACCAATAATTCGGAAAACCAAATATATACTAGTAGCGTAAGAGCCCCGGATAGGGGCTGACGCGCTCGTACCTATCAAGTGAAGTGAAAGTGAAAAAGCCTCGGAAGAAGCATCCGTTCGGGACAATCAGTCAAGGATCCGTTCAGGACCGTCCATCAGGACAGTATTTATAGAGACAAAATATCTCAATTCAAAAATAGAAAATAAGGGAGTTTCCTTTCAAAGATTTAATATAGAAACTTAAGGAAATTAAGGGTAAGTTAAGGATAAAACTCTAAAAAGGGTAAAATAGGGAGGCTAAGAAGGAGTCTACCACTTAGTCAAACGGAGTCTACCGAGAATAGGAATATTAGTATAGTCAGTTAGATAAAATAGGGAAAGACTAAGGAAGTCTACCATTAATATAATTAAGAATCGGAGTCTACCGAATTGTTAACATAGGGATTAATTGTGTACTTTCTTTGCATATTTGGTTAAATAATATTTCTTTTGTTTGTTTGATCTAAAATAATCTTATATGAAATTGACTCTTGTCTCACTTATTTTAATTTAACATTAATTATAAGGGGCATTAGTCTGGTGGCAGCGACCTACCAAATAAAAGTACGTAATAGCAGATTAGTAGAGCAAGGTGACCTAGATCGTAACAACTATTCATTCAAATTAAGGTAGCTAGGAAATCTTCCAGCTTAATCTAAGCCCGGAGTCTCTCGAGCTCAGATTAATCAAATTAAAAATAAACCAACAAACCAGTAGCCTAAACCGCAGGTACCACGCTTGTCCACAATATATTTCAGAATAAGAATTCAACAAGTCAATTTTTTTCTAGCATTCTTACAATGAATTTCAAGTCGAAAAGTTTGCTTGACCTTTGAAAAAAAGCATGCTTTTCGAATATTTAATCCCTTTAGCATTTAGCAATTTCTTAGCCAAGATACATGTACCGTCACGGAAAAATTTCTGATCGAATGGTGCAAAGTTCGAACAAAATCGGACAACGCATTCGTTTAAACGACGAGAAGACGGCTATTTTACATGGAGCCAATTGACATATACAAAGGTTGCTAGCTGGGATAGTGATCGTTTGGGCACTAATTTCTATAATAACAGCATCTAAATTGCCTAAAACAGCAGTTAGCTTAAGGAAAAACGATCAATGGTCTAGATGAGTGTTGATTTTTTTTATCTAGCACTTTTATTAGCTGAGTTATGGCCCATCACGTGGTGATTTATATGGCTATAAATTGCGATTTCACTAGCTGCGGGTGACAGATCGCAGTCTAAAGCCGCAAATTGCAGCATCAAATCTCAGCCTACCCTGCAATCCCTCTGCTTAATCAGTCTTTAAGCAAATAAGTTCAACAATTGGCACAAGTTAACCGTTCAGTAGGCTAAATGTTGCTAAAAAACACAAGATGACATCAGCTTCAATAAAAGACATCAAACCAACAATGCGTGGCGTCATTCGCTTCTGGATCGACAGCGGACGCACAAATGCGGCTGAAATGCACGCAGAGCTTGTTGCGACATATGGAGAGGCCGTGCCAAGCGAACCGACTGTCCGACGGTGGGTTCGCGAGTTCAAAGAGGGCCGCACCACGCTTGACATCGCGCCTGGCCCATCTGGCTCCACACCGGCGCAGGTGCGCGCCCGTCTGCAAAGCGTTCTTGCTGTTGAAGCTGCTGTAAAAGCTGCGCCTAAGAGCTCACTTCGCAGGCTTTCTGCTACTGTTGGCCTTTCAAATCCATATGTGCACGAGATTCTCAAGACCGATCTTGGGCTGTCCCGCCTCTCCTGTCGATGGATTCGTCGCATCCTCACGCCAGAGCAGAAGAGTCGACGTGTCGAGGTTGCACACGCGCTGCAGGCTGCCTACACTCTCGAGGGTCAGCCTTTCCTTGACAAGATCATAACGTGCGACGAGACGTGGCTGCCCTTTTTTGAGTCGGCTGGCAAGCAGAAAGACGCTGAGTGGTGCGTGCGAGGCTAAAACTCGCCTACGAAGCCTCGGGCGACGTGGACAAAGAAGATCATTATCTCTCACTTCTTCGATGGTCAAAGTCCCCTGCTGGTCGACTTTCTGCCGGATGGCAAGACTGTCAACTCAGTGCACTACCAGGAACAGCTTGAGCGCCTCAAGGTGGCTGTTATTGCGAATCGACGTGACAACAGAGTATTTGGAGCATTCAAGCAGCTCATGCGGGGTCGAGTGCTTAGCAGCGACCGCGCGCAAGTGGAGGCCGAGGCGATGCGCGTGCTTCGCTCGCAGGAATTCCGCGCCGTCTTTTGGCAGGCAATCAACGAGCTCCCGAAGAAGTGGGCAAATGTGATCGCCGTCAAGGGCTCAAGGATGAAGAAGCTGCTGCATGGACGAATCGTTGCTTTTTGTGGGAGCCTGGAAGCATTGACTCGCCAAGTTCTCCTGCATGAGATGCCGCGCTCAGATTTTGCTGATGCCATTGACGACATGCACAGCCGATGGCAGAAGTGTGTGCAGCGCAGTGGTGACTATGTGGAGAAGCCTCAGGACAATGTTCATTGACAATGTTATTTCCTCAGCTTTCATGTTGCGGATGTTTTGTTGATTCGTTGAATGTTTCGTTGTTTCGTGCATCAGGTACAAAGCTTTGATCTATGGCAATTTGTAGTAGCACAGGGGGTGGGGCAGAAAAGTTCTCATATCTCAAGAATGCCAGCAGATACAGAAATAAACAAAAAGTCATTTTAACGGGCAGATAATTCTCTTGTTAACTGCTACAAAATAAATATTTCTGATCGGTCAGAAAAGGCTGTAGTGAAGAAATTGCACCGACTTATGGGACACCCCTTGTATTAAGTTTTTGAATTCTGATTTTATCAATCACAATTCCCATGACGAAAACTGTTGGCACTGACAGCTAAAAGTCGCACTGGTAAACAGAAACAACTATTGAAATTATCCATACTGTTCATTTTGCAGATCGACGAGCTTCGGCTTTCAGGTGAAGAAAATCTACGTGACATGGTCAGCCGAATGACTAATCGCCTAATGAGCACTGACGTACAGTGCCAGTACAACCAAACTGGAAAGCCTCGCCTCCTAAGCGAAGCTTCGTACAGGTGGAGCAACAGATAAAAGGTAAGCTTGTAACGCATTGAAAAGTGTGCCACTCTCACAGCATCCTAGCTTTATCTTCAAATAACCAGGGCGACTATAGATAATTTGTCACTTTACTATTTCTTCAATAGGAGTTATAAGCCTATTCACAAAAAAATTACAAAAAATAGAAATGGAATCTATACTAGTTCCTCATTTGAATTTGGATAATCCAGTCCAGTGAGTCAGTTAATTGATACATTTAAGCTTGAGCACCACTTATCTAAAAAAGAATTACAGCGGCAAGTTTAAAAGATAGGAATTCTAGCCGACAGCAATACGAGCTGAAAAAATGCTACACTTATCAGTCAAACTTCTCTTCATACCATTTTATAACAAGATTAAATAAGTTTTGATAGCAGCAAATAATACGCAGTAAAAAATCCACTAAATCCGTAGAGGCCATAATTCAGCCTGGAGGAAAAATTACGGAAAAATAAATCATAGAGAAGTTGGCCCACTTTTTGGCCGACGCTCCTGCGCAGAAAGGCGGAATGAAGCAGAGCTGGAGCCAGCGTCAGACCTATGAAGCAGCTGCTAGCCAATCAGGTCCATTTCGGCTTTGATTCTGAACGTGATTCTACACTCGTCATTTGTGCCATGACTTGAAAGTACTTTTTACTCGTAGTTCCTTTTTTGTAAATTTATTATTACCGGGCGGGTACTGCATCATATAAGTATGTAAAAAAATCGGTACGCTTTGCATCGAGTGCGAAGAAAACAGTCAAAACTACAGCCTCTTACAGTACATTCGCTTCTACGATAAAGTTATAAATGAACAGTATACGAGGTAGAAATGGGATGGTATATGGTTTTAAACCTGAATGCGTTAAGACTCAGCCAGTCGATTGGTTGGGATTTTACAATTTAGCGGCTCACCTGCATCACATGGGTTTCCTTACTGTTTCTTAAGAAGGACTGATTAACAAAATTAGTGCTGTGCATTAGTATTAAATATTATTTTTAGGATATGGGTTTGCTAGTAAAAAATTTAAGACAATTGCACAAGGTGTACATGTAGTTTCGGTCAAGCATGAATAATTCTCGCATGGATTTACTTGCTATTCATAGCTTTACATGCACACCTTCCCACTATACTACTGTAAGTGGGTTCAAGTAGCTCTTATAGAAATTTATGTAATGCAGTCTGTATTTATTGTATGCTATGGCTAACACTTACTCTCTACTTCATTTTAATGGGTTTTCAACTGCAATTTTATTCTTATGTAACCAAAACATTTTAAACACTGTAATGCCAGTTGCACAAAACTTTTCAATGTTAATTAGCAGAATACGCTGTACACTAATTTGCATTATTTGCTATCCGGGAGTCTGACATTTAATCACTTAACAGCAGATTACCTTTTTATTTTTCTCAAAAAAAAATTTAGCGCTTGTGCTTTGCCGAAATACTAGCATATACTTCTAGTTTCAAAGTTTCTATGTGTGCTGTGGTCAAATTCAACTCTATAATAATCAAAATGAAAAATGGGCTACTTTCAAGTAAATGTACAAGGGCCGGACTGATGTGCATGCATGTCTCGTTTTATTATCCTTTTGCTTAAAAATACGCGTACTATTTTTGTAAAGTTTGTGACTTGCAGTCTTGCTTATGGTGCATGTAAATGTGACTTCATTAAATAAAAGAAAAAATCCACAGCTCCACTGAAGAACTGATCTTCATGCAACAACATAAAATTCAAAGCCTCGTTGATTTAAATTTCCGTACTGCTACTTCAAGTAGACTATGACTAAAATATCGTATCGAAACTTCTGTCAACTATCTATCATTGGATTCGTACAGATCCTGTGTGCCATTTTCGCTCACGATTCGATAACGAAATTTTGTTATAGAACCGTCATCGATTTTTTCAGTGGTGACTTCTAAAGGGCACGATGGTAAAGGTGAGGGACGGCACATCTGATTCCGGCAAGTTGCACAACGGTTTCCTCCTCAAAGGAGCGTTAATGGCAGGGGAAAATGCGAGAGTCAGTGAGGCTTTGCGCTCCAGTGGACAAAAGCTCACAGGGCCTACAGACTGTATTTGCACCCTGCAACGACCTCATAACGACCCATGAGATGTCCCCACATGCCAGGTAGGGAAACTGTAAATATAGACCCAGCTTTAGCTTCTACTGTCAGCTCAGGCAATTCCGCGTTTGCCGAAACCCGTAGCTCGAGCAGTGGAGTTCTGTCATGCTGTTCGTCACAAGACACTGTCACAAACCGACACAATACTTCGATCTTAAGTAGCAGTAGGCTAGACAATAGACAGGGACAGGAGCCTAAAACCAGAAATCCGCCTGCACGCAATGCCCTGCTCAGTGACTATCTCTGTAGCCCAGTTTGCCATGACCAATTGATCGCAGCACAGCCAGCCGATCCAGCGGTAGGCTTTGTTAGAAATCCAATTGAGAATGACTCGCCTAAACAGACATTTCAAGAACGGCTAGAATTAACCCACGACTGTAGGAACATTCTAGGTTATTATGAGTTGCTCCGAATTGAGGACGGTCTACTCAAAGTAGACTTATCTATGGGGCAGACTGATCCAAAGGTAGTGTTACTTAAGTCTCTGGATAGTGAAGTCTTTCACCAATTGCGTGATTCCCCGTTAGCGGGACACCTAGGTCGAGATAAAACTTATCAGAGAATTAAAACTCGATTTTGGAGGCTAGGATTAGCAACAACAGTCGAACGCTACGTAGCCAAATGTAAATCATGCTTAGAAAGTAAGACTAGACAAATAATTAAGGCACCAATTCAGAACTATCCTGTAGTCAAACCGTTTTGTAGATTACACATAAATCTGATAGCACCTATTGGCAAAACTAGAAATTCAGAGAACAAATATGTACTTTCAGTAATAGACAGCACTAGCAAGTTTCCATTCGCATACGCAATTAAGAATCAGAAGGCTAAAACAGTTATCAAGATTTTGCAAGAACACGTTTTCGCTGATTTTGAGATTCCACAATGCATTCACACAGACAAGGGAACACAGTTCACTGGTAGGGCCTTTAAGAAATTTTTAGACCTTCATGGCATTAGACGCACCTGAACAACTAGTTACTATCCGCAGAGCAGATTAAATCAATTCTCGACTGTTTACTGGAGAAGAAGCATTCCAACTGGGACGTTCTGTTGCCAGGTTGCATAACAGCTCTGAGAACCAGCACGCACACTGCCACAGGATTTAGTCTGCACTCTTTAGTCTTAGGAGAGGCCAAAATGCCCTGCGAAAATGAGCTGAACGAGCCAAAGCAGTTCCAAGTTGGCCATCTTATTAGATGAATGAACATTAGATGAATCTGCAGGAAGGCCAAGAACTAGCGAGAAAGAGATTAAAGTTAGTGAAACAAAACCGTGGGCAGGAATACTCTAATAAGCCTAAGCCGAAAACATTGCCTGTAGGAAGTTTAGCATTTATCAATAATCCAGTAATTGCCAACACAGAGGCTAAAAAATTTTACAGAAAACAACAGACCAGTTTACGAAATTGTAGAACAACTATCCGAAGTAGTTTTTAAGATGAGGCCAGTTAAAAAAATAAAAAAGCTAGAAAACAGGAACTTATTATGCATAGGGATAATCAAATGAGAGCACCACAAGTAGAGTATCAGGAAGAAGTTAGTGCTAAGCCAAAAAAACAGAGAAAGCAGTGCAGTAGGGAACAATTAACTAATCAGCCGAATGTGTACAACGAATCAGAAAGCGAGGATGAGTATGGAGATGCAGTGCAGTTCACGCCAGTGCAAAGTCAAAAAAATGCGCAGTTAATGCCAGAGCAAAATCAAAATAATGTGCATGTGCAGTTAGTGCCAGTACCAAATCAGCAAGTGCAGCATCTAAATAACAATCAAAATAATCTATTAGGTGTACAAGGAGTTATGCCAGGACAATTGAATGATAACAATAATAATAATAATATTAATATTAATAATAATAATATAGGGAATAATTTAAAAGCCAGACCAGCGAGAGAGCGTCATGCTCCAGATAGATGAACTGTTAGGCCAAGTCAGAAAAAGTTATGTACAGAGGATTCTTCAACCCATTCAACCTCTTACGGCTCAAGAGTTGAATAAACGATGGCCGACGCCCCACTCCGTAGCTACCCTAAGAAGATCTATGGCCAAAAGAGAAGGCACGAGGAGGAACAAGAAGAGAACGAACCCCTGCGAATTAGGGCCGTGCATGTAGCAAGCAGCGAAGACGACTGCAAGAAGCGGAAACAGGAGCTAAAAGAAGAAGGTAGCGAGCCAGAAGGGAATTTAGTCATTGATAGATTTGGAAGAGTTGGAGAGGGAGACCAAAATAGAGGAAGTAGAGTTTATAGATGAGATGGCGAGATTAATGGAAGAGATCAGACAACATAAAGAGGGCCTCAACACGATCGAGGAATCGGATGAAGTAACGACAAGCCAACAGCCCGAAGGAATCGACTTTGCGGCTCTACTCAGAGTGGACCTAGGCGAGGAGCAAGCCCCTGAGCAAAAAGATGACGAACCGCAGAACAGTCCCGGCACGCAGGAGATGAAGTTTCGCAATTGTCGCCGCGCCCTCAAGCGGTTCATCCTAGCGACAGGTCGAATAGGGCATTTCAAGGCCGATCTGCCGGGTCATTCTAAAAAAATGGTTAGTACGTTAAAACAAACAAAAGCTTTATAAAACTTCTGAGATATTGAGAATGTCAAGAAAAATCAGAAGGCAAATTAATCTAATGTGTACGTTAGGAAGAAATACTTGATTTATACATAAAGCTTTACAAAAAGTTGCGAAAATAAGCCTATAACGGCAGTTTATCTTTATCGAGAAATTACTTTCCACGGATTGACTGACTATATTTTTACACATTATTTAGTCTTTTGAGAGTATGTTTATTTGTTGTCTCAACTTGGTCGTATGTTTTTTGCAGATAACTATCTAATTTATGCGTTTCAGAGTACAGAAAGTAAAGATATTGTTTGCTGCTGTATTTTTGACATAGAAATATTGGCACTGAAATTTACAACTCTGAATTAAAAGCTTTTACGGACCACTTATGCATGTCCTACTTTTTTCGTTGAAAAAAGCAATGGAAAATTTTGTTTTTTAGAGAACTTTAGCATTAGATGCTCACGTTAATGATTGTATCTGGACAGAATCGGCAGAGGTTTTTATGAAAATCAATAAGTTCTTTACACAGGTCAATTTTCCCTACCACAAAATTGGTGCAATTCGAAATTCATTCTGACGAAACTAGAGGATTAAAATGCACGAAATTAATAATAACTACTCCTAACAATGGCACAATTAGGCATTTTTTATTTTTGGATTGCTTACTTGTATAAAATACAAATTGCAAAAAAATACAGAAAATGTGCACAAATGCTCATATTTTTGTAACCCGAAATTCAGCACGGTGACCTGGAGCAAACTGCAGATCTGAAACTTACCACAATAATAAAGTACATATGGGGTTAGAAGCATTTTTAGTCATTTCTGTTAAAAGTCGATACTTTTGGTATAAATGTACATAATGTGTGATTCATCACTTGTGTAGCTATACATGTAAGGTAATACTATAAATTTACAACATATTTTAATGTTGTTATCATCTAGTTTTTTCTGTTTCTTTTGCTTCAATGCAAAAAATTAATTTTGATAGCTGAAGTTCGCAGAATTACTTATCACTGTCATTAAACTAATTATTTGTTCAAAGTATGCTAGTACAGTTACACTTATAAAAATTAAAACAGGACAACCAGCTCTATCAATATTAAAATTTCTATACTGCATTTTAAGTCCTGTCTATTTTGAGTATCAGAAAAAGTAGTGTATATAGTTTACAAATAATTTTCGAATTTTGAAGCTATAATAATTTAGATGCATCTGCATGCCATTTTTCAGTCTAGCATACCATTTGAATATGCATGTACGCTCGTCCTCTAAGAATCGTTTATATGAAGACTTAAATAGCAAAATATCTATTATATTATTAGGATAATCTTACATTCAATAGATTCCGGCTAAAATTAGATTAATTCAATTACTTTCTGTCTGTCTACTTCTCAAAGTAGTGCATTTTGCGTCTGATTTTTCAAAAAGAAGTGACGAATTATATACATTTAAAGGAAATAAGGAACGATGGAAAAGGGAAACATCGGTAGGATACTTGCTGTTCATATTAGCAGCGTTTGAAATAATGCTTTAATAACGACGAAACATTCAAGATTTCAGATCTCAAGTTCATTGCTTTAGTCTAAAATTCTAAATGTGGGATGAGTTTCATTTACATGTAGCTAGGCTAAACAGAATAACATTTGACCGATTCAGGAGCAAAAATCGGCGTACCAGCTGTAATCTGTCTCGTTATTGGAAGCAAAACTCCTAGTGAAAGCTGGACATGCAGCAGTATAAATACAAATATATAAGTACAAAAAGTACAAAAAATATTGTAATAGGGTCGATCTTTTATTCTTACTAATAGTAGTTTTAAGCGGGTTTAATGAGCTATTTTTACTCAGCCAATCAGTGAATTTCCTTGTTTAAATCCCTAAATTGTTTTGTTTTAAATAATCTCAGCCAATGGAGTTTAATACTTTGTTAAAATTTCGTAAACTATTTTTGTTATAATTAATGTCAACCAATCAAATCGAGTTTTATCCCCTATATAAGCGAAACAATTTACCAAAAATAAAAGTAACTTGCTCTTCCGCGAATCTTCGCGAGCTCGCTCTCAATCGGAGAAGCAGCGTTTAACATTCAAACCAAACGTAAGTTGAAACCTGCGAGTCTTAGTTCTTTGTACGAATACAGGACTAGGGATCAGAATAGGGAGAAACCAGAGGTCGTGGAGACCCAGAACTAGGGATCAGAATAGGGAGAAACCAGAGGTCGTGGAGACCCAGAACTAGGGATCTGAATAGGGAGAAACTAGAGGTCGTGGAGATCCAAGATAGAGGTCTAAAAATAAGGAGAAAATTAAGGTCGTACAGACTCTAAGAAAGCCGTACTGGCTAATAATAGGTATTAGACGCTAGGAGATTAGGCATTAGAGGAGTGAATTAGCTACTGCTGGACACCCTTGATCCTCGGAAAACGCTAGACTTTCGGACTAAATTAGGAAATTAGACAGTGTCTTACCGCTCGGGCACTACACGCTATCACAAGATTTCTAGGAAATCGTGTGAAATTAGAAGTTTCTAGGAAGAGTAATAGTTTCGGGCTGCCAACGCTACTCAAAGTAGATATACTAGTGACAATTTATAGGATAAAGAAATTAGAACTAAAGGACTGCAGCAAATTGGTGAGATAGTTTTTTTCAGTAGGAAACATAAGGTCTAGCACAACTTGGTGGCATTTTGAGAGGTAGAGGAAGAAAGCCTAGCACAATATATACAAAATATAAGTACAAATATAAAATACAAATAACAGTCTAGAATTCCAAGTAACCATGTCATTTTAAATTCCTTGCAGCCATGCCTTTCAAATCAACCAGGCGAGAAAAGAAGCGAGAGTATGATCGAAGGTACATCGAAAAGAAATTTGGCGACTATAGCGGTTTTAGGGCTCATCGGAAGCAGCAACGAATAGAGAAGTCTTTCATGCCAAAACACACTAACACAGGAAAATAATTACCAAAATAACTCAGCTGTTTCTCGGTCTGAGGCTGCAAGAAAAAGAGAGCGAAGCAAGCTGAAGTTAAAGATAGAAGAAATTGCTACGAAGTTTGCCGCTTCTGAGAATCGTCGCAAGGTCTTGCGTCACAAGTTAAAAAAGGCCAACCAAGCAATAGCTGCTGCAAAAAATGCACAGAGATGAAGCGCTGAGCTCAAATGCCAAAATCATGCAGACGCTAGCAGCCGTTAGGCGCCAAAAATACTGTCGACGGTTGTTTCGTATGGTTTGTCGAGAAGTTGAGGAATCCAGTCAAAGAGACGTTGTAAAACTATTCGGGTTCGCTCAAAAAGTTTTAAAGGAAAAATCTGCGAAGCGTGTAAGTATCCTACGAATGGCCGTGACAAACTTTCCTTGATGAGGAAAACTCTCGATCTAGTGCCTCCAAGCATGAGACCATCACCCGGAGAGATCCATGCACTAATGTGAGAGAAGAAGCGACAGAAGCGTTATCTGACGACAACAGTCCGGGCGCTGTACAACAAATTCATGATTGAAAATCCAAACGCCAAGATCAGTTTGGCAACCTTTTACCGATGGAAGCCATGGCATCTGGTACAGCCCCGCTTGTGCGATCGCAACCTCTGCATGTGTATGCAGTGCACAAACTTGGAGCTGCTGGCAAAAGGCATGCACTCGGCAGGGCTGACCATCACCACCAACTTGCGTGATCTTCTAATTTTGATTGTCTGCTCTGACAAGTCAAATGCCTGCCTTTTGCGACAGTGCAACAAGTGTGTAAGAAAGTCGCCCATCACTTCTACGGCAGCAAGTAAGTCGGAGGTGACATTCCACGCGTGGCGACCATTGACTGGCGGCCGTAGTGGCGTTGAAGTCATCCGGGATACTATGAAGAGTGAGGACGCTGTCAAAATGTTCCAACAACACCTGGAAAGATTTGCTGGTCACCTGATGCGTCTCAGGAACCAGTGTTTTGCGATTCGTCGTCTAAAGTCGACGCTGGAGCCCGGACATCTGGTGCTTCACGTCGATTTTTCGGAAAATTACGGCACCAAGTATAACAAGGAGGTGCAGGCGACCCACTTTGGGGACCAGGAGCAGATTGTAATTCACCAGGGCGTTGCGTGCATAGCGGGCCAGTCACCGCGCTCCTTTGTGTCCGTATCTGGTGAACGCCAGACTGCTGATGCTATTGCCGCTCACCTGCAACCAGTTATCCGCTTTTTCAAGCAGAAGTTCAGTGACATGGGAACGCCACTTACACGCATCTCTGTAATCTCGGATTCACCATCGAGCCAGTACAGAACATGCTTTATATATTCCATCGGCTGCTACTCCGCTTAGAAAATTTTAACTGGTAGTGGATATACACAGAAGCAGGGCACGGCAAAGGTGCGGCTGACGGAGTCGGTGCTGCTGTGAAGCGCCGCTGTGACCTTGTGGTGGCAACAAGCAGCAACGTTGTGACACCAGAAGATGTCTTGGATGCTTTTAAGACTGACAATGCACTGGGAGTGCTGACGTGGCACGTAGAAGCTCGCGACATCGAGTTCACGAATGTGTTGCTCATGCTGAACCTGAATAAAATGCCCGGGGCTTCAAAGATACACCACGTCTGGAAGTCTGAGCGAGGTATTGAATACAGGGACCTTTCGTGCGTCTGTCGAGCATTAGTATCATGCACGTGTGACGAGCCAAAGGTTTGGGAGCCGCTCAAAACAGCAAAATCGACCCGGCGACTGAGGCTTGTTAGTCCAGCAGTTGCTAGTGCTGATGCTGATGCTGCTGCTGGCAGTGATGCGCGTCGAGGTCGAAGCAGTGGACGTGGTCGTGTCCGTGGACAGGGCCGTAGACATGAAGGGGTGAATAGCCATGCAGCTCTAGAAGTTGAGGTATGTCAGGCGGATGTCTGCCTAAAACCAAATGATGCAGTGCTACAGTGGATCCAGTGCGATGGCTGCGGGCGCAAGTCGCACTGTGAAAGAGCTGGCTTTCCCCCAAAAACTAAAATTTTGTCCGGAGCATACTTTTGCTCGGTTTCATGCGCCGTAGAGCCATAGTTGTTTTTACTTGCATGTGGACAATTTGCCAGCTAATGTCAAAGCTGCCCTTCCTTGGAACAGATCTCACAGGGAACACGACTTACATGTGAGTAAAATTTGCTTTTGGTGTAATTAAGAATTCAGCAAGGCGGTAGGCGCATTTAAAATGGCGTGTACAATACTAGCAAAGAGTGAGAACCATGTGTAGTACATGTCTGCCTCAGAATTCTCAGAGTATATTTTATATTGAGGCAGAATCTTTATAAACTATGTATATTACTTATAACAGTAGCTAAACCCGAGTTTTAATCATAGCCAATCAGAAATTTTCTTCCCCATTTGTTTAAATTCCCCAAACAAATCGAATTCTTTTGTTGTAATTTTAGTGATTGTTAAAATGCGTCCCACCTTCCCCAAATTTTCTGTATATAAGGAATTAGGTTGACGCTAAAAAAATATAACTTCTTCCTCGGCGATCGTTCTCAATTTTTGCCTTCGGCCACTTGCGAGAATCTTTTAGCGAAACAAATCTAAATTTGGCTAAGACTTATCTCGTTATTTCTTTCACTAGATAGGGAAACCAGAGGTCGTGGAGACCCAAAACCAAGATTCTAGATAGGGAAACCAGAGGTCGTGGAGACCCAAAATCAGGGTTCTAGATAGGGAAACCAGAGGTCGTGGAGACCCAAAACCAGGACTCTAGATAGAGAAACCAGAGGTCGTGGAGACTCAATAACAGAAATCTGGACAGGGAGATCGAGATCGTATAGATCCAAAGAAAGCCATACAGGCTAATAATAAGCATTACGCATTAAGAGATTAGGTATTAGGGAAGTAGATTAGCTACCGCTGGACACCCTTGGTCCCCGGAAGACGCTATACTTTTGGACTGAATTAAGGATTAGACAGTGTCTTACCGCTCGGGCACTACACGCTATCACAAGGTTTCTAGGAAATCGTGTGAAATTAGAAGTTTCTAGGAAAAAGTAATAATTTAGGGCTGCCAACGCTACTCAAAGTAGATGTATTAGTGACAATTTATAGAATAAAGAAATTAGAACTAAAGGACAGCAGTAAATTGGTGAGATAATTTCAGTAGAAACCCTAAGGCCTAACACAGAGGGTAGCATCTTGAGAGGTAGAGGAGAAAGACCTAGCACAATATTATTCTGAAAACATTATAATATAGGGCTGTAAGTGTTACCCCCACATGGCCCTTATGTTATTTCACAAAAACATACAAATATCACATCACAAACCATCACAAAAGAAGGGGGTTCTTCTGTTTAGAGGATTAATCCCACTTATTGTTACCAAATTCCTTAGGCGACTGGGGTTTTCCAAAAATTGTGGGGAGAATTTCTATTTCTAATAAGAGTGTACTTTAAGGACACTGGTACCCTTACTGCCAGTTTATGTTGTACCAATATTGACAGTGTTGCATAGATATTGCCGTGACATTTTATGTTTCAGCTACATTGTAACAATGTTGCCGTGACAACATTTTATTTTGTAGTGGTATTTTACTATTGAGGCTGCTTATAGTAGAACATAAGGGCACATGACCTTGCTCAAAAATTAGAAAATAATAAAACCATTTAGCTGGTAAAAGGCTGTTTCTTTGAAAGTAGCCAAGGCACAGAAAATTTATATTTAAGTACAAATTTTTTTTGTCGTTTTTTAGGCCTTAATAAGTATTTTCTTTTGTTAATGTTAGAAGAAGTGTATTGCTCAATACAATTTATCGTTTATAAAACTTAAAAGATGTAAACAATACATGGATAAAATTTGCATGGATAAAATTCTTGAGCTTGCTTGTAGCCCTTGTTAGATAGTTCTTGTTAGAACAGGCTAATATTTGGTTATTGTAGAGTCTAACACTACTTATGACATTTTTCAATATTCAAGTCACTAGTTACCTCATTGTTTTTTAAACAGTTCTATAGTCCCAGTCTTTCTTAATCTTAACTTAGCTAGACAACCAGACAAAGGCATAGCTAGGCGTCATTTATTTTCAGACCTTGCTGCCCTAGTAGATAGTTTTGGATGTGTTCTAAGCTTTATTTAAGTATTTTAGGCATTTAATTTATAAAAAATTATAGTATGTAATGTAGGTAGGCCATTTTTATTTTTATTTAAATTGGTATTAAAAATTGGATAGGCTAGGCCTACAATTAGAACTTAGTAGCCTAGATGGTAGGCCTAACCTAGCTTGAACTATAAAACTTTGTATGCTAGCATGTGCTAAATCTAAGTTTATATATAATTAAAAAAATTAGGCCTACACTTGAAGCCTAGGTTTAAATGAATAATTCCAACTGGACTCAACTTATTGTAGTATTGAGCCATTATTTTTAGTTTTTTCATCTATATTTTACTATAGGCAAAGGTATAGGGAGGGAGGATAGGGGGATATATCCTTCCCTAAAGAGCCTAACTAATTTTTTTGTTGCCTTTTGTTGCTATATATGCTACCATGTAACTCTATCATAATACTTTTACCTTGGTATACCTTCCATAAAAAATTCTCCTTGGTATATCCCCTGTAGGAAATTCCTAGCTACACCTACTGACTATAGACATAGCCATGGGGCTTATAAGTTATCAAGAATAATTAAAATATTTAAATAGTATATAGTTTTTCAAATATAATTTTATTATATCCCTATTTACGAGTATTTAGGTATTTTAATTATGTTGATTTCAAAATATTTTCTTGAATGCCCTTTGATTTTTTTCTATATTGGCTATTTTAGCTTAAACCTAATATTTATATAATTGCTTAATTTATTATATACTAATTAGGCCTATTTACTGTTTTGGAAAAAAATTATTTTCATAACTAGGGGGGGGCCTATTGGGTGGTCATGTTAGCTGGCTGCATGTGTACTCAATCAGTTAGTTCATGTACTTTAATTTAATAGTTGTGGGTTGCTATGGCCCTGAGTATCAGTTCTATTAGCAAAGAACAATCTGGGCCAATCTGGACTGTGCTGCCCTAGGGCTAAGGGATAAGGTCAATGGAAAAAAGCTAATATACATGTATATTGTCCATCAAAAGTTCTGAAACCCTTGCTACAATGTCTTCTAGCAGATATAATTTCAGTCTGTTTCAATTGTAACTTGATTCAAATGAAAGCTGCAGATCTCAGCTCCATAATATGGTCAAGAAAAAGTTTATTCAAAGAAGCGCGTGTGAACAGGCCAGTGTTATGTATATAAAGGTTAGAGAAAAAAGTGAGGAAAAGACTAAGAAATGCATCTACTAAGAATGCATCTTATTTACAAATGTATCATACCATTAAGTAAAGTTTAGATATAACTACTTATGTATAAGCAATGTATATATCCTTTGTGATATAGTCATTGTCATATGGGCTATATTCTTCAGTTTTCACATTAATATTCAATAAATCAAAAACTTTTCAGATCTTTACAAAATCATGGAGAAGCAAATGAGCAAACGTACTATTCAGAGGCAAGCATTATCTGAGTACTATATGGTCCAAGACCAGAGAAGTTCTGCATCTGCTTCTGAATATCCTAATATAGGACTATCAGTTGACCAAGTACTAGAAGCTCAAGATTCCTGTGTATCTCTGTCTAGCAACCAACAAGAAGTTGAAATGGAAGCAGATATAGGATCTAAAGAGTTTGAAGTGGTACAGGCTCTAAACCATTTTGGTAAGTTAATTTGTGGTTAACTGTTTAGCCATTTTTTGCTCTACTATAGATGAAATATATTTTGACTCCCTAAAAATTGTCACACTTTTCAGGTTCAAGTAATGCAAGCTTTCAAAGTAGTGCTAATCTATCTGATCGAGGCTCTGAATTTTCGGCTATGGAGTCTGAGCTTAACTTGATTGACCGTAGGGAGCAACTACAAACTGCTCTCTGTGATTGGGTCAAAGCAAAAGATCCAGACACTGCAATGGTTAATGATTTACTTCATCGCTTGGAAGCCATTGAGCCTGGCCTGCCACGTGACTATCGTACTCTGATGAAAACTGAACGCAAAGTATCTGTAAAAACTGTTGAACCTGGCCACTATTACCATTTTGGTGTCAAAGCTGCTTTAAATTTTGTACTGGCTAATCGTCCATCTTTGTTGCTGATGAGTACCGTTTTTTTCATCTTTTTATTGATGGTGCGCAGGTCTATCGGAGCACAACATGTACCCTTTGGCCAATTTTTGGACGCCTAAGGGACCTTCGTGACTGTTCTTTTATCATCGGCATCTATTGTGGCGATTCGAAGCCTGCCTTTGTTAATGACTTTCTGGCTGATTGCATAGCTGAGCTGCACAGTTTAATCTCAGCTGGATTCATAATGCCAAATGGAAAATGTGTTCCCTTTATTTTGGAGATGGTAATGTGCGACACACCTGCTCGATCCTATGTTAAAAGTACCAAACATTGCACAGGCTACTTTTCATGTGACAAATGCGTAGTCGAAGGCGAGTATGTTGCACGTAGGGTCTGTTTTGTCGATGTTTCTGCACCTCTTCGCACTGATGATATGTTCCGCACGCCTGAAGCCTATATAGACCACATTCGCAATCGCCAACAAAGTCCGTTTTTGTCCTTAGCAATAGACATGATCAAGTGCTTTCCATTAGATCCCATGCACCTGATTTATGAGGGCGCTGTTTTCAGAATTTTAAAGTCCTTATCTGCCGCACATGTTGACTACCGCGTCCCTTCGCTTTCTATACGGCAAATCAGCACAACATTAACGTCTCTGAGATCATGTATAACGCACGATTTTCCTCGTCGGCCGCGATCCCTTAATGTTTTAAAACTCTGGAAGGCAACAGAATTGCGCATGTTTATCTTATATCTTGCACCTGTTGCTCTGAAGGGAATTGTTAGTTCTGTTATGTACCAGTTAATTCTCTCATTGCACACATTCACATTTCTTATGTCGCATCCCGTTTTATGTTCGCATTATTGCGATTTCTCAGAGGACCTCATCAAGTGGTTTGTTTCTGAGTGCACAAAAGCATGGGGCCCAGAGTTCATTGTATTTTCGATTCACGCCCTAATCCATGTGCCGAATGACGTGCGACTGTTCGGTTGTCTCGAAAATTTTAGCTGCTTTTGGGGTGAAAACTTTATACGCTTTTTTACTAAGTTTTGTAGAGGCCCATCATTCACCCTGCAACAAGTTGTCAAGCGAGTTCTAGAAAGAGATGTTACCCTAGGCTATTTTGATAAGTTTTCTGGAACTCAGAATGTGTCTTTTTCTGGAATTAGACCGATTCCTAACATTACTGTCCATCATTTATCTATCTCCGGAGCCTTTTCAAAAGTAATTCTGCCTGATCGACACACATTCATTTCCAATTTACATCCGGATTGCTATGTTTTTACTAAGCAAGGTGCTGTTGTTTGCGTGAAGCATATTTTATCATGCGTTGATAATAGTTTCATTCTAGTTGGTCTACAGTATCGCCGTATGGAACCATTTTATGACAGCGCTGTCAATTCGTTAGATATAAATATAGTAGTTGTTAGCGATCTCTCTCGTGATTTGAGCTTCATCCCATCTGCCGATTTATTGTGCAAAGGGATGCTTTTGAAGCAGCGCGAAGGCGGCTTAGTAGCACTTCCTATTTTGCACACCTTTTGAAATTTGCCTGTTCAAGCGTTCCGATTTAAATTCAGTTTCATGATGTCATCTTCTGACTCTGATCAAGAAGAGCCATCGATGCCTGCTCTGACCTATGCTCTCGTTTTATTCGCTGCCGACCGTTCTTTCGATTTGGTACTCAAAACATGGTTCAAGTCCCCGACGACTGTGCTGTGGCCCCCAAGACGAGCGTATGAGAAGGCAATCGATGGACGGATCGCTCCAGACGAAAATTGGACTCTACACGAGGTGATCGTATTGGCACAGCATGGTACGTAAGCTGGTTTTTCTCAGTTCAGGGTTTGTTTCCCGTTTAGCATATACTTTTAAAGAGTTTCAAGAGTAAATATGTTTGTCATTTTACTGTAAAGCATGGTTAATAGTGACTTGTGAAGTTTCAAAGCCCATATATGTATGCCTATGTATGTATAAAATATAGGTTTTTTGCACTTGGTTTGTATTTTTGTTTATTACTTGTTTATTTATAACTGACATTATTACAAATTACATCGTACAATAAACAACTAAAAAATGTATCGCATAATACTGATATGAATTAAAGTGCTCAATTATGACCTGCCAGGGAAAAATATTTGCATTACATTGCGCTTCTCGTTATATAACCTCTCAGATTCATGGCGCTCGGCTTTAAAATTAAGAAGTCGTTATGAAAACAAAGGTGACGTCGTATCTACGGACTGCGAAGTGTCGAGGCATCGTCCACCTGCTGATGTCTTCATCGATAGACACAGTAATTGTCTGGACGAGGAGATCGAATATTCAAGGAATCGCAAATCAAGATCGAGATTACCAGCTGGTGAACCGACTGTGGTACCCAAGGCACCAAGGCTGCAGACTGTACTGCAACAATCACATGCTTCGAACATCCGCCCTGGGCCCAACAGCAACAATTCAGCTACATCAGTTATTACCGCACCATGTGGGATTTTATCAGCTCGTGCTGCGGCAATGCCATCATCAGCTGGCGCTGCGGCAGTGTCATCATCTGCTGGCGCTGCGGCAATGCCATCATCAGCTGGCGCTGCGGCAGTGTCATCATCAGCTGGCGCTGCGGCAATGCCATCATCAGCTGGCGCTGCGGCAATATCATCACCAGCGAATCGTAACCGGTCTGCTCTGCCGTCTGCAGTGTCGTCGCCGGGCTTACGAAATTCACCAT
Organism: Macrostomum lignano; assembly: GCA_002269645.1. Taxonomy (NCBI): domain Eukaryota; kingdom Metazoa; phylum Platyhelminthes; family Macrostomidae; genus Macrostomum; species Macrostomum lignano. The sequence continues at coordinate 226,798 of NIVC01001522.1, read as the reverse complement.
CGGTCGAACTGTCGCCTTTCGCAGCTGCAAATACACAGTCACTTCTGGTGACTCTCGGCGATTTGTACGGAGAACAACCTGATGTTGCTAGTCCAGGACAATCGTCAACTGTAACTTTGGCAGAAGTTGCTTCTATGATTTCCAAAATAGAAGGTAACAGTTATGATATTTTTTGTACCCTACCAGTAAATGCTGCTTACAGATAGACTCACTATTTACTCATTAGATCCAAATTCATGAATCCACACTAAATATTAAAATGAATCTGTTCATTGACTGACATGACTATAGCTTATACTCATTTTATATTTTCACAACAACTACGCTTTGATTTTTTATGAGAAAAATGGTTTGTCTCGTATAGAAGTATATTTCTCAGATACATATATAGCAAAAACATATAATATGCGTATAATAAGCAAACAACGATTTTATTTTTCTAATATTTCAGCGTCGCAGCGGGCGACGTATCTTAAAGTGTGCAGCATCGATCGGCGACTTCAATCGATTGAGCAGCATATCTCCTCAAACCCATTGCCCGCTGCTCATTCTGCTGCTGATAGTCGACAACACCAAATTCCTACTGACAAAGCCATTTTGGGTGGCTTGCCGTTCAACTCCCCGGAGGGGCTTCTAGCATGGAGCCGTCAAGTCAAGGAGGATCGAAAGTCAACAGAGACTGTGGTAAATATTCGTTAAATAAAATGATACAGCTAGAATGCAATGTGCACTGTAATTAAAGTCACTGATTTCTTTTTTTGCTAGAGATTTCTGATTCTTTAAAATATCGTACAATGATAGCAAAACGATTTGCAAGCTTTGATAGATTCTTATAAGAAGCTATCTAACAAGACTTCTTTCGAATTCAATTTTGTGATCAACCAACATCAACATTTCAGTTCGCCTTTCTCCGTCGGTTGGGTGGAAAGTCTGTTTCAACGCAAGTAAGCACCCTTATGTACCAACTGATGACCGACGGATTGGCTAAGCAGTACAGCCTTCGTGGTGCCGTTCGTAGGGGTGTGTCCAAACTGCCGTTTGAAAACCTTGGACTTCTCCCCCTTATCAAAAGTAAGAAAAGCAGAATGTAATGCCCATTAGTTTCTAATTCAGACGTTGAAATAGTCCATTTGTGTTCGATTTAATTTATAATTCAGGAATTCTCTCGTTCTCAGATGTCGTATGGACGGCCCATAAGACGGCGACAGGACTCGCGATCGAGGAAGCCGTGGGCGAGCATCTGCGCTTTGCCGCCGTTCGAGAACGTCGCAAAGCTGAACGCGCCTCTAGTGGGCAAAATGCTGCCGATTCTGGTGTTGGTCCTAGATTGGACGGCGAAGGCGATGCTGAAGGTTTCGGTGCTGACGACGCTGACGAAGAAGACAATTATTAATGGCGTGTAAAATCAATCGCAATGTACCAAGTTATTTTGTCAACATCCAGCTGTCCGAATTTCTTTGATTGTTTGATAGCAAAGGACATTTTTGTATTGAAGCCTCTAGTTGTGGGTGAATATAAAAAAATGATGCTGCAAAGTGATTTTCCTTCTTAAAGCCGCTTTGTATGACTTTGTATGCCATATTATTTCCCCCTTATCTAAGTTATATTTGCATACCATTGACTTAGAAATTTACAACAAACCCTATTGACATCTCTTTGCGCAGTAAAAACCATTTGCAATTTATTCTGTTTTGAAGTAAAATTCCATCTAGAAAAATATAAAACCAACAACTTTTTGTTGTACTTCGAGTGCGCCATTTTGTTTCATTCTTCCCATTGAATTGGATTAAAGCTGCAGGGTGGTCTTGCGTCTCGTTTTGTTTTTTTTTCAGAATATTAAAACAATCTACTACAAATTAAATAATCTCGCTGCATTACTATCAGTAGGAAGAAAAGAGATTTCAAAATGTTGTTATGTCAACATTGCTTTAATGTTATGGCAACATTATATGGCAACATATGACAACATTTGCAACGACAAAAAATATGTTGCCGCAACATTGACATCAACAATTCAGCAACATTAGATATCAACGTTGTGACAACATTGTGGCAATATACCTGGCAGCTAGGGTAGCGTTTCAATGCCCGAGCAGTAAGACACTATTTATATCTAAATAGTAAAACATCCTATTTAGATTGGAATTAGCTATTAGGATAGGAACAAGGCGGCGGACTAAAGTTGCCTTGAAAAAACGGGACGCACTACTTTAGGGGACTCTATTGCCTAATAGGGAATACCGGTGGGGAATGACAGGGTGCTATTGCTGGATCGAACGTCCTTTAGAGAGGAGGGCAGTACGCCTAATAGACAGGAGATCTTGGAGATAGACAAGACGCCTGGTAGACAGTACATCTGGGGAATAGGCGGAACGCCTGTCAGAAGTCTGGGGGATTAGGCAGGACGCCTGTGGGTCTGTATTGTACACCATGGGGGGAGAAAAAGGTGGCAACACGCCCACTATATTGAACAAAATGTTTTTCTGGGGAAGAAAGACAAAACGACCATGAAATAAAGAGCAATGACTAAACTGCTATTTTCAGAACAAAAAGTCGACACTCAAATGAGGCACGAGCCAAAAGTTAGTAAGGCAAGCAAAGTTAGTTTCCATTATATTTTTTGATTATATTTATAGCAAGAAAAGCGGGGTCGATGGTGCTGGATACATTAAAACAAAATAGTGTGTATTAGTGCTTTTAAAAATAGATCGATTACTAAAAGTTATAAAAAATGTGAAAAAAGTAAACTTTATACGTACATAATTTGTATGGTTTTAAATAGAGATATACTAAAAAGAAAGTTACTGATGCAAAACTATTGTGACGTAGCGAGTTCGAGATGTAGTCAGCGATTAATTAATTATTCGTTAATTATTTATTAGTTATTTATTTATTGGTTAGCTAGTTCAATTATTAGTAGTGTTGACACGCATGGTACGAGACAAAATGCCGAGTAGCGGAGAGAACAAAAACGAGCGCGAGCAACAATTTAAATTGGCGGGGAAAACCGATTCATTTAAACCTAAGATGTCTATCAAAAAAGTAGTAATAACTTGGACTTGAATAAATAAAACTTCAAGTACATTTTTTCTAAATAAGTTACATTAAATTAATAGCTGGGGAACCTGCAAATTAATCAACTACAATAATTTTAAGTAATAAAAACTCACATAGAAACTAAAAATTTAAGATGCTAACGACGTCGTCACACTATACTATTTGAAAATATACATAATGTTCGATTAGAATATTAATTATATGTGTAAAAGAGTTTATGAGATCTACATAGCATTTATGGAATGGAATAACTATTCCATTTAGTTTCATAAGCAATTTTGCTCTTTTTCCTTTTTTTCCTATGTTATCATTTTCATGAAATTATTGTGTGTAAAAATATGCTGTACTTCTGTTTGTACTACTTTTCATTTTTAAAAAACAAATTCATGTTACTGTTATTGTTTGCTGTTTTTTCCAGATACCATTCGTCACTTTAAGATGTAGATTTTTAATGCATTTTTGAATTATAAAAACAGTGAAAGTTTATATTTTTTGCTGAGCAATTAGGTACTAGTGATAGGATAGATAGTCAGTTCTTGGCCGAGACCTTTGGTGTGCCGGGGCCACTGTCCTACGTCGACATGACAAGACCAAGACCAAGGCCTACTCTCGGCCCCATTGTCTACTCCAATCGTGCCGCTGCCACTGCTGCTGCCCAACCGAACATGGTGACCAATCAGACCGCGCTTCCTGCTGACAACGCCGTGCCGGTAATGAGCAAGCAGTCTGCACCACCGACCAGCAGCGCTGAGCCAGCCCAAGCTGAACCAATAACGGACAATGCTGCCCCCAACGTTGTAACCGGTGAGAGGGGCTTCACGCGGAATGATGTGCTCGGGGTGGTACTTGAGGCACTCAACCGGATCATGGAGATCGAACCGGGGCGTCTGCTCACTGCCTGGGAAGCAAGCCAGCTTGCTATTCGGGTAGTGACAGAGGTCCTGGCGACCTTCTTGAATCCCGGAAGGGTGCCTGCTGCCAGGGCGGGTGAAGCCAAAGCCACTTTGGTGAGCGGAGGCGGATCCTAAGCACTGAGAAATCTGATAATTAATTATGGCTTTCAATAGTAAAAATTCCAATAGCGCACTGAAATTTGGTCACCTAAACTGCAATAAACTTAGCAACAAAATGCACGAGATTATTATGTGGTTGCACAATGACAATATATACATTGGTCTTTTCTCCGAAACTACAAGGCTATGTACAAGGCTACGCTGTTATCAGATACGACACTCCTGACTTCAGGAGAGGTCTGGCAATTGCTTATAAAAATACCTTAAATGTTTCGAACGTTAAAAAATTTTATGACAACTCTAACCATGAGTTTATTAGCCTCAATGTCACTCCGAACAATAACCCCAGGAACAATTTCCCTTATTTACAGAGCTCCCAATCCTGACCAAATCAGCACTGCACTGCCTGAGCAGCTGCTCTCACAACCTAGATCCTTACTTAAAGGAGATCTCAACTGTCGCCACTCTATGCTGGGCGGTGGCAGTGTAGAAAACTTCCCAGGGAAACAACTGTATGAATGGTTTGATAACCATCCGGATTCCCCCTTCATCCTAAACTCCTTTGGTGACTGCACCAGGATTAATAATAGAGGGGGCAACATTATTGGTAATGTCCTTGATCTAGGCATCTGCTCCCCTGACCTGATTAACTCTGTCAGTGATGTCATTGTTGGCGATGATCTCGACAGTGACCACCTACCCATTATTGTTAAAGTTTTTATTGATCCCAACTCCAAGGCTAAACCAAAACCACCCAAAAGCTACTGGCACACGGATTGGGAGGCCTTCAGATACGTTCTCCAAGACAAACTAGAAAACTGCAGTATGACTCGATCCCGTATCTCCACTCCCGATGAACTTGACAAAGTGGTTGATAAACTCACGGAAAAAATACAAGAAACAATAGAGGAGGTAGTCCCTAACAGGGACCCGAGAGAACAGCTACCCCGATATAGTAGCTAAGATCAAAAACAGAAGTAACTCTACTCTTTCTAGTATGTTTTTTTTGCTAAGCACATACTTTTTCCGCTCGTTTTTATTCAGAGGCACTGACTCGAACCTATAAGAGGAATCCTATCAGCCATCTGCAGATGGAGGGAGCTGCCAGGAGGGCTCTAAAAGACGCTAGCGATCGTCCCAGCAGCCCAGCCCAGCAGCACAAAAGTAAAGCATCTGAGAGGCAGATGCGCCGATGGTCGAAACGACAAAATTCAGCCACCAGATCGAAGCAGCTGCAACAGAAGAGACAACGATTTGATGTCGATGATTCAGTGTTCTTCACTGACACTGAAGAATCCCCAGCCTGAGGCTTGTGCGGTAATTATTTGCAACAATTTATATTCATGAGATTTTAGTCCCACTTATTCACGTGTAGATTCATACTAGCAATCTAGCGCCCCCCTTCGGGGTGGCAAATAAGCAAGGGACGAATCCTTTAAAATAAAAAGAATTCTTAGGGAGGGGGCTAGGAATCGAATTCTCATTTTAATTCTGGCCCTGGGGCTTATGTACCAATAAAACATGCTTGTGTAGAATTTAAAAAACTGACAATTCAACCTACTTGCCTTCTTTCAGAGCAATAGCGTACTACTTCTGTTGCGGTGCAAGCAGTACGCTCTGCAACGGCTGGAAAAGCAACTACAGCTAAAAAAAATTTGTTTCCCAAAGGCCAAAGGCAACAGTTGCCTATCATGCAGGGAGTCACTGGCGTTGCACCAATTTTAATGATGTCTGCTGTTAACTGTTTTAACGGTTACAGACAAAAACATTGTGTCGACAATGTTATTGTATTTGGAGCCAGTGTGGTTATTTGATAGTGGATATTGCCTAGTACAATGACGTATAATTAATTGGTTTGACTTGTTAAAAGTATTGTTTCCGTAATTTAGATTTTGTACTTTTGTACTTTTAAAATTGCGACTCAAATACCAATATTTTCCCACAGCCTAATTTCCTTTTAGCTACAGTTCTTTTTTGCAGTTTGCATGTGGTCCTAACCCTTTTCATCTTTATTCTCTCATACGGTAATTAAAACGCAATTTTATTTTAAGTCACTCGCCACTCAACTCTAGTAAGTTATTTACGACTTTGGTTTGACCCATTTTGCAAATCATGCATACAACTTTGAAATACATGGATTCACAGCTCTGGTTAACTGATGCAATATATCTGTGCGACTCCTACACTAAATTTTTCATCGACATATTCAACTCCACTTGATTAATTCCTTAACTGCGAAACAAGTGTGTGATTAATGTATAGATTTTTAACGTAATAAAAACGAACCTGTGCTTGGGCCGCTTTCACTCTCATTACCCCAGATAATAGGGAATAGGGGGCATAAGCCAGTGTACTTAGCATGTACTGCGCTTTGGAAAAAATTCGACATCGTTGGCGCCCCAGTAAAGAGGCTTGTTAAAAAATTCTCAACCAAACTTTTCTAGCTGCCTGACAAGACTGTACTATCATATACGCCTACCCATTCCCCCAGGGGGGACACGCCAGTGTACTTAGCAACGTACAGTGTCGGAATAACTTCTTCATTTGCGCCCCAGCCGGTGGAGAGGGGCGCAGTCAGTCATTAGCGGAAACAAGTACAACAAAGTATATACTACGCTCATAACTACATATACTTAAAGTACATGTAAAACACTGCAACCTGCAGCTACCATATTGATCACACACCCAGACCTGTACATTTGAAGCAATCTAACTAACAAAAAGTCAGAATGGCTGACAATAAATATTTTAGTATATAAAATTTTCATTCTTCTTTACAGTCACAAATTAGGGAGCAGTCTCCCATTAATTAGTACTCAATAATCCTTTCCTCTGCGTATTCAGACGAAAACAAGAAAAACTCTGCACTGTAATGTTAATAGCAAATTTAAAAACGCAATCAAATGCAAGTAGTCATTTTATTTACTCCGTATATTTACAATTGCAAAGTCATAAAAGGATAAGAACTAAGATGTTTTTGCAGAAGGCTTCGCCAACAAGATGGTACCATTGCACAAATTCTGTTAAGAATTTTTCATTGGTGTCAATCTTACCACTTGTTGGCTTGCTTTAGTCTGCACAGCTGGACAGAGGCATTCACTTGGGGCATGTAAATTTCAGGCATTACTAATGAGCATGTAAGAACAGTTTGCAACCCTCCTCTTTTTGCAACCAGGCTTGGGACTGGCTTCGGCAGAGTTAAAGCCATCACAACAGACTATCTGGGGTTTGCAAAGGCTGCTTCAACCCCCTCTGGCTGCATTTGCATGTACGAGGGCCATTCCAAAAGTTCATGCAATCAGAAAATTTCTCCCACCACAAAAAGCTGCCAATTTGAGCTTCTCTCACCGCACTACCAGACTCTCTGGCCGAACCCCTCAGCAGAATATGGACAGGATTCTTACTGAACTATCAAGACTGTCTCTGGCTCAACCCCTCAATCAGAAAATCAATCAGAATTTTCCTATCGCTTTGGGACAGGACTCTTATTGAGCTTTTATCATCCAACTATTACGACTTTCTCCGGCTCAACCCACAATCAGAACATTATTTGATTGAATTTCCATATCGCCTGGAAAACGAGTCCAATAATTTCACAAATTAGTAGAATTCAAATTCTATTCTAACGAGCAGACATAACAAAATCCCTTCCTTAATCTGCACAAATGCACCGGTAATTACCATGAACTTCTGGATTGGCCCACGTAATAGAGTGGAAGAAATCTACCAGGGACATACAAAGCAGCGAAATGTCCATTTCAACCAACTCTCTGTCAGGCCCAGCACGTCTGCAGCCAGCCTGCTATCAACATTGGCAGTGGCAAAAATACACCCTGCGATAATGTAACACCTCACCCTTAATGTTCTAAAGAAGATAGCTAAAATTCTCAGAAATCCCATTAGCTGACATTCTCAGAAATCCCAGTAGCTAGCTGAAATTCTCCGAAATACCAGTAGCTGACATTGTCAGATATCCCATTAGCTGACATTCTCAGAAATCCCAGTAGCTAGCTGAAATTCTCCGAAATACCAGTAGCTGACATTGTCAGATATCCCATTAGCTGACATTCTCAGATATCCCAATAGCTAGCTGAAATTCTTCGAAATACCATTAGCTGACATTGTCAGATATCCCATTAGCTGACATTCTCAGATATCCCAATAGCTAGCTGAAATTCTTCGAAATACCATTAGCTGACATTGTCAGATATCCCATTAGCTGACATTCTCAGATATCCCAATAGCTAGCTGACATTGTCAAATATCCCATTAGCTGACATTCTCAAAATCCCATTAGCTGACATTCTCAGAAATCCCATTAGCTGACATTGTCAGAAATCCCATTAGCTGAAATTCTCAGAAATCACATTAGCTGACATTGTCAGAAATCCCATTAGCTGACATTGTCAGAAATCCCATTAGCTGACATTCTCAGATATACCATTAGCTGAAATTCTCAGAAATCCCATTAGCTGAAATTCTCAGAAATCCCATTGGCTGACATTCTCAGATATCCTATTAGCTGGCATTGTCAGATGCTGTGGAAGGGATTCTTAGAATGCACTGTAGAAGGGATTCTTAGAATGCACTGTGGAAGGGATTCTTAGAATGCACTGTGGAAGGGATTCTTAGAATGCACAGTACAAGTCGAAGACACTCATAGAAGTGAAGGGAAGAGAAGGGAAAATTAGATACTTGCTATTGGATTACCAAAACTGCAATTAAGGTATCATCAGTCCAACTATATCTTAAATACCCCATATCCTAAATTTCAGTCTCCAAATTTGACTTACGCACCCAATCTAAAGGTACTTCATATTCATTCAATGCCAATGCAGCAGGAATTTTAGCATGTAGGCCAAGGTAGCAATTCTTTTTCCATGCTAAAATTTACTTGTGATGGCTTTTCAACACATGTGCTTCAATAACTCACTGATTTCTTGAACTGCCAGAGAAATCTTCGCATGACATTCTGCTTGTTTCATCAGCCTGCGTACTCCAGTCGATTCGTGTTGACTCGAGTTGGCTCTCACAAGACGGCACCAGTCTGTATAGTTTCTGTAGAAAGGTAAAATTAATAAACAAAAATTTACAAGTTTGCTTAAAACTGAATTTTATACATTCTTGACCGAGTAATATACAATACTGTAGCAACTTAGAGTGAATAGATCTGTACTACAGAAAGATACTAAACATTAAATAAGTTACATGTACAATGAACACGCGCACCTTTATTCCTTCTCCAAAGTCCAAGACAATTTCGTCTACATCCCGGAAGGATTCGTGCGATACCGGTAGTTGCATAATAACTCACCTGTTGCTTCCCCTTTGGTCAGAAGAGCCGCCAACCGCGCCTGATGGACACGGAGCACCCAGAGGTTGAAACTCAGTATCGCTCTGCTTAGCATTCGTGTACCAGTCAGTCAAATTCGTAACCTCGGTGTCGTCCGAGTTGAGCCGAACTTCAGAGCCAGTACATCCAAGTACAACAGCGCCAGCGTACTCTTGTACTTTTGCTCGTCGTATCGACAAAATGTCGCCGACACTCCAGTTGACAGCTTGATCGGAGGACGACCCCCAAAATGTGCAGGAGACAGAACGACAGGACTGGTCAACAAGAGTCACTTTGGCTACGTTTATCCGCTTCCCAGCCTTCGTCATGACTTCCTCGGGCGGCTGCAGTGCGTCGATTGCTCCAAGGACATCGACATTTCTAATAAAAGGCAATACAGAGGGGACAGTTTTAAAAGTCTTTTAAAACCTCAAAAACGCCTTTTGAAGTTCATTTGAATCCTATTCCTACCTACATCAATAGACGAATGAATATAATGGACTGCTAGTCTAGCCAACATCAAGGAATGAAGGCATACAATAGATTGCTAATCTAGTCAAAATAATTTATAAAAGCCGAACATACACTACAGTGCTACACAATTGCCTATACAATTCTCTATTTTCCAATATGCTATACTATTATGTCTATTTTACATATAATAATATTGTATACTGTGTCTATACAATAAATACAAGTATAGATACAATGCAACTCACTCTTGCAGGCGTACGTTTTGAAGGTCGCTTATTCGCGTATAGTTACACGCCCGTTCACTAACAGTCGGAACTTCATTGCTTCGAAATATTGATCCCTTGGAGTCAACAGAAAGAGACACCTCCATAGGATTATTCGTGCTGTTGTATCTCGGATCCGAAGTCTTTACCATTCCGCCGGCTATCCGAACAGCATCGGAAGTATTGCAAACTTCCCAAATAGACCGCAGGTCCTTGCCGAAAACGCTGACTCTCATCTCAGCCGAGTCGTCTACCAAGACGAATGAAAAAACTTCGCTTCGGACGTCGTTCTTCATGTAGGACCTGATCTCCTTCAAATCGGTTACAAGGCCAGTAACCGCCGCATTCATGTAGCCCAGTTTCAGGCCAGAGATATTTGCCTTAATCTTCTTGGTGATTGTAGACGCCATTGTAGCTTAGTTGTTCAGTTTAACAGTTTTAACAAAGTAGAAACAAAACTTAGAAAATAGAAAGAGCTTCTAGAAATGTTGCAGTGCAAAATACTTCAGTAGAAATAGCAGGTTAAACTCACAGTTTGCAATCCATTTCAATTTAAATAGTCAAGCCCACACCCCAATCACCAGCAGTCAACCCCACACAACTAAACAGCCAATCAGAACACAGATAACACTCCCTCCCTGTGCAATCTCTTCGTTTCCAGACTAAATCGGCTGGGGTGGGTGGACTCTGGACCTTGTGGCGTGATCACACGATGCTAATTGAACTCCCACGACCAACCCCTCGTTGTCTGCGACTTATCGTTTTTCACACTCATGAAAAGCAGCATTAACTTTCTTAGTCATTTATCCAGTTCATCTGAACTTGTCTGTGCTTACTCCATTTTCTCACCCTTTTTCATCTAATTCAGTCTTCTTATTCTTTTCTCTGTTTATACCCGCCGTCTCATTAGCTCTATAATCTCGCGCCTATCTCCACCACCCCTCCTAATTCTTACTTGCAATCAACCATAACCCCGGAGTTTACTCCTGAGTCATTGCAATGGCTAAGAAAGTAGCAACAATTAAAAAGTGCAGGGTATTCTGTGTTGTTTACCGCTTCAAACTGGTTTTGATTCAATCTCCCCAGGCCCAGCTTGGCTTAAGTCACCCAACCAAAACTGCGCTCTCACCCTTCTCTCTGACCTGTGTGAGCTTCACTCCTAAGCCGTGCATAGCTCAGCCCCAACCCGTCCAGCCACTGCCGTCACTCTTGCTTAGCTTCATTTGTCCACCTCAGCCCTGAGTGGCTAATCCCCACACGAAACGGCCAATCGGGTTGGGCCAGCACCAACCCACCCCAGAAAGTTTTGCTATATATATATATATTGTAGATTCTTACTCTACGCCAACTTAAGATATCCAAAAAGCAAAAGTAATAAATTTATTCAGTATATTTGGATTACATATTTAACATACTCAATGAAAGTAACTATCGTAGAGAGTCAACAGCGCCGCCCGCGCCATCCCCGAAAACGTAAGTATTGCACGTATTGTGGGTTACTACTTTATCATTTAATCACCAACCTCCTAGAACTTGCTTTCTTTCTTCCTCTTGACTCTGAGCAGCAAACAAACCAATCAATCGCCAACCAATTAAACATACTGTTTTTATTCTAAAATTAACAATTTAACCATCCTTACTTCCTTTCATAGCTGTGGCCTGTTACTTCTGCGGAGGCAACCACAAAGTGGCGAAATGCAATTCACTACATAATTACGTCCGCCAGGAGAAGCAGCAGGAGAAGCAGCAACAGCAGCAGGAGCAACAGGAGAAGCAGCAACAGCAGCAGCACAAGCAACGGCCGGACAACTCGGACAAGCACAAGTGACAGCAGCAGCCTGCTTATGCTTATTTAAGATTTCTTAAATAAATCTTATTTGAGAATAAAATATCTTGAAAAGAAAATGTGTTACCCTTTCTTGTTTAATATCGTCTTTATTAATTTGCAACGAAAAATCTAATACACGTATTAGCAAAATGGAATCTGAGAGAATCATGCATACTAAGTTCTGACTGAAATGAAATTGGACCTAATGCAATCATTCGAGTTAATTAAAACAATCGCTGCTACTACTACTACTAACACGAAGCAGTTATGACACAATAAATTTGTTTTAAATTAAACTAAATTAGTCTATTATATAAACTGAACAATATCGTCTTTATTAATTTCCAACGAATTATCGAATAATGACAGAACAGTTCAAAGCTATAGTCAAAAGGATAAGAACTAAGATGTTTTTGCAGAAGGCTTCGCCAACAAGATTGGTAAAATTAATAAACAGACAAGAAAATATAGCTTTCACAAAGATCACAGTCATTACCCCTAAATAGAAAATATTCCCAAGACAGCAAGCATCCCCCCAGTAGCAAGCATCCCCTAATACTCCTAGCAAGCATCCACCCAGATAGCAAGCATCCCCTAATACTCCTAGCAAGCATCCACCCAGATAGCAAGCATCTGCAGATAGCAAGCATCTTGCAGATAGCAAGCATCTTGCAGATAGCAAGCATCTTGCAGATAGCAAGCATCTTGCAGATAGCAAGCATCTTGCAGATAGCAAGCATCTTGCAGATAGCAAGCATCTTGCAGATAGCAAGCATCTTGCAGATAGCAAGCATACCCCAAATAATGTAGAAGCATCCTTCCAGATAGCAAGCATCCCCCAAATAATGTAGAAGCATCCTTCCAGATAGCAAGCATCCTGCACATAGCAAGAATCCCTAAATAACAAGCATCCCTGGATAGAAATAATCCTATACATGTAGCCAAGCTTATCAAGCGCAGTAATCCTTGGCTATCGAGTGCAGTAATCCTTGGTTTATTAATAGCAATAATCCTTGGCTTATCGAGTGCAGTAATCCTTGGTTTATTAATATCAATAATCCTTGGCTTATCGAGTGCAGTAATCCTTGGTTTATTAATAGCAATAATCCTTGGCTTATCGAGTGCAGTAATCCTTAGTTTATTAAGAGCAATAATCCTTGGTTTATCGAGTGCAGTAATCCTTGGTTTACAATAATCCTTGGCTTATCGAGTGCAGTAATCCTTGGTTTATTAATAGCAATAATCCTTGGCTTATCGAGTGCAGTAATCCTTGGTTTATTAATAGCAATAATCCATGGCTTATCGAGTGCAGTAATCCTTGGTTTGCCAAGAGCAATAGTCCTTGGTTTATTGAGTGCAGTAATCCTTGGTTTATTAATAGCAATAATCCTTGGCTTATCGAGTGCAGTAATCCTTGGTTTGCCAAGTGCATAATCCTTGGTTTATTAATAGCAATAATCCTTGGCTTATAATAATCCTTGGCTTATCGAGTGCAGTAATCCTTGGTTTATTAATAGCAATAATCCTTGGCTTATCGAGTGCAGTAATCCTTGGTTTGCCAAGTGCATAATCCTTGGTTTATTAATAGCAATAATCCATGGCTTATCGAGTGCAGTAATCCTTGGTTTGCCAAGAGCAATAGTCCTTGGTTTATTGAGTGCAGTAATCCTTGGTTTATTAATAGCAATAATCCTTGGCTTATCGAGTGCAGTAATCCTTGGCTTATCAAGTGCAACATTCTTTACTATCAAGTGCAATAATCCATGGCTTATCAAGCGCTGTAATCCTTGGCTTATCAACTGCAATAATCCATGGCTTATCAAGCGCTGTAATCCTTGGCTTATCAACTGCAATAATCCTTGGTTTATTAATAGCAATAATCCTTGATTAATCAAGTGCAGTAATCCTTGGTTTATTAATAGCAATAATCCTTGGCTTATTGAGTGCAGTAATCCTTGGTTTATTAATAGCAATAATCCTTGATTAATCAAGTGCATTAATCCTTGCTTTATTAATAGCAATAATCCTTGGCTTATTGAGTGCAGTAATCTAAGTGTTTTTATTTAGTCCTTTAATAAAAGCTTTTAATAAAAAAATTTACACTACTACTTTTAAACTACTTAGATTCGAACCCAGGTCGCTGCATTAGCAGTCTGGTCTGTTCAGCTCTAGGCTAGCTCTCATCGCAGTTATCAGTGAATTTGTACCACTTATATAATTCAACACTCACACCAAGTCAGGTAGAGTAAAAAGTCACACGAAGCAGTTATGACATAATCAATTTCTTAGGCAAGTCAGTACCAGTGTCTATGAAAGTTAACAATATGGTTACGTAATATAAATTCAGTACTGCGCTATGCTTTCACACTCAAAGCTGTGACGCAATTCAATTGTGTGTCAAATTCAGCCAGTACACAGACGATAAATAAAGTGTATTGTGATGCAATCTATTTCAGAATCAGAATTCAACCAGTCAGTTTTTCTGCTAGCATTCTTACAATGCATTTCAAGTCGAAAGAGCTGCTTGACCTTTGCAAAAAAGCATGTTTTTCGAATATTTAATCCCTTTAGCATCGAGCAATTTCTTAGCCACGATGCATGTATCGTCACGGAAAAAATTCTAATCGAATGGTGCAAATTCGAAGAAAATCGGTTGAGCCGTTTTTGCTAAAATCGATCACACACACACACACACACACACAAACAGACCATTTTTAGTATATTAGAAGAAAGCATTTCATTTTTAGTATATTAGATGATACTAGCGGTACCCCCACCCTTCGGGTGTTCCCATCCATCTAAATTCCATCAGGCCAAATTCACACACATTGCAACTCCTTGCCATGGACGTTGAAATCAGCAAAAAAAATTCATTTTGCTGATGTCAATTAAATCAAGACCTACGTTGTTCAACTTTCTAGAAAGATTTATTATCTCTATCGTTATTGTACCCAATTTTCCTATTGGTTACAATGCAGGGGATTCATCCATCCCCTCTCCTACTCATCCATCCCCTCTCCCATCCATCCATCCATCCTCCTCCCACTCTCACCCATCCCATCTCCCTCTTTATCCCACCGTTTCATTCATCCCTCTCCCTCTTATCCCCCCTCTCAGCCATCCCGTCTCTCCCTTATCAATGCAATTTTCATTGGCCATCGCGTCAGTTGCCCGTAATTGCAGGTGTAACAGGAAAAAACAACTCTCAGTGCCTCTATTATCTTCTCTCCCTCTTTTCTCCACGACTTCTTGTCTCGGTTGTCCTTCTGTGCGTCTTCTCTCTTAGAATTTCAGCACGCAGCTGAAAATGCGTGAAGAAATAAGAACGAAATAAAATATTTTTCCAATTCTCTCATTTGTGTATTTTTCAATTCTCATTCTCCCATTCTCTCTCATTCTCTCTCTCTCCGTCTCTCTCTCTCTCTCTCTCTCTCTCTCTCTCTCCGTCTCTCTCTCTCTCTTTCACTCTCTCTCTCTATCCGTCTCTCTCTGTCCGTGTCTCTCTCCGTCTCTCTCTGTCCGTGTCTCTCTCCGTCTCTCTCTTTCCATTAACAATCGAAGTAGTTATCCGTCTGAACGGAACCACCGCTACTGCCGTGGCTGCGACTACGGCTGCGGTTGCGGTTGCGGCTGCGGCTGCGACGGTGCAGGTCGGCGGCTCGCAGTGCACACAGTGGTAAGAGACTATTCAATTATATTCACACACACACACACACACACACACACACACAATCACGCACCGGGCACTTGTTGGTACGGTATACAATGGTGGGCACTTATTTTGCAATTTTTTTGACACACGAAAACACACACATACACACAGTGCAATGACCTATTAAGTATTTTTAGCATTTAAATGATGAAAAAAAGCATACATTGAAATAAAAAAGCACGTCCCATACTAATAGTATGATCTATTGAAAGTGAAGGAATAGCATATCATCGTGTAACTATATTGTCCTCAGTCCAGCGAATTCAGCATTACTTGAAATACAAAAGGCTTCGTTAAAGCCAATCCACATGAAAGAAAAACTAGTTACAAGCAGTCTATTTACCTTTACCTTAACTAATACGCTATAATGCTGTACGCAATATGCCTGACTAATATGAATAAAAAATTCAATTACACTTGCGCTTAGAAAAAACCTAAAATTGACAGTGAAACTGAAAAACTGAAACGCAGATATTAGTTAAGCAGATTAAACAAAAAATTCCGGTCGAGTGAGAAAACAGGAGTCTCGTTATTTAGAGCACTCTGGCATCCAGCATTACGCTCGTAGTCTATTAGCTGCTCTCCTGAGTTCGAAGCTGACAGGTCCGTTGCAGTCGGCATCGATTGAGTCGACTGCCAATTTAGTCAATGGGTTTCGTTTCTTCTTTTCACTGGAACCTGTGGTGGGATTAGCAAAAGATCGATTTCGCATATCGATTTAGTGATTTCAAGGACGACAAAATCATTCTTCTCTGCATGTCAGCTCCAGAAGATGCTAGTTTGCTTGCAGCTTTCTGTAGGAGCATTCTACTTTAGTAAAGTGTACCCATTCTAAAATAAGCTGTTTTTAATATGTCCCAACAAGTCTCTGTGCAGTGTGTCATCCGTTTGCCCATCAATTTGTTCTGGAGCCCTTTATTAATTGAGTTCTTTAGGTGACTTAACAAATGCGGAAAAAACTAGACACACACACACAGTGGCCCAACACTTCGTGTCCCAATAATTGCTAGGAAAAATGCACTGCAGTGTTTAAGCATCTCCTCTGAGGGGCCCTTGCATGCATAGCTATAGAATCTGCTAAGACCCAATCTGAGAGTTAAAAGTACAAAACTTATAATTTTTGTGGTTGGACACGTAGGCTATTGAATGTCAATGGATTCAGACGAAATGTCAAGTTTTACTCAAAGCTTTTACAGCTTACCGGTTAAAGTCGACGGATCCTTTGGCAATTGCGCCACATGGCAGTTGATCAAAGGTGATATACCTGAAGTAAAGGTAGGTACTGCTTAGCAGGAGCAGTCTTTTTTATAGCATTTAAATATAAATGCTTCTTGTTTCCGACAAAGTTTTTTAATACCACTTACATGTTTATCGCTGTGCCATTCCATGCTGTTCTTTCCATACCATGGTGACTCGGGTGCCATGGCAGAGGCAGAGTTGACCATTGATTTCAGCATAGCGAGTACATGCCAATTTAGTTTTATTGTACGTTTGCGGGGTGGCGTCAATAATAGACCAAAATAAATGTACACTTAACTAGCAAGGGGACTCTGGTAAATTGGAGCCATGTACACAGGGGGGTAGGGCTTAGTCCTAACATGTACGGGGTAAGTCCTAATATGAGTGGGCTTTTGTAAACGACACTCTAGCACACAGTTCCAACAATTTATAGAATATCGAATGCGCGCAGCAGTCAATAGCATGAGTCCTAACAAGAGTGGGCTGTTGTATTCAACACTGCAACACTGTCCTAACAATTTAGTTCGTGTAGAGTACTGATGCCCATCACAGTCAGAAGTAAATTTAAGCCCTTGTCATTTCTTTAGGTTTATCTCCATCCAGAACCATCCTTTGACAATAAAATACCCTTAAAAGTGTTTTGCTATGCTTTGCTTTGTATGTATTTTAATGTATGCTATGTATTTACGTCTTGAAACAAAGACTGCAGCAAATGAATGCGCTTGAAATCTACTATTAGTAAAAATATGAGAAAAAACCAATAAAAATATGCGGGAGCAGATTAGCCATTTCAGTGTCCCAATAGTGATTTGGTCGAATTTTGTATCATTTTTCCTTATTGGGACGCCAGTTTTTGATTATTTATTGACACAGCAAGTAAAATTATTAAAAATGAGTTGCACCATCAAAAAGAGGCTGTCGAGCTGAATCCATAGAGTATTTTTTTGAGCTGCTATTGTAACTTTTTTGGAAGTGTTGGACGGACTTGATGGGACAGTCCCAACATTTTTTTTGGCCCAACAGTGCGGGTCCCGTTGTACGCGTATGGCCCAACAAATGCCCCGTGCGCAAACACACACACACACACACACAAACGTGCACGAGGCACTTATTGGCCAAGTGTGCAAAAACTTGCACATATTGGGACTGCTCCGACACACGAAAAATCACACACACACACACGTCCCCACACAGGCAATTTTCAACCCACCAAATAGATTTTTATTGACAACATGCTTTTGGCTTACTGAAAACAGTTGGAAAGCATTTTTCGAGGTGCATTGAACTCACAACAGATTGTACATGTATACTTGTCTAAAACAGAATTAAAAAACCCTGGTGTCTTGCTGAATTCCACTAAGGCAATAATATCAGCGCGTCAAATTTCACCAGATAATTTCAGCGATCATAGATTATAGAAGACAGGATGGTAAATGGCAAGGGACTTTAAGGTTATCGAAGACAAACGACATTGACACATATCAAAAAAATTTTACGATCTGAATAAACAAAATTTGCTACATTTAGTGCCACTGGGAAAAAACAATTCTGTAGCGAAACTCCACTGTTCATAAAAATGTACTTTATTGATTATGACACAATCACTAGAATTACTCAAAAGGTACATGTCAGCTATTCGGACCCACAGAATGCTACGTAAAAGGATGCGGAAATGAACCACACTATAGCAGAAGCCAGCACACACTATAGTATGGGGCTGTCCCAACAATTCCACCATAGCCAGTGTGGATAGGGCTGTCCCAACAATTCCACCATAGCCAGTGTGGATAGGGCTGTCCCAACAATTCCACCATAGCCAGTGTGGATAGGGCTGTCCCAACAATTCCAGCATAGCTTGAAAAAGAATATACACAAATACTATAAAAAGCAAATGCTAGAGCTCTACCGCGGTCATTGCACCGGATTTTATTAGAAACAGACTGCAAAAAATGCGTCCTCTAAATAATATTCCAGTGAAGCACACAACAGTTAATCGGCTTCTCGATTCAGAAAATTAAAAAAATAACCAGCTCCGCCAGAAAACTCATGAATTAACTGACTGCTGCACAGATAGCGGCTGCTGCTGCTGCTGCAGCTTGGCAGCAGCAAGTGAACCAAATGACGGATGCAGCGGCGAGATCAGAATGCTCGCTGCTGATCGTTAAAGCGCATTCTTGTCTCTTAGGCATGTCGCTGGCGTTGCTGACTTCAGAATCTGCGAGGAAAAGAAATCAATTAAGATAGGCTTGCTTTAGTAATCATTAATAGGCTATAAAGGAACCCTTTAATAGAACGTGTTCAACTAATGCTGGGTCTGTTTTGAAAAGTCAGAACTCAGAAGTAGTCGCGATTAGAATCAGTATTGTCCCAATAAGTGCGACCCAACAAATGCTGTTCAAAAAATAGGCCTGGCTGCAATGTCCCAATAAATGCCCAACAAATTACTAGCCTTGAGCTAGGCTGGGCTGTGTTTACTATTCTTTGCGTTTGTAGCTTGTGTCCCAACAATGCCACTGAGATTGTTGCATTGCTTTTGAATTGTGCTCTACCAAGTAACACAAGTACTCTGGTGTACAATACTTCTACAGCAGATAATACTCACCCAAAACAGATCGTCTCTTTCTCTTTAATCCTGTGCCGGACGGGTTTTCTTCAGATCCACCAGAAAATTCACAAATAGACTGACTGCCTGCACGGATAGCGGCTGCTGCTGCTGCTGCTGCTGCTGCTGCTGCTGCTGCTGCTGCTGCTGCTGCGGCTTGTGAGCAGCAAGTGAACCAAATGACGGATGCAGCGGCGAGATCAGAATGCTCGCTGCTGATCGTTAAAGCGCATTCTTGTCTCTTAGGCATGTCGCTGGCGTTGCTGACTTCAGAATCTGCGAGGAAAAGAAATCAATTAAGATAGGCTTGCTTTAGTAATCATTAATAGGCTATAAAGGAACCCTTTAATAGAACGTGTTCAACTAATGCTGGGTCTGTTTTGAAAAGTCAGAACTCAGAAGTAGTCGCGATTAGAATCAGTATTGTCCCAATAAGTGCGACCCAACAAATGCTGTTCAAAAAATAGGCCTGGCTGCAATGTCCCAATAAATGCCCAACAAATTACTAGCCTTGAGCTAGGCTGGGCTGTGTTTACTATTCTTTGCGTTTGTAGCTTGTGTCCCAACAATGCCACTGAGATTGTTGCATTGCTTTTGAATTGTGCTCTACCAGGTAACACAAGTACTCTGGTGTACAATACTTCTACAGCAGATAATACTCACCCAAAACAGATCGTCTCTTTCTCTTTAATCCTGTGCCGGACGGGTTTTCTTCAGATCCACCAGAAAATTCACAAATAGACTGACTGCCTGCACGGATAGCGGCTGCTGCTGCTGCTGCTGCTGCTGCTGCTGCTGCTGCTGCGGCTTGTGAGCAGCAAGTGAACCAAATGACGGATGCAGCGGCGAGATCAGAATGCTCGCTGCTGATCGTTAAAGCGCATTCTTGTCTCTTAGGCATGTCGCTGGCGTGGCTGACTTCAGAATCTGCGAGGAAAAGAAATCAATTAAGATAGGCTTGCTTTAGTAATCATTAATAGGCTATAAAGGAACCCTTTAATAGAACGTGTTCAACTAATGCTGGGTCTGTTTTGAAAAGTCAGAACTCAGAAGTAGTCGCGATTAGAATCAGTATTGTCCCAATAAGTGCGACCCAACAAATGCTGTTCAAAAAATAGGCCTGGCTGCAATGTCCCAATAAATGCCCAACAAATTACTAGCCTTGAGCTAGGCTGGGCTGTGTTTACTATTCTTTGCGTTTGTAGCTTGTGTCCCAACAATGCCACTGAGATTGTTGCATTGCTTTTGAATTGTGCTCTATCAGGTAACACAAGTACTCTGGTGTACAATACTTCTACAGCAGATAATACTCACCCAAAACAGATCGTCTCTTTCTCTTTAATCCTGTGCCGGACGGGTTTTCTTCAGATCCACCAGAAAATTCACAAATAGACTGACGGATGCTGCTGCTGCTGCTGCTGCTGCTGCTGCTGCTGCTGCTGCTGCTGCTGCTGCGGCTTGTGAGCAGCAAGTGAACCAAATGACGGATGCAGCGGCGAGATCAGAATGCTCGCTGCTGATCGTTAAAGCGCATTCTTGTCTCTTAGGCATGTCGCTGGCGTGGCTGACTTCAGAATCTGCGAGGAAAAGAAATCAATTAAGATAGGCTTGCTTTAGTAATCATTAATAGGCTATAAAGGAACCCTTTAATAGAACGTGTTCAACTAATGCTGGGTCTGTTTTGAAAAGTCAGAACTCAGAAGTAGTCGCGATTAGAATCAGTATTGTCCCAATAAGTGCGACCCAACAAATGCTGTTCAAAAAATAGGCCTGGCTGCAATGTCCCAATAAATGCCCAACAAATTACTAGCCTTGAGCTAGGCTGGGCTGTGTTTACTATTCTTTGCGTTTGTAGCTTGTGTCCCAACAATGCCACTGAGATTGTTGCATTGCTTTTGAATTGTGCTCTATCAGGTAACACAAGTACTCTGGTGTACAATACTTCTACAGCAGATAATACTCACCCAAAACAGATCGTCTCTTTCTCTTTAATCCTGTGCCAGACGGGTTTTCTTCAGATCCACCAGAAAATTCACAAATAGACTGACTGCCTGCACGGATAGCGGCTGCTGCTGCTGCTGCTGCTGCTGCTGCTGCTGCGGCTTGTGAGCAGCAAGTGAACCAAATGACGGATGCAGCGGCGAGATCAGAATGCTCGCTGCTGATCGTTAAAGCGCATTCTTGTCTCTTAGGCATGTCGCTGGCGTTGCTGACTTCAGAAGCTGCGAGGAAAAGAAATCAATTAAGATAGGCTTGCTTTAGTAATCATTAATAGGCTATAAAGGAACCCTTTAATAGAACGTGTTCAACTAATGCTGGGTCTGTTTTGAAAAGTCAGAACTCAGAAGTAGTCGCGATTAGAATCAGTATTGTCCCAATAAGTGCGACCCAACAAATGCTGTTCAAAAAATAGGCCTGGCTGCAATGTCCCAATAAATGCCCAACAAATTACTAGCCTTGAGCTAGGCTGGGCTGTGTTTACTATTCTTTGCGTTTGTAGCTTGTGTCCCAACAATGCCACTGAGATTGTTGCATTGCTTTTGAATTGTGCTCTATCAGGTAACACAAGTACTCTGGTGTACAATACTTCTACAGCAGATAATACTCACCCAAAACAGATCGTCTCTTTCTCTTTAATCCTGTGCCAGACGGGTTTTCTTCAGATCCACCAGAAAATTCACAAATAGACTGACTGCCTGCACGGATAGCGGCTGCTGCTGCTGCTGCTGCTGCTGCTGCTGCTGCTGCTGCGGCTTGTGAGCAGCAAGTGAACCAAATGACGGATGCAGCGGCGAGATCAGAATGCTCGCTGCTGATCGTTAAAGCGCATTCTTGTCTCTTAGGCATGTCGCTGGCGTGGCTGACTTAGAATCTGCGAGGAAAAGAAATCAATTAAGATAGGCTTGCTTTAGTAATCATTAATAGGCTATAAAGGAACCCTTTAATAGAACGTGTTCAACTAATGCTGGGTCTGTTTTGAAAAGTCAGAACTCAGAAGTAGTCGCGATTAGAATCAGTATTGTCCCAATAAGTGCGACCCAACAAATGCTGTTCAAAAAATAGGCCTGGCTGCAATGTCCCAATAAATGCCCAACAAATTACTAGCCTTGAGCTAGGCTGGGCTGTGTTTACTATTCTTTGCGTTTGTAGCTTGTGTCCCAACAATGCCACTGAGATTGTTGCATTGCTTTTGAATTGTGCTCTATCAGGTAACACAAGTACTCTGGTGTACAATACTTCTACAGCAGATAATACTCACCCAAAACAGATCGTCTCTTTCTCTTTAATCCTGTGCCGGACGGGTTTTCTTCAGATCCACCAGAAAATTCACAAATAGACTGACTGCCTGCACGGATAGCGGCGGCTGCTGCTGCTGCTGCTGCTGCTGCGGCTTGTGAGCAGCAAGTGAACCAAATGACGGATGCAGCGGCGAGATCAGAATGCTCGCTGCTGATCGTTAAAGCGCATTCTTGTCTCTTAGGCATGTCGCTGGCGTGGCTGACTTTAGAATCTGCGAGGAAAAGAAATCAATTAAGATAGGCTTGCTTTAGTAATCATTAATAGGCTATAAAGGAACCCTTTAATAGAACGTGTTCAACTAATGCTGGGTCTGTTTTGAAAAGTCAGAACTCAGAAGTAGTCGCGATTAGAATCAGTATTGTCCCAATAAGTGCGACCCAACAAATGCTGTTCAAAAAATAGGCCTGGCTGCAATGTCCCAATAAATGCCCAACAAATTACTAGCCTTGAGCTAGGCTGGGCTGTGTTTACTATTCTTTGCGTTTGTAGCTTGTGTCCCAACAATGCCACTGAGATTGTTGCATTGCTTTTGAATTGTGCTCTATCAGGTAACACAAGTACTCTGGTGTACAATACTTCTACAGCAGATAATACTCACCCAAAACAGATCGTCTCTTTCTCTTTAATCCTGTGCCAGACGGGTTTTCTTCAGATCCACCAGAAAATTCACAAATAGACTGACTGCCTGCACGGATAGCGGCGGCTGCTGCTGCTGCTGCTGCTGCTGCGGCTTGTGAGCAGCAAGTGAACCAAATGACGGATGCAGCGGCGAGATCAGAATGCTCGCTGCTGATCGTTAAAGCGCATTCTTGTCTCTTAGGCATGTCGCTGGCGTGGCTGACTTCAGAATCTGCGAGGAAAAGAAATCAATTAAGATAGGCTTGCTTTAGTAATCATTAATAGGCTATAAAGGAACCCTTTAATAGAACGTGTTCAACTAATGCTGGGTCTGTTTTGAAAAGTCAGAACTCAGAAGTAGTCGCGATTAGAATCAGTATTGTCCCAATAAGTGCGACCCAACAAATGCTGTTCAAAAAATAGGCCTGGCTGCAATGTCCCAATAAATGCCCAACAAATTACTAGCCTTGAGCTAGGCTGGGCTGTGTTTACTATTCTTTGCGTTTGTAGCTTGTGTCCCAACAATGCCACTGAGATTGTTGCATTGCTTTTGAATTGTGCTCTATCAGGTAACACAAGTACTCTGGTGTACAATACTTCTACAGCAGATAATACTCACCCAAAACAGATCGTCTCTTTCTCTTTAATCCTGTGCCAGACGGGTTTTCTTCAGATCCACCAGAAAATTCACAAATAGACTGACTGCCTGCACGGATAGCGGCTGCTGCTGCTGCTGCTGCTGCTGCTGCTGCTGCGGCTTGTGAGCAGCAAGTGAACCAAATGACGGATGCAGCGGCGAGTTTGAATGCGGATGAACCTGTGCGTGGGCGCACAAAAGAAAAATAACTCATGAGAAATCGGTCTGATTTGTTTGAAAACAGATTTAAATGTCGCTGTTCTAATAAATGCTTCATTGTCAATGAAATTTTACTGTACAATTAAAATACTCGAGGTTTGTCCCAACGCTGCTGCTTGTGTGAGTCAGATGGAGTACAATTTTCACTTTCCCGATAGTGCCGCAACAACTTACTTTCTCACTAGCTGACTGCAGGCAGGCTTGCTTGTTTTAATAATGCCCTAGAGAACAAAACACTTATTGCAATTGAGTTTCAGTTACTAGGAGTTGCAATTTTTTGAGATCCTATCTCTTTGCTGACCGCCCATCTTTCCATTCAGATGAGCTTCTTTTTTGCTGCTGACTCTGCCCTGCTTTTCTTTCGGCGTTTGCCTTTGCAGTAAGCTTTGTTTCTCGTTCTAGAATGCTGTCATTTTTATACTGTTCTTTAGTTATGCAATAGCACTGCTTTGGGTAAAAAAATAATTCGACTATCGAATTATAACAGTAATATATTACATTAGTTGCCCAGAAAACTCACATAGTATTTCTCCAAGTCTCTAGTACTGTGGGCGATGTGTCGTGCGAGATTTCTTTCCCAAATGTTTTGATTGAAACTTTTAGTAAAATTTGTTCTTCCTAGAAGTGTAAATTTTGCCTACTTATGATTGCTCAACTGGCTGTTGTAAATTAATTGATAAATAAGGTGATCGTCCCGCCTCTCTTATATTTCACTGAGCTCAGAGTATTACTAGGCTGCTTATTATTTTTTTCAACCTACAAAAAATACGACATATACGAGTACGAGACAAGACTTACTTGACAATGAAGGCCAATCTGTTTGTTATAGAAGAAAACGGTAGCTTATCGATATCAACGTATCTGGAATTTTAGAAAAGTACATATGTAAATTCCGGTTAAGTTTTTATTTAATCATAAAATTTTAAAAAGAATTTTAAATTCTACTTACATATGTGTAATGGTTCCTAGCCAAGTCTTTTCATGCCAGGTCATGCATGGAAACTCTTGTGACGTGGCACATTTTGTCTGTGTAGTGCAGGTCTCGTAAATGAATTATATTCGTTTGAACATATGCAGTACGCCGTTTGTCAAAGGGAACTTCTACATGTACCTTTCCATTAGAATTGGCTCTTCCTCTTGTAGGCCTCAACTTCAGTGTAAACTTTATCCTGACTCCCTTGCGCCCGCCTCTCCTCCCCGCTTCCCCCCGCCGCGATAGGAATGTACACGTGGCCTGGGTAAGGGATTGCCTGGGTCTTGTACACGCTTGTCTTAACACTTCTGCTCTGTACGTGGGTTTATCTTTACGATCCAAGATAAGCAGAATTGTTTTTCAGGAAGGCCTAGTAGTTAGTTTTGGGCCAACTAGTCATCGATTTAGACTTTACAGTGACAGTGACACTCAAACATGTGCTAGCAGTCCATGCAGTCATCTTAAGTTTCTTGGTATCTCCGTACTTTTCAGTACACCAGACGATAATTATCATAATTCTAGGAAAAATTTTGCTACATAGTATGGCTGCCCAAACCCAGGCCAATAAGGAAGTCATTTAAAGCCTTAGAGATTAAACGTTTCCCTTTAATACTCGTCCTTGGTTTTCTCGGGAAATGCAAAGTTTTTCTTTGCCCTTTATTTCTTTGCTCTAAAAGCGCTTCATAAGACTGTGAGAATTTCCACCGGAAAACTACCTCACTCAAAGTGTCACTTTACGTTAATGGCCTCCAGTCACTAACTTGAGTCAGTTAATACCCATTCACATATGACAAATAGATTAATGCAGCTGACTGAAAACGAGAATTTCAGTTAAAATGGCCGAGGGCACAGGCGGATGTAACCTTAATTTGCCATGTTTCGTGTATAAGTGAAATTGGAAGCTAATGAATTTAGATGCTAGCTGTTTCTATGCAAAAATCTAAATATACTAAATCTATAAGGTTTGTATGCTTGATTGTAATATTCTAAATCTTTATTAAATTATTTCATATTTTATAGTAAACACGATGCCAAATGTCAGGATCCTTTCAAGTGTCGATTGGCAGCCCTGTGGAGAACCTCTATCTGTTACTTGTAGTAGACTTTCTTGATATTGTAAGAAATATTGTAATAAAACGAGAATTCCGATTTGAGACCCAATTGTTCTGTTGGATCAGACCATCAGTTCGCATAATTTTTTAAACTTCTTAGGACACTGCAAATCATTAGATTCCCCGTGTTTGATTAAAAATATGAAAAAATGACATTGATTTTTGAAAGGAGAATCGAAAGACGGTTCCAATGAATATTTTTTCATTTCAATAGAATTCATTTTTGGAAGTGTCGGGACGCACTTATTGGGCCTGGCCCAACACATTTTTGGTCCTAATAGCACGGGTCAGTTTATACACGCTTGTCCCAAGAAATGCCTAATGCACAAACACACACACACACACATTTTTATGACAGTCACTCACACTGTCTGTTCTTCTCTCCCACTACGTTGTGCGGGGTAGTAGACTACTATACAGTGATTGTATTGCGTCAGCACTCAACAGCGACGCCGCACAAAATTCACTCACCCTTGCAAGAATAGCAACAGAGAGAGGCGAAGAGAAGTGTGGCGCAATACTCAATTAAAATCTCATTTCCCGTAAGTCCTGGCATTTCATACCTCTACTCTGATTGTCTCCTGTCTCTCTGGACTGAAGGTCTGAGGGTTAGCTATATATTAGAGTGAGGGAAAGAGGCTACTGCCTCAACGATCACAGGATTCAGGAATGTGACTGTCTCTGTCATTCGCCTAATTTTGAATTTTTTCACGTATAATTTGGACTAAGACAATCCCAATGTCTCAGCAACCGACAAATAGGCCGGATAGCTACCCCGAGATGTTTGAGAAGCAACGACGAGGAATGGAACAACACATGAAGACCTTCATGGAGAAAGCTTCGAACATCGTCCGTCATCAGGAGACGATAGCCCAACAAGAATCCGACAGGAAATCTGCCCTGGCTGAGCTGGTTGCACAGCAGCAATGCGAAATCGCGCAGCTACGAAGAACGGTTTCTGAACTGCGGGACGAGCTCACCATCGTACAAGCTGAGCGAGACGAGCTTGCGACTGTGCGGAAGGAGCTGGCAACCGTGCGTGACGAACGCGACCACCTGGAGTCCGTGCTTGGACGGCAGCTTGAAGAGAGCTGCCCTGAGGATGAGTCCTCTCCCCGCAAGCGAGCCCGACATAGCGAGGATGCGGACCCGGCTGCATCAACTGAGACGTCAACAGCCGAGCCACTGGACGGAACAGAGGTGCAAGAACAGATCGCGAATGCAAGCCAAACCTCCGTGATGTCTCTGGACGAGTCCGGCTCTGCGGGAAGGTCTTCAATGGACAGTTAGAGGTGTTGCCACACTGCGTAAAACAGAATGCAAAAAAATGCTACTGAACCACTTGTATGAGTCTCGTGCATGGTAGATCCCATCCCGAGGAAGCTACTTTATTGACTGATGGCATAGTAAGTTTCCCAAAATTGTAGTTAATTAATACATACTATAGTATAGTTTGTTATACACGCAATGATACATCTTGCAGCGGATCACTTATTACACCACTACTATTTTTTACGACAATGACAGTGACAAAAAAAACAAATTCACCTACGGTATTAGGATACGGACTCAGATCTGTTGTGCTTCTTTATCGAGGCGAGGATAGCCTGCTATGCTGTTTAATTGCTGCGTTAAGTAATACTTCTCGTGTTTGTTATTCTTTCCTGACATATTTGTATGAAATG
This sequence comes from Macrostomum lignano, assembly GCA_002269645.1. Classification (NCBI taxonomy): domain Eukaryota; kingdom Metazoa; phylum Platyhelminthes; family Macrostomidae; genus Macrostomum; species Macrostomum lignano. Next base: position 198,734 of record NIVC01001522.1, on the reverse strand, counting down.
ACTCTGTGTGCATGGAATAGTATATGCGAACGGATATAACATCCCATTGACGAATTTTCCCACAGAATTTAACTGTGCGCAGTTTTACATGCCAATTTCGATGCATGGACGGATGGCAAAATGAAAAAAATATATGGAAAGCGCCAATGAAGTGACCATTTGGTAAACTTACATTATCCATATGACAGTGGGATAAATGTGAGATAGAGAGGGAGATGGGATGGGTGAGAGTGGGAGGAGGATGGATGGATGGATGGGAGAGGGGATGGATGAGTAGGAGAGGGGATGGATGAATCCCCTGCATTGTAACCAATAGGAAAATTGGGTACAATAACGATAGAGATAATAAATCTTTCTAGAAAGTTGAACAACGTAGGTCTTGATTTAATTGACATCAGCAAAATGAAATTTTTTTTGCTGATTTCAACGTCCATGGCAAGGAGTTGCAATGTGTGTGAATTTGGCCTGATGGAATTTAGATGGATGGGAACACCCGAAGGGTGGGGGTACCGCTAGTATTATATATATACTATTTTACGACAAATACCAGAAAAGCGTATATATTTAGCTTTGTTAGAAATTTGGTGATTACATTTTTTACATGAAGCAAATTTTTACATGTGTATGTATCAATTTCGCTAGTGCAAAAATAAGCTACGCTGTATAATGCAATGTTTTTCCTGCATGGCTTTCATTATGCGGTGATCAAGGCATTCATTCAGATGGTGAACGAAACTTTGCAGAAGTTAATAAAATTGCAAACGATGAACAGATAAGTGTATGGATAACAGTGCAGTATTGCAGTAAGGAGGCAAACAATTTTTTAACAGCGTTCCTAACAAATACAAGCCGTTAGTATGCCAGGAAATGCAAAATCGATAATGTCTTTGTCGCATCAATGTAAACTAATGTATAGCACGACAAGAAATTCCTATGAGAGAACAGGCTTCAGAACGACATTCCGAGTCTTGTTGTCAGGAGCCAATACGCGAATGTTTTTGGGATCACGGGCTCTGCTCAAGGCAACATACAATTGTCCATGCTGAAAGCAAGAGAGAATCAAATGTACACCAAAAAAGTCCAGAGTCTGGCCTTGGCTCTTGTGGACCGTGATAGCAAAACAAGGACGAACAGGAAACTGGAGCCGTCGAAATACAATCGGTAAGTCAGCCGTACTTGGCTCCAATGGAATGCGTGGCAAAAACACCTGTTCACCTTTGTACGCTCCAGTTGCAATCCTCGCGACCAGTACATTGGGCTCCAGTTTGGTCACGATCAGTCGGCTGCCGTTGCACAGGCGAGGCGGGTGCAGATTCCGCAGCAGCATCACCGGCATACCCACCTTGAGTCGAAGCAGATGTTGCGGCAGTCCAGGAGGATCCAGGCTGTTGAGAGACTCCACGGGAAACTGGGTAGCCGCATCTTCATCATTCGGGATGGAGTCGAACGACCGGTACTCGACCCCTTCGCCAGGGAAGAGCTCCAGGCAGGCAGCGTTGATTTCATCGACGGTTCGGTTGTGCGGGGCGAGGATGGCTCTTGACTCGAACAGCCTGTTGCGCTCGTCGGATTCCTCGAATGTAGGGAAGACGTGCTGAATCAGGTCTCTTGTCTGCGCCCCTGCCGGCATGCAGATCTGTGCTGGGAGCTCAACGTTGCCTTGGTCGTCCTCCGGGAGTCGTCCTTCGCCAACCTTTTCGAGTAATTGTGATTATGGATAATGGAATATGCAATAATAATAAAGGAAAAAGTTACTACACGTGTATAAATACAGGATGAAAGGATGAACACAATATAAAGAATACCAATGCAAACTTAGACACGAAGAAACAGTATTTCTAGGCTCATAAAATAAACTTTTAGGCTCATAAAGGAACAGTACTTTTAGGCTCATAATTTTAGGCTCATAAAGGAACAGTACTTTTAGGCTCATAAAGGAACAGTACTTTTAGGCTCATAAAGAAACAGTACTTTTAGGCTCATACGAGCCAGCGAAAAAATTACCCAAAAAATGCTACTTTTAAAGCAAGGGATAGCACTGTACTCACTTGCAGCAGGAATTCCGCGTAATTTGCAGCCCCAGAGTCGCTCTCTGCCTGAAGCCGAAGGTTTCGAGTCAGCCGGTGCTTCACGAACCCTGACCATAATGCACTGTGATTAATGCATGCGTCCACCATATTGGCCGCAGTTCCACATTTGATGACGGCGAGAAGCTGGCGAAAGTCCCCAGCCAACACAACTACGAGACCGCCGAAAGGCTGATCTACCACTGTGTCTCTGAGGCTACGCTCAACGGTCTCCAGGTCCTTCCGGTGCATCATGGCAGCCTCATCCCACACAATCAGTCGGGTTCTTCTCAATCTCTCCGCAAGGTTGCTCTGCTTGCCGATCGAACAGAAGGCGTTGTCCCGGCGCACTGGTGACACGGGAATCTTGAATGCTGAGTGCGCAGTCTGCCCTCCAGGTAGAAGAGTGGCCGCAATTCCGGTGCTGGCAACAGCCATGGCTACTTCACCACGTGATCTCACCCACGCCAGGAGAAGTTCGAGCAGAAAACTTTTTCCGGTGCCACCAGCTGCATCAATGAAATGAAGTCCACCACGCCCACCTTGCAGACTCTCTCGAACAACATTGTAGACTGTCCTCTGTTCCTCAGTCAGCAGCAGCTCGCGTTCTTCGACAAAGTTGTGCAACTGCTGACTGTCATATTCGGGCGCATCCTCTGCTGTCTGCTGTCTCGGTTCCGGCAGGCCGAAGTCAGGCAGTCGGCCACCGCCCATGGCTTCTAGCCGCACCGCCAGCTCTTGCAGGACTCGGTTGCTTGCCGTCTCCTCGTCCAATCCTTGATGAACGAAGTCCTCGCCCATGGCAGCACGAAATCGATCCCACAGGCTGGGAATATCACTGGCGTCACCGAAGAAGAGGATGACGCAGAACAGACAGCGAAGTGCAGTCGGCATCCGAGTTTCGGCCGCCTCCTCCATGCACAACTGCCAGTGTTTGTCGTCCTCCAGAAAGCCCAGGACTCTGCAGGCTTCCTTGAAGCTTGGCTGCAAAACTCCGTTGACTGTGCGCAGGGCCTCGTAGCCGACTGGGCCTCGAACGCGCAGGAGGGCCAGGCGAAGATAAAAGACGTCACCAGCACGCGGACTGACGGTGTAGATTCTGCCGATGGCGTCACGCTGTCGAACGTCCGGATGGCCTTCCACTTGTGCACCTCGCTTGGCCCGCTGCCATTCCTTTTTGTCCACATGCCATACAAAGTAGCGAGGGAGCTCTCCGTATAGCAGTTGCCGAGCGAAGCTGTCGGTCCGGCACAGTTCAAAGAAGGCCGTCAAGGTGCTGCGGGGTGGCTGCACTGCTCTCTGCGCTGCCGTCTGCTCCGTGAAGTAGACCTTGACCTTGCCTGGCAGATGCACACTCAGAGGCACAACCGGTGGTGACCGGCTGTGAACGTCCAGGCCAAAGATTATCTGCGCGCCTTCGTGTGGTCCCAGGTAGCGAGCTAGCAGGTAGGCGCTGATCTCGTCTCGGTTCCGAAGCTCTCGGCTCAGCTGGCAAACCGCCATGTCGGATCCTTTGTTTAAGTACTTAACTACGTACTTAATCGCTTTCACCGTGGCGCAGACCTCCACGTTGAGATGACACCGGAACTCCGCAAGCAGCTTCGGCGAGTATGGGACCACGAATCTAAGGGAGGACAAGAATTTGTTTGGGGGAGGAAGCACCAAAGTAATTAAAATAAGTTTGGTGCTTACAAATCCTAGGAAAAAACAAATATCAATTTAAGTAAAAAAAACATCTGCGAGGCATTTATGTCCTGAAGTATTACTTCTTTCTGACGCTGAGGATATTATATTTAAGAAGCCTATACATGGTTACAAGTCGATTACTTTGCACGAAAATAAGGATAAAAAATAAGTCCCAAAACGAGATGCTGTTAGTACATAGGGTTCTAAAATGAGATGCTGTTCAGTAAAATAGCGAAAAACAATGGCTGAGCAATACACTTACCCATTGTTCAGTGTCATCTCCTTCCCTCGAAACAATTTCTTTCCCACGTGGCCACCCATTGAAGGCGCTCGTCGACGGTAGTATGGGTAGCCCGAATCGTTTACCACTGTGGCGATCTGGAAATCCTTTGGAAATCCTTTAGTGCACTTGCCCTTATCCATGCACGGGCAGGACGGGTTCGTCTTGCCACAGGGTCCGTGTAGCATGTGGGTGATCACCAGCTTGTGTAGTTCCGGGTTCGTCTCGGCGCTAGGGATCTCTGCGGAGACGATCTCGTCGTATCGATCAGGTGTCACTCTGTCCCGAGTTGCCAGCCAGAGAAGCAGATGAACGTGTGGAAGCCCTGAATTGAAGAAACATGGTTTTTATGTGTCGTGAGCATGTTGCAGCTCGAGAAATAATATGCTTCAATAGTACCACCTGAATACCGGGAAAAATTACGAGTACTTACCTCTCTTCTGATATTCCAGACTGCAAACATGTGCCACCTGCAGGCCAAAGACGGTCCTGATTCTCTGAAGCAGAGCTTTCCGCTTCAAATCGAATACTCTCATTGTCAGGTCTGGCCGATCAGAAGCATTTTGACCTGGTAGCAACTCCTGTACAATCTCGTCCCAGTTGGGATTGGCAGTCATTGTGATAAACAGATCTGGGCGGCCAAAATGCTGTACATACGCCAAAGCGTCCTGCTGGCGTTCAAGAAGGTAGCGAGGTCCTCCAACAAATGTCGACGACAAAATGACTCGCTGTCCAACCTGACTGCCATCGCCGTCCACAGCAACCAGAGCATCTCTTAAGCCACTGTAAGTCTCCGAGCGCAGATCCGCCTGATGAGTTCTCTGGTAGTTGAGTCGCTCCGTCTCTATCTTGGCCGCTTGATCCACAATGTACTGCTGCAGCAGTCGTCGACCATAGTGAAGTGGATTGAACACCCCTGGTCGCACCATCAATAGGTATTGATACATGGCCTTGGGAGTCAGCTTCCGACCATTCGTCATCGTCATGCCCAGATGCCATCCGTCCTCACCTCGAGGATGAAACAAGACATACTCTAGAGCGTCGTAGCACCGGTTGGTCTCGTCAATGCGCTGAAGGCCACCGCCTCTCAGATGCAGGAGAACGTCTCGCTTCGTCGTTGAAATTCCGTCGGTGTCTTCATCTCCATCAGGAACCAGCACTGCCACCTCGCTGACAGTCGGCAGATTGAAACGTCTGATTGAAGTAACAAAAAAGATCCAGGAGAGAAAAATGTGCAGGTGCGGCAGATTGATGCAATGAGTACGCCTACACATGCAAGTGCAAACAGAGATCAGTGAGTTGGAGATAGAAAATATGTCAGAAGCTATCAGAATGCAAACAATAAAAGAGTAAGAGAAATAGTGATATGTATATATAGAGAGAAAGAAGGAGAAAGAGAGAGATGGGGGACAAAAATAAGAAGAGAAAGACAGAAGCTCTGCTTTCATACGTCGTATTAGTAAAAGTACACAAAGTGGAAAAGACACGCAAGTAACATTGAGAAAAAGAAACATACAGAAAATACAATAGACGACGTCCGTATTGATATTCACTTGTCACTCGTAGAACTTGTAGAGACTCGTAAAACATAACATATCAAAGCTGACTGATAGCAAAAACAATCAAATGCAACTCGACAGAACGAAAAACGCAAGGCATTCTAAGTCGTGGGAGAACAAAACCAAGGTAACATTTATTCCCACCGAGTTTTACGTCATCAAACGTTTAGGGTGTGCTTTTGCCAGATATTTTGCCAGATATTTGTCATATAATTAGTCAGATATATTAGTCACTTGGAATTAGTCACTTGGATAGATTCATTTATTAACTACTACAGATTTTTTTCACAAAATTGTAGGCTTTCAGTTGAATTACTATTATACGCTCTTTGACTAAATATTATACGATCGTATAACTCCCCAAACTATGCACTGCATCCTACCTTGCATGCTCTCCTGATGGCTTCCTATCGGCACGAATGATGAGATCTGCGTGCTGAAGCTCGGGATCGTCGGTCAGTCTATCTATTGCGGCTTTGAAGCTTCGCACGTAAGAGTTGTCCCGGTGAAGAACATTCTGCAGCAGTTCCAGCAGGCCACGGTCCAGTCCTTGAACCAAAGCCATCCTTGTGTCCAACTCGGAGTCGCAGAAGAATATTTGACAAAACTTGGGCACTGAATTTTCCTCCGGTAGCAGGCTCCCGATTCGATGATGCAGCTCCCCCTGAATGATGACGCTAGGAGAGCCACCCCTCAGATGCCGTTCTTGCACTCCGAATGACGTCATGTGCAGGGCGGCGTTATACTTCCTCATGTTCGCCAGGAACGTGCTGCTCTTCTCATGATCGCCGGTCAGCAGTTGACGTAGTTCTCGGGGAACGTTGCGCGGCTCCAGTCGTACTTTTCCATTGTTGCAGCAGATCCCGGGCGCCTCCTGCTTCCAGTGAAGGGCACCGCAGTGGGAACAGGGCAGCGCCATTCGTCCAGCAAAGTGGGCCTTGGTGACTTCCGGTCTGCGAAAGTAAGAACCGAGAGCTACTCTATATTAGTTATATTCAATTATATTCAGTTTTTCTGGACACATTTCCGGTTAGCATAGCATCATGCATTATAGCTAGACATAAAAATATGAATGACAGTAGAGTACTCACACAGAATTGTCCATCGAATCAGCTGCCGTGTTCACAGGATCTGCAGCAGCAGTCTGGTCTGGCTCAGCAGAACGATTCCTGGCGCCCGGAGGAACCTGAGAGTACGAGGGGCGCCTGCCATCAGATGCAGCACCTGTGGGCGTGGTCTGCGCGGCCGGCTGAAAATCAGGCACTCGTAGAGAATTGTAGTGCTCATTCGACAGCATCACTCTCACAACTGCAATAGGTGGCTGCACATCAGATTGGTGGTGATTGACATACAGACCACCGTCCGTCTGGTACACGATAAGGTCAACAGGATAGCAACGGCTAAAAAGAGGTACCATTTCATCTGGAATGTCAGTTCCGTGACTGGAACACTCACGCAAAATGCGGTCAAAGTCAGGTGCCTCAAAAACGCCCTGCTCCAGTAACTCACGCAGAAAGGGGACAGCGCGGGCGGTAAAATCAGCGCGGAGCGAGAATATGTCCGTCTCTAAGTCAGTACCCCGCAACTGATCACACACAGAGTGGAAAAAGCAATTCCCATCACCCGGCATACGAACAGCTTGCAGGGAATTAAAAGGTGAAGCATCGGAGGCAGCGGACAGTGTCGAATCGGTCCTGTGAAAGGAAATGTATGTTCAACCGTACATGTGTATAAAAGAATGATTTAATTGTTGCATTTGACGATATCAATCAATCAATGAAGACTAATGCATGAGCCTCGTACGAGACCCACTCGCACCATGACCCACTCGTCTAATTATACTACACAGTCGATACAGCAATTTGAATGCAACTCATTATAAATGAATGCTAAAAACTTTTATGCTCTCTCCCGTTCTCTCCCTCTCTCTCACTCTCCCTCTCTCTCTCTCGCTCTCTCCCCCCTCTCTCTCGCTCTCTATCGCTCTCTCTCTCGCTCTCTCTCTCTCGCTATCTCCCCCTCTCTCGCTCTGTCCCCCTGTCTCTCTCGCTCTCTCGCTCTCCCTCTCTCTCTCGCTCTCCCTCTCTCTCTCGCCCTTCCTCTCTCTCGCTCTCTCTCGCTATCTCTCCCTCTCTCGCTCTCCCTCTCTCTCTCGCTCTCCCTCTCTCTCTCGCTCTCCCTCTCTCTCGCCCTTCCTCTCTCTCGCTCTCTCTCGCTCTCTCTCTCGTTCTCTCTCTCTCGCTCTCCTAGAATTTCGCAACTGAGGGAGGGCCACTGAGCCCCTTGCCCCCCCCCAGTATCCGCCCTGTCTTATAGCCTCTATAAATATTTCACAGTTCTGTCTTCCGTTAACGTTGCCACTCCCCTATATACGCTTTTCTTAGCGGCCCTCTTCTCACCATCTCATTTATCACCAGCTCAGCTCGTCTATATTTGTTTTTGTATTTCTGTCTCTCCACTTTTCTAATGCATCATCTTTTATATTTCTCTGTCTGTCTATCAGTGGAAAGCTTTAATTAATCACTCTGTCTTCGTCCTCAATACTTTCCATCTCTCTCACAGCCAAGGCTCAGAAAAAAGTAACTATAAACTATTTGAATTATTATTACGATTACATGAACATTAATAAGTAAAGTGAATATAGCTTACCTTGAATCCGGAATCCGTTCCGTGGTCTCTGTCCGCTCTGTCCGCCGCCTTCTGTGCTGTTCACGATCTCGCTCTTGGCGATGGCTACGCTGAGCGTCCGACTCAGCAGCTCGGCGCTCCCTCATTTGGGCTTTCTTCCGGCCGAGGCGAACTTCTCGTTCATTCACTGATTCCTCCGCCCGTTGTTCTCTTGTATGCTCCCGTAGCTTGTGCAGTCTAGACTCACGCTCATCGGGCGTTTCCTCATTGCGACGCTGCTTTGCGTTGCGGTTTTTCTTTTCAGCGCTTGAACCCTTGCGTTTAGCCATTTTCAGTATTCAATAGAATTTTAGTATATATTATTATCATTCAACTTATTAGCTCCAAGACTTCAAAGAATCACAAAGAATAGTGCAGAGACAATTTGAAAATTGAGTGAGAACTTGCAGTTCGGCCATATGAAGTGTCCAGCCAAAGCTCTGGGCAAAGAGAGTGAAGCCCTGCCTTCTCACTAACTGCAGTTGTCAACAGCTCTGGCGGTTGGTCAATGTGCATGCGGAGATGCAAAAACTAAGTACACTCGTCCCCTTTCTCTCAACAACTCTGGCGGGGGTCAATGTGCATGCGGAGATACAAATATTCAGTACACTCGTCCCCTTTCTCTCTACCCCTTCTCTCAGACCCCACCCTATCGGCGGCGCCGCTGCATGTGTTATGCAATCACTCGCCTAACAGCGAGTGAATTGTACAGTAGGTACACACGGCCAATGTGCAAAGTAAATTAATTTTTGCGCAAAAAAATGCCTTAACACTTCAATAATTATTTTATTCAAAAAGTTCTAATTTTAAAACTTGTACCATTGAATTCCTTTTCTGACAAGCTTTCCAGTGATATAAAATGTGCAGCAAAATATTAACCTAGGCATTCAGCAGATTGCCTAGAAGTGTCCAAAATGTTCAGAAAATGGCTAAACTCAGGGGGTACAGTCTTTGAACAAAAAACTAACCCACTTCCCGATCGAATTTCTCCAATTTTCAAACTCACGAATGATCCTGAGATGTTCTTCTTTCAGATGGTTCAAACCCGAAAAAAATTCATCTAGCCATTATCGAGATTACCTGTTACATACCCACAGACAAGTTAAACGAAGGTTCCTATAGGTACATAAGTTTTGAAGTTTTGATTTTTAGTATATTTTTAGTATATTGGAAGCATCCAGAATTTTTATTATACCCCCCCCCTTAATTGGTTACGCAAGTTAAATAGAGTAATTATCTGGGCAGTGGGGCAAAGTGAATTTTCTTATCAGTTGGCTCTGGCGCAATCATTAAAATTGGCTGTGAAGTTTCTCGCTGCGCGCAGGCTGATAAAAAAATACACTAAAAAGGCCATTTAAAACAGTTTTTCGAATATTTAATCCCCTTAGCATTGAGCTAGAGCTTAATAAAATTACATGTACCGTCCCGGGCACATTTGACATCTTTTGGCGAAGAAACGGAGAAAATCGGTTGAGCCTTTTGGGAGATAACCTGTTACATACCCACAGACAGACAGGGCCGGTGGAGGGGGGGTTGCTACTTTAGATATATTAGATTTACATGTATTAGGTTGCGATCCCCATCATGCACATATGCATAAACTTCAGTCACTTTACTAGCATTTACTAAAGATGAAGCTTGCGATAGCTGCTGGTCGTAACGCATTATTTGTACTGAATGGTTTATTTACTTGCATTAAAAGGCAGAATTTTTCAGGAAGTTACGCAAAGTAAAAGCCTGAATCCGCGGGCGGGCAATCAGCCAGCTTGCTCTTTGAACCTCTGAGTTCAATGGAAGAGTACGCTCGCTTCCTCACTGATTTGCCTTCTGGGCGAGTTTTGACTTTGATAAGTTTCAGCGTTAATCCATTTTAATTTCTGAATTCCCCTGCTTGCTATTGCCTATGAGGATGCAGTAGTAGTAAAAGTAGCGGAGTTCCGATTTTAATGGAAATCAAGTTAAAGCCCAATTTACTCCCCTTTCACTCAGATTAATCATCTCCGTCTATGCCGGCGCGGAAATTTGGCAACAGCAGTCACCGACATGGTCAATGTCATCCTGACGACTAGACTGCAAGCATTTGGTAATTTCAATGGACAAGACATGGGGAACATGGCGTGCAAATCTGGTTCAGCCACGCTATCTGATCGGGAGCTCGCTTTTCAATCAAAGTTTTTGGGCTACATTCAAGGTATGATATTGTGTTTAAGCTAAATGCAGCTTACTCTTGCAATCTGTAAACCAAAAAGCAATTATATAGCTTTTTTACACAAATAGTCCTTGTATACAACACTGGCACAACCGGATCTCCCTACACGACACTAGCTGCCCGTGGTCGCCAGGGGTTAGCAAAATGGGCGGCAACGCCTCCTCGCTTCATTCGGATGCATGGATTTTCCTGGAGCTAAGTCAAGTAAGTCAAGGCCTATATTTATTGTCTATGGGTGACGGGCTCCTAAACCCATGAACCCTTAAACTATACGAGGCGAAGCCAACCTCGCCCTCTAAATCATATAAGAAACAATCGCCATTCACAACTCACTTTCTATGCGTCAGTTTTCTGTTCAACCCACAATTAAGTTATTTACAAAATGACATAAAAACAAAGTTGTATTTTTTCAATTGCCCTTATTGTGAGGCATGCACGAGGAGCAACCACCTACGTTATCATCTAAACTGCATGCATGGACGGGATCCCGACGTGGTGCAAGCACTCTCGAGGATCCATAGCTATGTAAGTTTTGCTTCCATATTTGCTAACCCACTTCGATGCGCAAGCACCTTCAAAATTGTACGAAAATTGGGACATTCTGTTTGAGCGTAAAGCTGCTGATGAATGCAGGGCCATGGTTAAGAGTTACATGTCTTTACTTGAGGAATATATAAATGTTCCGATTGGCCAGTGCCTAAGGCGATACCGCAGCATCCGCTGCTGTCACAAGCTGAGGTACCCGCTTTGCCCGAAGCAGTAGTGCTCGAAGCTGTTGCAGCAGCAGTTAAGCCTTTAAAGCTATCCCTTCACAGTAGCGCCATTCAGCGACCCAAGCCAAAGCTCAAGAAATCGAGGCACGGCTACGCAGTCAAGACGAAAGCACAGTTCCTATTTCTGACGCCGGCTTAAAGGGCGAAGGCGCCTTTGCGGCCTGCTTATTGACAAAATGAGCTTTTGTGGCACAATATCCAGGCGAAATCCTTAGTAATGAAGAAGCATACGCCAACGATGCTTATTACGACGGAACTGATCTGGCAGCTTCTGTAACGTCAATAAATGTGGAGAGTCGGGTCGCTGACAGCGTCAAACGTCAGCCGCACACGCAGCAAGAATAGTGAAGTGAGCAACATCCGATGCTACAAAAGCGCTCGAAACGAGCCGCTGGTATTTATGCGATGGACCTCCGTCACAGCAAAAGACGCCGTCAGCAGGCCACAGTATTTTCTGTAACCTTTCTTTTCTCGCATTTGGCTGGAGTGGCTTCCTAAAACCGTAGTATGCACTTATTTCGTTAAAATTTGAATTCATGTTTTTACTATCCTACTCCATGCAAACTGCACTTAAAACCTCTGCACTGTTCAGCTACCCTGGTGTTGTTACTCTTAGTTTGCCTCTGCAAATTTTGCTTACATTTCAATGACTCTTAGCAAATACATTTAATTATTATCGGGGCGGCGTCCTGTGGTAGGGAAGTTGGTTTGCTTGTGATGTATATGTGATATGTACTACATACAGTGTGAATGCGACTATTGAATTGAATTCTCTTTATTAATTTTTTTTATTGAATTCTCAATACAATTGCTTCCAATCGTCTCTCCAGGTTCTTATTACAAAGCACACGAGCCTAATTACAAGAGTAAGTAGCGATGCAAACTAGAATGCAGCGAGTACATGAGGAAATATTGCCCGGCGTTGATATCAATGTCCCTAATATCAATCTAGTGTAGTGAGTCACTATTTAGTTCGGCGCCGCACTAGTCAGCTGTTTCCCTCGCCCTCGCCCCACGCTTCTGTCTGACGCTTGGCAGTTGCCTGTCCCTTCTCGCCTGTCCTCTGGCCTGTTCCTTGCGCGTTTGCCTGACTGTCTGTTTGTCCTCGTTCGCCCCCCTTTGTCTCGTGTTCTCGTTTTGTCCTGCCCGAAAGCCTCGATGCCCAGGTGCTCCAGGAGCTCCACAGTTCGCCACTGCTTGGACACCTCGGCCAGACGAAGACGTTGAAGCGGCTACGTGAACGATTCTGGAGACTCGGATTAGCCCGTGTCACCGAGAACTTTATCAGTAAGTGCCGTGCCTGTCTTGAAAGTAAATCGCGAAGACGAGACCCAGTACCTGTACAGAGCTTCCCGGTGTGTGAAGTTCTGGGAAGAGTACACTGTGACGTAGTAGGCCCTATTGCCCAGAATAGCAAGAGCGGGAACCGCTACATCTTGACGCTGTGCGACGCGACGTCGAATTACCCATTCGCCTATCCTATAGGGAACCAGAAAGCCAAAACTGTCAAGATCCTGCAGGAGCGGTTGATCCCTGACTTTGGTGTACCCTGCTGGATACACTGATCAAGGAACCAACTTTACTGGCTCAGCTTTCAAGAAGTTCTGTGACCTGTTTGGCATCCGGCATACGACAACAACCTACAATCCAGCTTCTAATGGGCAAGTTGAGAACCTCAACAAGCAGCTGAAGAGCGTCCTCACCTGCCTCCTCGAGCGCAACCATAACGACTGGGACACCTTTCTCCCAGCCTGTCTGATGGCTATCCGCTCATGACAGGTTTCACGCCTCACTACCTGGCGTTTGGTCGTGACTTTCGACTCCCAATCGACAACGCGATCAAGAAGATGCCCGAGTATGCCGATCTGCCCGACTACGTCAAGGACTTCCAGCGCCGCTTAGACGATGCGACCGAGCTAGCTAAAGACCGCCTGCATCTGCATCGACGAGTAGCTGCGCGACGAGCACTACTCGAACCTGCCCGCCGTTAAGAAGCTCAAACCTGGTGACCTGGTTTTCCTCAACAACCCGGTGCTCGAATCGGATGAGGTGGCGAAGTTCCATCGACCTCGCAAAGCGCTGTACGAGGTAGTCGAACCTAAGGGCGAGGTCGTCTACAAGATTCACCGTAGACTACCAAACCCGCGGGCCAGGCGTGACGAGCTAATTGTCCATCGCCGGAATTTGCTGCCTCATGCCTGATCCCGACTATCAGCTGACTTCGGAACCGGAGGTCGACAAGGCCAAGAAGCGCCGCAGGTCGACCGACGTTTCGGATGGTGCAGGACCCGCGACACTGACACCGATCCCGGAGGATGATCTGGAGGATGACGATGATGACAATGACGCATGGCCGGCGTTCCGATGGCACTTCCGGCCGTTAACGATCCCGGATGTGCGGCCAGGTGAACCGGTCACGACACCAGCGAACCAGGCAAGTGAATTTCGGCGTGAGCCACTGCCGTATGGTGATCGCCATGTTAATGTGCCTGGTGTGAATGCGTCTGCATCCGTTGCTTCGTTTTCACCTGTCCATGCGTCCCCCTTCCCGAACCTTTTTCTGCGGCGCAGTCTCCTGCGCCATCATCTTGCACCGTTCAGGTGGAAGCGTCTCCCTTACCGGTAGCCGTAGGTAGGCCAGTTAGGGATCGGAGGCCGCCCGAGAGGCTCCTGATTAGCGATCCTAGGGCCAAAAAAAACTAAATTTTAGTCGCACCGCCCGCATGCGCGTGCACAAATTGAAACATTTCAGCGCAGCAATGCACAAACGCCCGCGTCAAGCGAGCTCAAGCTCTTCTTCTGAGGCTGAGCGAGGCCGGCCAAGCCGGAGCCAGCGAAGGCCGGGAACCCCGCCCTCCCCAGAGGCCATGGGAATCCCGCGCTGACCCCTGGCCGTACGGCAGCCGAGGCAGCATAATGACCAGCAGCGCCCAGAGAGGTCACCCTGGCGCGGGAATGAGCGAGCTCGGCGCAATAGCTCGCCATCACCTGAGCCGCGACGGCGCCGACCCGACCACCGAGGTCAACGCACTGACCGAACTGAGCTTACCGAGGTCATCGACCTCACGGCTGACTCACCTCCGGGTGGCACTACAGTCCGACGCGTGACTGCCCAGCGATTAGCGGCGGCTGTCGCGTATGCCCAACTGGAGCAGGAGGTAACCCGCGGCTTAGCTGCGGTCCGCCTCCAAATCAGAACCACTTTTGCAGATGCTGCCTTGGAGCCTTCCGACCATCTAGAGGTTTGCCAACGCGACTGTGGCAGGTCCGTGGGCCCTGCGCACCCCGGAACTCACGGTGACCAGTCAGGGATGCCCGGGTCGCCGATGTCCCTGGCGGACGACAACCAACCGCCGAAGGCCAACCGGGAGGAGCCGGCCGAGGCAGTCGGCACTTGGGAAGGCCTAGCCGAAGCCCTGTCCAGGGAACTGCCCCGCGCTCCGCCGCCCACCCCCGAAGAGCTGCCGCAGCTGGTGGACGCGAGCGTCCAGACGGATGCTCCAGGGCCGGCATCGCCCGCTGACGAAGATCGAGCCGCACTGCTATCCACAGGGGCCTGCCTGGCGCGCAACATCCTGGTCGACGCCGCCCGGCACGGCAACTGGCCCTTGACATTCGCCGGGCCAGTTTGGAGCGGCCTGCGCCACACGACTGCCAAGGAGCGATCGACCCTGCTGTCCGGTTGGGCGGCTCCGATCTGCAGCAGCCGTATCGGCCCTACGCCGTGCACCTGGTGGCGATTTGGGTCGCCCGGCATCTCGACAGCGGCGAGGATGACCTGCTGGCGGCCCTGGCCTGCCCACCACCGCGGTACATCTGAATCGCGCTGAAGCGATACGCTCTAGCCCTGACAGATTTCCGCCACCCGCGAAGTCTCCTGCGCGAGGTTCTCCTCTCCCCTCTGATGTCCGTGCATTGCATGCCGCGCTGATGTTGCGCCCACTTAGTTCAGGTTCTCTTGCCCTCAGGGAATGCTCCAGTTTTAGCCTGAGCGGGGAGCACCCTGGATTCGTCTCATTTATTCAGGACCGAAGCGTTTTGGCAACCCCTTGGTGCTCACTTTTAAAAGGGGTGAATTGCTGCTAAATTTATTTAGGCGCCATTCTACCGTGGGCCGGCGCCCCTACGTCAATATATAGGCGCCATTTCTTAAGTGGGCCGGCGCCCCGTGACATTTAAGCGTTCAGTAGCGGGCCAACGCCCCCGCCGTACTGGACTTTCATCCTTTTGTGGCCCCCGCCCAGCCAGCATTAATTTCTTACAGCAGCCATCTCAACAGCAATTTATCTGCAGCATTTGCCATGTTAGCGTTTTTCATTAAAACTTGCATTTGTTCTATTTTTAAATAAAGCGCGCAGCGCTTCACTCCCCCTCTTTATTTGAACGGGGAGAGTGTAGTTAGTCGATATTTGGTTAGGCGCCGCACTAGTCACCTGTTTCCCTCGCCCTCGCCTCAGGCTTCTGTCTGCCGCTGGGCAATTGCCTGTCCATTCTCGCCTGTCCTCTGGCCTGTCCCTTGCCAGTTTGCCTGTCTGTCTGTTTGTCCTCGTTTGCCCCCTTTTGTCTCGTGTTCTTGTTTTGCAGTGCCCAGACAGCTTGGTCTGGCCTGCCTCTGTTTCGTTCTCTGTTTGGCATCTCCAAATTAAGAGTGCTGTCCTGTTTTCCGGTCCCGAGGTCACGAGTGCCTTCACTTAAGGGCCTTTTTCCCCCTTGTCATGTGAGCCAGTCACATGACAGGGTGTTCTTCCTTCTTTAGTCCAAAGTGCAATGATTTCATGATTGTACGCTGGGCTCGTGTTTATGGGGACATCACGTGCGCCAGGACCCCTGCCTCCTCTGTGGCAGAACCCGCTCGATCGTTGCTAAAAATAGCAACACAGTTACTCAGCGGGGGTCTTTCGTGATATGGTGCACTATAAATGCAGCCCCTCTCATGGCTTGGTTCAGTCAACCCCGCGCGTTTCCGTTTTCTGCCTCTCTATATCAGTCATAGTCTCTAAGTTTGTGAGCCAAGTTTGAGCTTAAGTTTGAACTCCCAAGACTCCCGACGTTGCGTGTGCCTGCTTCTGATTGCTCCTGCTATCAATTAGCAGGCCAGCTTAGATCGCCCGAAGCTAGCACCATCAATCTAATCCCGCACTAGCCCGGCAGGGACTGCTGACTGTGGACGCTCCTGTTCGAGAACTGCTAAATTTGCACGAAGTGCTAGTCTTTCTCGTCTTAGTTATTTCTTCTTAGACTTCTTACAGACATTGACATGTACAATTTTGTCAAATCGTCAAAGCGAGGGGGTCTCAATTTGCGTTAACAGGTATGCAAAAGTAAACAATCCCTACATTGAATCTTACAATAAGGAGCAGCCTTTAAACTACATTACTTACTTGGACGCTAATAATCTCTACGGGTGGGCGATGGCTATCTGAATCGAAATGGGACTTTTCAATACCCGGAATTTATGAGGTTGATGTTTACATTCCACCAGAGCTTCACGACTATTTCTCTGACTTTCCACCCTTCCCTGAGAACATCAAGTGCCCGAAAATAATCGAAACTCCCAATGGAACTTTGGCACCTGTCAGGAACAGAGAGAACATACAGAGAAACTAACACAGAATCTAAACAAGACACGTTACAAAATCCATTACAAACTGCTTCAGTATTTCATCTCACTGGGTTGCAGGGTCACCAACGTTCACAGGGCTCTTACATTTACAGACGAAGCGTGGATGAAACCCTACATTGATAAGAACACCCAGTTTAGGACCAAAGCAACCAACGACTTTGACAAGAACCTCTTGAAGTTGACCAACAACTCTGTCTATGGTAAGACTCTTGAGAATGAGCGAAAAAGAACAAACCTGAAACTTGTTACCTCATCAGAGCCTGCTGTTATTCAGGCAAAAATGTCAAAGCCAACATTCAAAGAACTCGTCACTTTCTAAAATTAGCAACGGCTAAACGGCCCATGTAGGGAGAAGGGGGAGAATTTTTTAGTATTTATTTTTAATTTTTTTATTTTTTTAGTACTTATTTGAGCGTGGTCAAGCGGACCAACGGGGGAGTCGATAGGTGGGTAGAGGGTAGCAAAGGGCGAGGGACATCGACCAGGGCGGAGTTGCATAGAGATGTACAGTGGACAAATACTCGTACATATACACATGTAGATAGGACTGGTCTGAGAGGGGAAGGGCTGTGTGGGGATAAAGGCGTAAGAGTATGTGGCGTACTACGAGCTAGCGATGCGTTACATGGCTCTGCCATTTACTGGATATTGCCTTACAACGATTTTAAAATACAAGGCAATCGCCGATTTGCCAAGGAAGACGAAGAATTTCGTCTGGCCTTGGAAGTTGAGCACGAGACATACGAATACGTAAACGAAGAAGGCGTCACAACCGAGATTGTCGTGACCAATTGGGCCGTGGACGTTCGAGATGACCCAGTTGACGAAGTAGACGTCATGGACTGAGAAGAAGTGACTACTACATGGCTGTCTGTTGTGTTTAAAATGGTGATGAGATCCGTTTATATGTGAAATGTCGCCATTTCTTCTAACAATATTCTATGCGTTTTTCCCACCAGTGCGCTTTCACTAACACCGTATTCGCTAATGCATAGAACAGCTCCAGAATCTCTCGACCACTATAGAGACGGCCACTACAAGGACTGCCGCTTCCTCCAACAATCACGCTCCGACGGCCGAAGACTGCATTTTGCTACACAACAACGCCGTTACAACGGCAACTACTCCAGGACGCAGCGACAATCAAGGAAACCGGTCACGCTCACCATCGGCTCATGGCGCCAAAGCCACGGTCAATGCGCTCCAGGTTACCTTCGCCGAACAGGCTGAGAAACCACCAATAAACAGCACTTCGACCCCTGCAGTAGAGCCTTCACCACAAGCCTCCACTTCGCTCTACTTCCACGGCACAGGAGATCAACACCTCCTCTCACGTGAACTAAAACGTCAACTGAAACAACGGGCCCAACGACCCGAAATCGCAGACCTCCAAGTTATTGCTTGCTACGACTGGCCAACACCGACTGCCACAACCCCAACCACGAGCTCGATCAAAGCCTCAACTAAGAAACGGCGACATCCAGGAACACGCATCCGCCTTACTTCACTACACCAACGGTGAACATCCTACTTTTCTGGCTACTACTCTCTACCTTCTTAGGCCTTGCCAATGCCATGGACAAACTGACATTCGTCGACCATCCACAGTATCTAGATACACCAATGATCTGTCCTCTGAATGGTCCAGTACGAATCTAAGATCCCAACAGAAATACAGTGCGAAAACTTTAACCCACGACGATTACATGCCATTCCACTAAAGCTCCAGCTCTACACATCGAACATCGCACAGACAAGGATAATGATGAACGTCTGCTATCGCGAGGACATTACCGTAGCTTGCTCACGGATAGGAAAATATCTACGGTCTTTCCGCGACGCCAGAATAACAGTCACACCAAAGACAGTCACCCCAGCTGAATGCACACAATGGGTCGACTCACGGAATTCACCCGACGGACAACTACAAGTAATAAACACCGTCTCAGACCAACAGCTATTCTGCACACGCACCCTGAGCGACATACTCGGCGACTGCAACGCACTCCGAACAACAACTTTTTCGACATCAACACTGATCCCGAACGTCGCAGCATTCGCCAGTCCAACTGAGCCGATGGAATCACTGGCTTTTCCGATCCGACACTGCCAGTAATCATCGAAAGGGTGCACTATACTCACTACAGTTGAACAAATGATATGCTACAATCTACCACACCAACTGTTAACCGATGCCTGGAGTCCACTAACAGCCCGCAGTTTCTAGACTCACTGCAACTGGTGAACGAAAATTGGCCCTCGCCTGGACAGTAACACCTCAAACAGACTGTACACTCATACCGTTTCGCACCTTAGAAGGTCAACAACATGCGAACTTATTCATTAACACCGAGCAAACTTTGGCTTTAACTTTCAGTTCGGCTCCCGAAACACACGCTACAATGCTCTACGGGAACAAAGAAGCTGTACCTCACTGAACAAGGCCTCTTTGTGGAAATACAGCAGAACGAAGAAAAATTCCTACAAACGATTCTCCAAAAACCTACTGAGGATTCAAACCCAACAGAAACCAATGACCTTAACAAAACACGTTCAAGCCGCTCATTACCTTCGGATCAGATGGCCACAATAAGACCAACCACTAAGACGACTACCACTCCAACGTTAACCACCTCGACAGCGACGAATTCATCTACTCGCTTCCCGGCAACTACAACGACTACCGCAGCCATAACGACTACAACCATAACCACTATTGCAACCACAACAGAAGAAACAGCGACCACAGAAACAACTCCTTCCCAAAGGCTTCGACTTCAACTTCGACTTCAAGGCTTCGACTATTGCAACTTCAGCCTCGTTGACTGGAAAAAGCTACCAATAAGCGCTGTAGTATATCTTAAGAGCACGTATCAGGATGTTGAGTATGATGCTACATTGCTGCAAGTGGTACCGGACGACGACTTTGACGTCTCGAACATTATAGACCGTCTACGATCGATTCAGTGCTCGCAAACAAGATCAGCGAGATCCATGGTCAAAGTGTGCAGAATGCGCGATCAAGCAGCAGGCGGCAAGCAAACCGTTTTTGACATTGGAGTCCCAAATTCTGATGCTGAGACTCCACTGCCTGCAAAGCGTTTGGTTGTTGGAGCATCAGCTGTAGAAAGTGATCGCTTATCTCAGCTGGCTGCCCCACCTGCTGACTTGCCAAGTTGCTTTCGTCAAGGCCATCGGAAACAGCTCGACTCAGAGGAAGACAGCACCATGTGCAACCTCAGCTTCCGTGAAAAAGAGCAGCGGCGACAGCGGACGCAGGCAGAAGCGCGACAGGACTCCGATGTCATCACCGCCAGCAGCCCCAACGGCAGTTCATCAGCTGGGCAGCGGCGACAGCAGACGCAGGCAGAAGCGCGACAGGACTCCGGTGTCATCACCGCCAGCAGCCCCAATGGCAGTTCATCAGCTGGGCAGCGGCGACAGCAGACGCAGGCAGAAGAGCGAGTCGATCTGCCTTTACAGCTACAGGAAGATGTTGCCATTGATGAACTCTACGCCCAGACAATGTCCATGATAAGACGGCTTGGTGCGTTAGAAGATGGGCAGAAAAAATATTTGAACTGTTGGAAAGGTTGTGTGAGCATTTTGCTGCAGGCAATCACAATGGACATCCAGACAACGATGTCAGTGACGTTTTGGCCCAGCAGCAGCTGAAAAGAGCTGACAAGTAGCGTCAACGACGACTCGGGTGACTTTTTATAAGCGCCCGCCGAAAGCAACATTGACGGAATCTGTTTTTTTATATTTTGCTATTTAACTATTTTACAATTTATATATAGCAGCTGTGTAGTCGCGATTGTAATGTACGTATTTTCATATCTTTTACCGCCATGCATCTAATGTTTTGATTTAACAATTTATATAGCAGCTGCATGTGTAGTCGCGATTGTAATGTATGTATTTTTATATCATTTACCGCCATGCATCTATGTTTCGATTTTACAATTTATATAGCAGCTGCATGTGTAGTCGCGATTGTAATGTACGTATTTTCATATCATTTAATGCCATGCATCTAATGTTTCGATTTTACAATTTATATAGCAGCTGCATGTGTAGTCGCGATTGTAATGTACGTATTTTCATATCATTTACTGCCATACATCTAATGTTTCGATTTTGCAATTTATATAGCAGCCGCATGTGTAGTCGCGATTGTAATGTACTTTTTTCATATCATTTACTGCCATGCATCTAATGTTTCGATTTTACAATTTATATAGCAGCTGCATGTGTAGTCGCGATTGTAATGTACGTATTTTCATATCATTTATTGCCATGCATCTAATGTTTCGATTTTGCAATTTATTTAGCAGCTGCATGTGTAGTCGCGATTGTAATGTACGTATTTTCATATCATTTACTGCCATGCATCTAATGTTTTGATTTTACAATTTATATAGCAGCTGCATGTGTAGTCGCGATTGTAATGTACATACGAGCGTATTTTCTACATTTCCCTATCTTTTTTGCCGCCAAGCATTTAATGTCGTAATTTTGTGCTATACAAATCAATGTAAATATTTTCCTAAATATAAAACATTTGAACAAGTCTACTTGTTCATAATTATAAGTTTTAAGATATAAGTTTAAACTTTAAGATCATTTCGGGCTTTGAAATAATTATACACCTGGATAAACTAGCTCATATATAATCCATTCTTATACTATGCTATCTATCTGTGCAGGCACTCCAATCGGATCATGGCACGATGGATTCCAAGGCTGATATTGGTTCCAGGCAGCCAGCAGCTCGCATACGCGAGCTATCCACATGGAGCTTCTACATTAGCTAAGCCAAGTATAGAGGCAACTCAACTACTGCACATGGAAAACTGAGCTTCACCTTCAGCAGTAGCCGCTTCCCCATCGGATTTGCATCATTCGGTGCGGGTAAGCATAGCACACCTTGTCTCACTACCTGACGATGAAAATGTCATGGCAGACCAATTCTTAGATTTATGCTTAGGCAGACAGAAAGTGAGACCCAGCCTGAATGTCCCGAATCTTGGACAAAGCTAAATATCTCAGGAGTAGAAGAAATAGAAGAAGCAGAAGAAGAGACAGGAAAGTGTGAAAAGTTGCTAACCGATTATCTCCCCAGCCCCCTAAAGAAAGAACAGATTGTAGAAGCCCAAGCTGCTGACCCCATCATTAGAGCTCTACTAGAAGCCAAGAATCAGAAACTGAGCCAATTTCCCAAAACACCGGACGTGCCAGAGAAAATGAGTAGACATTTCGAAGCCATGAGAATCAACAATAATTTACTGACCATATCCGAAGACGGAAAGAACAAAGTTATTTTGCCCCCATCCCTAGACAAAGCAGTCTTTACTGACTTACACTGCAGCCCCCTCGCAGGACATCTAAGGCAAGACAAAACAATTCAGAGAATAAGAGACAGATTTTCGCAACCAGGACTGAGCACCTCAATTGAGCAACTAATCGCTGAGTGCATTCCCTGCCTTGAAAGCAAGAAAGGACACTTTGTACAAGCCCCAATTCAATCCTTTCCCATAGGCGAAGCATTTAGCCGCCTGCATAAAGATACTATCAGCCCAATCTCTAAATAAAGCAAGCGAGGACACAAATATGTCTTGACAGTAGTCGACAGTACAACTAGATACCCCTTCGCTTTCCCTATTAGAAATCAAAAATCAGACACAGTTATTAAAATACTACTCGAACGAATAGTAGCAGAATACGGACAGCCCAACTGGATTCATACTGACAACGGAAAAACTTTCAAACAATTTAATGCTTTCTGCGAACTTTACAATATTCGCCACACCTTTACTACCCTATGCCCAATCTAACGGACTAGTTGAAGGTTTCAATAAGCAAGTTAAATCAATTATCACCTGCCTGATCAATAAGGATCACGGTGATTGGGATTTATTAATACCCGCAGCCCTAGTAACAGTCTGCACTAGCCCCAAAGTAACAACAGGATTCTCCCCACATTTTCTATTATTTGGCAGAAAAGCCACCCTACCCTTAGATACCCAGATCAGAAGTGCAGCAGAACATGCCGATTATCCCGCCTATATTACGAAGTATGCCGAAAGACTAGAAGAAGCCCATAAAATAGTAACGAAGAAATTGGAAAAGTACTTGACAAGAGAACGACCACTGCAGAAACCAATGAACTTCCCCCCAGAGTCCCCATAGGTTGTCTTGCTTTAATTAACAATCCCCAATTAGACACAGAAGAATCTCACAAGTTTCATAGAAAGAAGCGCTCAGCTTTCCGAGTCATAGCCTAGATTTCAGAAGTTGTATTTAAGCCAGAATCAGTTGAATTCGAAAAATCATCTGATGAAGAAAAATAAATGGAGATGCCAATTAAGAAGAGAATGAGATGCCAATTGTAAAGAAGAGAATGAAGAGATAGAAGGAAACAATGAAGCTCAGTCAGACGATGAAGCCCAGACAGAGGAAGAAAATGAAAAAACCAATGAGTCAAAAAGCGAAGCATTGAATGCTCTCCTGCCTCGCTAGATCTCGAGCCCGCGCACACCTACCCCTACAATCTAAGGCGCCCAACCCAAGCCAAACACAGATGCGGCTGTCATCTAAAGTGCTTGATAACAGCCCTCAGTCTATTGCGCAATCTTCAATTTTAACCTTTCTACCCTTCCCTCGCCGTCCCCGATTGCACAAAAGAACCCAAATTTCACACAAAGAAAGAACTCCCCACGGGCAATGCCAATGTACAAGACCCCCTAGAAATATTGATCCAAACCAAAATTAGAGCCTAAATAAGACAAAAAATCGAATGAGTCACAAAAATGAGGAATCTAAAAAACCAAGAACAAAGGGAATGATAAATAAACACTTCAACTGAGATTGCACAACCAATTTAGCTCCCCACTGTTATCTCCCGCAATAGCTATCTTGAATTCCTTGCATCACTCCCAATGGCTAATAAAGATGAATTGAAAAGGCTGCAGGATGAATTAAGCCTCAGTCCTAGTGAAGGAGAAATATTTGATAGTGACACTGAGAATGAGCTCCCAGTTCCTGAACGTCAACAGACCCGGCCCAAACCTCTCACCGCTAAGCCACGACCCTTATCTGTAGTCGTGCGCCCTCCATCCTCGCCGGTATCTGGCAATCGAATCCACTTAATGAGACAGTAGGCCGAAGCTCCGATTCCTGTTTCTCCAGCTATAGCTCAGCGCCAGCCTAAAGGCAGTAAGCCCACCATCACACTGCCGCTGAGTGAGATTCCCAAGAAGAACGCAAAATTCCGTCTGAGACTGCGCAGTCCACCCCGGATTCGCCACAACGGAACCCTGACTGACAGCCGAGATCCCCAATATGACAGTCATCGCCACCTCCCAAGGCCGCGTCATCTAAAGCTCAGCCCCAAGCTGCTAAGATTGAAGCCCCACCCCTCATGCAGGGAGCAGCTGAATCGAATCCAATTGAAGAAATCGGCGGCGCGTACAGCAAACTCATTGCTGCAATGACCAAACCAAGTCGCAGCAAGTATCGCCATCTGGTAGCCAATCTACAGTGCTATCTGGTGCATGTAGGACAATTCCGTCTGGATGGCCACCCCTTTCTGGTACAAGAAGACCTGCGCCCCACGATCCAGGCCTTGCAGCATATTTCAATTGCTCACGCTGTCGCTGCCTGGCAGCGTGCAATCGCCTATTCGCTGCTTGAGCTGAATCATGGATGGGCCAACAGGGCCAATGTCTGCACCGAGACTCTATGGCTAGCAGTGCTGGGCACTTCCGGTACTCAGTAACTTTTGAAAGTACCACAATTTACTTTTTCCTAAAGCGTTACTTTTTTGAGGTACTTTTTCAACTGGGTAACGGAGTAACGGTAACGGAGGCCTTTTTATGTAGTCTGGTACTCCGGTGCTCTGGTCCTCCGTTACTAGCCATTAGAAATTCCTAGAAAAGAGGAATTTTTTAATATACTTCAATCTACTCCAGGGGTCGGCAAACTGCGGCCCGCGGGCCAGATCCGGCCCGCGTCATCTTCAAGTCCGGCCCGCAGCACTCTTACTATCTGACAATGTAAAAGTGGCCCGCGAACCAATTTTGTGTTGAAACATTCAACTTTTCAAGCAAAATTAGCTTTCACCTCGGCATTCCTATCACAATACACTGTCAATTTCAATTGTCGTGTTGTTGGTGGCATTTGGTCTATCATATAAAATTGTCGGCTATCCTTTAGTACTCGTAGAATCGTTCGTTAAATTAATTTTTGTTTGAATTCGATTTCTTTCTATTTTTAGAGTCCAAAAATATGAAACAAGTGAACAATCTAACAGTTTACAATTAAATGTAGTGGCAGCTAAATTGTTTGTTATAGTCAATTGCCACATCACGACACGAGGGTACTACTTTAACGTTGGGTAATAGGGGTAATAGTGTCACTGGGTAATTTTATCCGGGACACATTTTTCCACAATTTTTGAATTTGTGCGTTGATGTCAGGAATTCTTAAAATAGTATCAGTTTTGCGCGCACAAAGCATTAATATGTCTATGGTCAAAGTCGGTGACAGTGCGGAGCTGGGGGACTTTTAAAGGGAGATGCATTTGAGATTGAAAAATTAGCTACCGAGCTGCCATACTGGGATTCAAGTCAAGCCACTGCTTACTTTGCTGATTTTGGACTATTACTCTCTGGATGGCTGGATCTGGATGACCAGTGGCCTCAAGTTGGATTGTGTCACTGTTTAACTTTCAGTAGTACCCTCGTGTCGTGATTTGGCAATTAACTATAACAAACAATTTAGCTGCCAGTACATGTTAAACTGTTGGATCGTTCACTTGTTTACATTTTTACTCTAAAATTAGAAATGAATTAAATTCAAGCGAAAAAATAATTTAACAAACGATTCTATAGGATACCAAATTGTCATTTATAGCCTCAATTTGTTGTGCATTTTTTTGGCCCGCCACCTCAGCCAGTCGTCCAATCCGGCCCGCACTGAAAAAAGTTTGCCGACCCCTGATCTACTCAATAGAATGGATAGATAAATATAAAATATTTAAAATATGACTCTAAACACCATAACATTTATTTAGTACAGTGTTATTTTTTTATTTTGCATGTTTTAGTTAATTTGCTTCTTTTTAAAACAAATTTTAATTTTTTGGAAATTCCTGTTTATACGGCGTTTTTTTTTCGTTTTTGAATTTTATTGACTTACTTAAAGTTAAAATTGACTTAATTAATTGTTTAATTCCAAATTCTTTCTTATTCTTATTCAGATTCTTACAACTTAAAAGGTAATTTGTTGATTGAAATTGCAAATTGTTATTTGAGTTGAGTAGATCTAGATCCTAGATCGAGAGTAACATTGACAACATGCAATCTGCGACTACAACTGTGGAGATCAATGACAATAGCAGTAGTGAATCTAGCGGCAGCGATAATAATAATAATGAATTTGAATTTGATTCTGCCATTCCTGCCATTGCCAATATCAACCAAGGCAAAGAAAACATAGTGCCACTGCCACCACCAAGGCCACATCCTTGGCCCCATCTTGAGCATTTTTTGTTCTAAAAGAATGGACATCGGACTTTGTTGCTAACTATATTTGCCAACTCTGTGCTCCTGCGGAGCGGATTATCAAAGCCCATGTGTCATCCTTACAGAACTTCAAAAAGCATTTAGGTGCAAAACACAGCTCTGAATTGAAAAAGGTGTTTTATTAACATTTTTTTGAAAATTTTATTTAATTAATTTTTTTGATTTAATGTTAAACAAACTGTTAACTAGTGTTAAATTTAAATTATATTGAAATCCAAATGCCATGGTACCCCAAGTCTGATGAAAAAAGCCAGATTAAATTTAAATATTATATATTATTTCTTACTTATTATTATTGCATTAAAATAATACAATTATTCATTCATCAATAGATAGACCCAATGGCCAATAGTAATTTAATTCTCATTATTATTATATTTTTTAGTTTGAAGTCCTCTGCAAAGCCGGCTTTAATTGAGGAAAAAAGTGAGGTGCAGTTGGTGCTAATAGTGATAGCCAAAACCCAGGTACCTCTGGATCAAAAACAAGGACAATAGGTTCTTTCCTGATTCCTAGTCCTAGAAGCAGCAGTGCAAATGGAACAGGCCAACCAGCAGAAGAAACAGTAGAACCACCTATGAAGAAGTCAAAGATGGCACCTGAACCTGGTAATAATTGTCATTCTGATTTACCTGCTAGTCCTAGTCCTATAGTCACAGAGGCTACCGCTACAGTGCCATCTACAACTGCCATCAGCACCAGCACCAGTGCTGCCACGCCTGCCAGTGCAGCTACAGCTAGCCAGCCTAGTCCTAGTCCAACTACAACTAGTGTAAGTATATTTTAGATCATTAGATGTTATTATCCACTTATCTTCTTATCTAATTGCCAAATGCAAATTGCAATTGATAAATTGATTAAATTAAATACAATATCCCAACCCAACCCCTTGTCCTTGACTCTTTTGTCCTTACAACAGGCTGGACACAGTAGACAGCAGTCTATTCAACAGTCGTTTCAAAAAGCTGCTCAGCGCTCTGGACAGTCAGTCTTGCAGGAGGATTTTGAAAAGTGCCTAGTAGACTTCTTTGTGGAGAACATGCTGCCTCTTCAATGCATTGACTTTGAATCCTTTCATTGACTTGTTAAGATACTCAATTCATACAAGGATGTGCCTTCACGTCATACTCTCGGCAGACGGATTTCAACAGCATTTGGTCTTATGGAGCAGCAGCTGACTAGGTATTCCGCATTAGCTATTGAGCTATTAATTTATAGATTAACGTAACATTGTAGACTAATCATTAATCATTAATCATTAATCAATAATCATAATCTATAAGAAGCATTCATTAGTCATTCATTAGTCATTAATTAGTCAATCTGCACCATCCATTTACCTACAGCCGTCTAAGTAATGCCAGCAACATAGCAACAACAGCAGATTGCTGGACCTCGGCAGGCCAACGTGCCTACATTGGCGTCACCTGCCATTGGCTAGAACCGGGTACTAACGAATGTCAGCATGCTGTTATTGCATTTCAACATTTACAAGGAAGTCATACAGGTGCTGCTCTAGCACAAGAGATTCAGTCGATTCATGCCAGATATAATATCGACAGCAAGGTGGTAATGACAACTACGGATAATGGTGCAAACTTTGTGAAGGTAAGCAAATCTTGCATTAAGTTGTATCGAAGAGTCAAGACTAAGAGTGACGAGAATAAGATAAAATTTACGTTCATAATGATGCCCAATGGACAATGGTTGTTAATTAATGGTTATTGATTGTGAATGACTGGTCTGGTCACCGATTTACCACTCAGCAGACTCATCTACTGGCACCACCCCAACCCCAACAATGAACACAACACAGGCTTTTCGCGACTTCGGTGTTTCCTGCGGCATTCTACCTGAGCACCCTCAGAGTCAGCTGAACTCTGGCAACACCGACGCTGAGGATGACGACGATGCTACTGCTACTGGTCCTGGAGACGAATTATATGACCGTCCTTACTATCTGCCAGTGGGAATGGTGCCTGTTTCTCAGCAGCTGCAGCTGGAGACAGTTGCAGCCAGTGAAGTTGATTCAAATAAGCTGCCTCGTCATATGCAATGCGCACATACATGCGCAACCTCCAAAATTCGGTCGGCCGTGCGACTTAGTTTAACAAAAATGCGACGTAGTTTTTAGCCAAAAATGCGACTTACATGTAAAAAAATCCTAAAGCAAAATTAACGCAACTTTGGGTAAACGGCAGGAGTAACTATGACTGTCTTAATAACCCAAAATGCCTCGTCAGCTACTTAGTACTACTTCTTGGGTGTTTTTTGGGTGGGCATTTTTGCGACTTCCTTGGTTGGCCGCCAAATCGGTCGGCCAGATCGGCCGACTCGGCCGACTGTTGCGCATGTATGAATGCGCAGCCCACATATTGAATCTCGTCGCATCAACAGACACATCCACTGCGATTGAAAAGCACCCTGTGCTAAAACAACAGTTTCGCAAAACCCTAGCCAAGGCACAAGGCCTTTGGAACGCTCAGGGGAGAAATTTGATTGTATCTGACCTAATCAAAAGCGAGCTTCACCAAAAGCTACTGGTTCTGAATACCATGCATTAAAACTTGCTGTATGACAGCATCGTGCAGCTTAGCAACCTTCTTGAATCCGGCATGCGATCGTCACTTAACAAGATTGCGCATAGCTTGCAGAAGCCACTGCCGCCTTTTCAGCTTGACGACGCTCGTCTGTTAAAGGAGTACTGTATTGTGATGGCACCAGTCGCTAAAGCTCTTGATGTACTGCAAGGCGAGAAAGACATACATCTTAGCATGCTGCTGCCAACAATCGCTGGTGTCCTCGCCAAGCTAGACGCTATCCGTGCCAAGGGACTAAGTGTGGACCCAAGCAGTACAGTGCCCTTTGAGTTCTGCGGTGGTCTCATCAAAGATCTTCAGGATTTGATTATTCGTTGATTTGTTCTAGCATTTGAAAATGTTGAGTGTCTCCTTGCAGCGGGCTTTCACCCCTGATTCCATTTGACCTGGCTGCAAAAGTATGATGCATCACAGTGTTTGTCTGTGCAGCGCCTCATGGTGGATTCCATGCTAAAAGAGCTTACTGCAAAGCAGGCAGATGTGGTCGATAGCACGGCGCCCACTGGCACTGGTGTATTGAGCGACGGAAATGATACGGATGCTGATGATCTACTAGGCGAGTTCAGCCATCCATAGAAAGAAAGGCAGAGCAGGACGATCTCGAGCGTTAGCACCCGAGCAAAAAAAATTGTGCAAGAATGGCTTGACGATGTCTGGCGACCTGGCGATGATGTGACGGCTAGCGCATTCCCAATTCCAATTATTGGCGCGCTTTTTGTTCACTACAATATAGCCCTCCCAGCTAGTGCAGCAGTTGAGCGAGCATTCTCTGCAGCCAAGGATGTCCTACGTGCTAAACGTGCGTCTCTAAGCAATAACATGCTCACGAGGCTTCTTCTGCTGCGAGGGAATCGTCATTTGTGAATTCATTATTCAATTCATTAATTCAAGTTGAAAGTTTGAAGTTTGAACTATATTTGACTATTCGGTATTTTTGTGACAAGGCTTAGCTTAATCAATAATTAATTATACGTATTGTATTGCAATTACTGGTAGTGGTATTAGAATTGAATTTGCTTGGTTGGTTTTTAAATCTCTTAAAACTCAAACCCAGTGCATCTCGATCTCGATACATGTATGTATGTTAGTAATATTAGTATATGTATAATGTATGTATGTAATGTATCATCATTGTATTGAGTCATTGACAGACGACAGTGTACACATACAGTATGTATTGCAATTAAATTTACAAGTATTTGTAAGTATTTATTTTAAATAAAAAATAACTCGAAGAACACAAGAACTTAAGACACTAAAAATTTTATTAATTCAAATCGACGTCGTCATCAAATCAAAATATATTCAAACAAAATTTCTACCTGCAGGCAGGCATAAAAGGCTTTATTTTCATTTATTTGCATTTTCTGCACCATGTAGAGCACTATCTTTTAGGCACCAGAAAATCACCAAATGACATTAGTGAAACAAAGTAACGGACTAAGTAACGATTACCATAATTGGTACAAGTAACGAATCGAGAAAAATACTGGTGACTTTGGTCGGAAGTTGGACAGTAATAATTTACTTTTTTAGTACTTCAATTTAAATGGCTAGGCCTAGAGCACTGGATGGCTGACCGACTAAAATGGTGAATATCTGACAAATTACAATTAAATTTAATTTTAATTGCACTTTAGTATATTTTGACTGAAATGAATACTCACTTAAAAATTATATTTTATTTTTCCTTTAGGAAGGCTAGATGTGCCAGCGTTATTTGGTTGTCAAAAAGTTCTTGGCAATTCTTGAAAATTCTATGGCGCGGTTTAATAAAGAGAAAGCAGGGTTTTTTTTAAAAGTCTAGGGAATTATCCTTAGACATATTAGTATAGCATGCATTTACTATACAAGTTGATATTTTAAAAAAGAAAACATCTTAAAGATTATTTTGCAACACAGGAATGACATTCAAATTTTTTTAAAAAATTTTCATACAGCTATACTTAAAGTTTATGTTTCCTAAAAAACAGAAATCTTAGTTTGAAAGAAAGTCTGTCTAATATAGAATATTTTGTTTTTAAATAAACAAACAGCTTACTGCACGGCAGCATTCACATAACAGAATTGCAGCATGCTAACCAGTGCTTTTTTGCAAATATATGCACGTACCTAAATTGCACCAGCCAGAATTAGCTAACTGCAAAAAATATTTACACTTAATTAAAAAAAAAAAAATGACTATATTGTTTTCTAATGTATATGGACGCATTAACAAAAATACTCATTTTTTTATTTTGAAATTAATTCGAATTGTATTTTACTCATAACATGTATAAGCTACATAAGATTTCAGCAATCTCACTGGACACCCTACTTACATGAACGGCAGCCGTGCACGCAAGCTCTTTGTCTAAAAAATTGCCTTTGCTAAGCTAAGGTCTTTAAGTCTTAAAATATCTCATATAGTATAGTTTTTATATTTATAGGCCTAGTCATACTCATACTCATACTATATGATACAGTAAAAAACAAATTTTAGGCAAACCGCAAAAGTTTGTCTTGAATATTGCAAATTAATATTCTTTATCAATAAATAAAAAACTTACTTACCTTAGGACCTAACCATTGATAGCAAGCTAGGTAGGCCCTAGTAGGTAGCTTTGCATTTGTTCAAGTCATGGTCATCCCTTGAAATTGTGACAAATAAGGAGGGAGACGTTTTGATGTTGGAAGTATGTAATCCAGTTAAGCAGCCGAAATCACATTAGTTAGCACCTAAATAGAGAAACAGCACTTAATTTGGGCTTGGCTCTGCTATGGTGGTGTGCCTTGCAAAGGCCGGTTGGGGCCCACACCGTTGGGGGTACAGGACAGTTTGGTAATGTGGCATGAGGGCCCCCCGGTTTTTCAAGTTCCAGTTCCCAAATCGTACTTTAAAATCCCGCCGTAACGGAATATGTTACAACGTGTATTAAAACAAGTGTTTATTGCTTTCAAAATGAAATTGACATCAATTTCTAAAAGAATAAATGAATAAACTGTATTATTTTTAACTTTATTTTATTTTATTTTTTTTTTGTAGAAACAGATACTAACATGGAGGCGAATATTCAAAAAACCACGGTTCGATCGAGCAGCCGGCTCCTCTCAATCTATATCATTATCTTTTATATAGATCTTTTATATCACATCTTTTGCATGTGATAATGTGACGATAACGTTATGAAGTAAGAATTATTTTAAGTATAACAAAAATAAATTACTAAATAAATAAATTACTAATATGTAGAATGAATAAACAATAATCTTTCGTTCTTTTTACACTTGATAAAGGCAGTTAAGTACAATTAAGTTAACTACAATTACTTTGAACCCAAAAATATTGTGTTAAATTAATAATTAATAAATTAAATAATAGTAATTTAAATAATCGTTTTAATTGACGCAAAAAGTTCATAAAAGTCTAAGGACAATGTCCTTAAATATGGGTTTTGAATATCACATGTGCAATAAAAATATTGAGATAAAAATATATGATAAGATACATGTCATTTGAATACATGTGATGTACATAAGATACATGTGATGAACCTCGGAAAAATAGAAATTAAAAGGAGTTCCAACGTACTCTAAAGGGACCTTTCACGACTGTGAAAGGTCTCGGCCTTTACTCTGCGTTTGTTAGGGTTTTAATTATTATGGCATTTGATTCAGTGCTAAGATTATTAGCACTTCCTTTTGTTCTGCGGGCCTGTCGGGTCCCCAGTAGCTATAGTTGATACTCGCCGCTATGGTGACGGCAGACAGCTTGTCTGACCTGTCTGAAACTTTGTTTAGGAGTGCTACACAGAGTGACATTAAGCGCCGTTCCTCTTCGTGCTGCTCCTGGCATGGATTGCCGCCAGAACGAGAAGCGCCTGAGCGGTTCTGGGCTACGCTGACGACCTCACACTCCTGTCCTCAATTGTTGATGGCGCACTGCAGCCTACGCCAGATTAAGGTTGGTCGAGGTGGCAACAAGCGTCGGCCTATTTGTCAACACGCGCCTGAAGACCGAAGCACTGGCGAGCGAGCCGATATCCCAGCGAAGCTGACAGCGGCGCAGACAGGCAGACGACCAACCTCGCGCGCTGTCAGCGGTTCACCTTGGCGGTCTCTGGTGCCCAAACGTTGAGGACGACATTCGGGGACGCAGATCTAGATCGAGGACTTGCCTGGGCGGCCTATCGTCATCCTGTAGTTGGTCATCCTTCAGTCCAAAGCGCTGCCGATCATTAGAGGACTCGGCCGTGGAAACTACTGTCTTGACTCGCACCAATTCTGATTGGTGCACTCGGCCCGTAGGGCTGTTCCGTGCATTCAGGCTGACAAAAGCGTCCTGTCCGAGGACCTGTGCGAGAGGACGCACAGCTGCAAGACGAAAAATACATGTACCATCTTGCGCCGACACGGCGATCGCGACTCCAACCGACAGGCGCTTACGTGATCTGGGCTATTGACCAAGCCTGTCCAGGACATCCTGCATGACGCTCACTTTGCGGGGATCGACCAGCGAAATCGAGGACCCGGAGATACGACGTGGACTGCATCCTGAGCAACTTGGGGCGCCCGACACCGTCGATCATGGGCCGGACTTATTCTTCGCCCGCTGGCGCTTCGACTTGTCATCTGACGCTCCCTCCAACTGACTACTGCATATTTTTGTTGTTGTTGTTCTATAATTACCTACGAGTATACGCTGGTTATTTTATAAATTCAAAGTTACAAAAACCTTGTAGCTACGAAATCGTACAGTTTTGACGTTTAAACATCACGCAATTCAAGATTGGAGACCTGCACTGAAGCAGCAGTAAGGTCTGTGGAGCTGATTTTTTACATATACACAGATTTCAAATGGTAAATTGCGAAAACAAAATTGGTTAACAGTATTTGTTGGGTATTTCGTAGTTCCAGGGGCAGAACGATTTGGCCTGTATGCGAAATTCTGCAGTTACTGACGTTTCAACATCACGCTATGCAAGATTGGAGACCTGCACTGAAGCAACAGTAAGGTTTGTGGAGCAGATTTTTTATATATACACAGATTTCAGATGGTAAATTTTAGTTTCGAGTCAAAATCGTTCTACATTCAAGTTCTTTTTGCTAAATCGATCTTTTTGTTATTTTTATCTTACCGGGAACTGGAACTGAAAAAACGGTCATAATGTGGCAGGCGGTGATGCCACTGAGTTGAGTAGTTTTTTAATCGATGATTAAATTTTTATTTTTAGCCTGTCCGTGCGTTGATCGCTAAATTATTTTCCCTGGCTTGGAGTTGTCCAGCCGATGCTCCATCGAGTGCTCCACGCTCTGTACGCTCGCGTCCCCGCGCGGGAACTTTTGTTGGAATACACTCGCCGCCGGGTTATATGCGTAATGTTTCAAGCCGTGTTCAGTGTCGCCCATTGAGTTTCCCATCAGCTGCTCCCACTTGCGGATGAGTTTGCCTGACTATTTAACCCCCTGATTTTTTGTGTGGAAATGCTATGCGCTCGTTCCGTTTGCTTTGCTCTCCCGCTCTTTTAACTTCCGTTTGTCATTAATTTTATCCAGTTGAAACTAGTTTTATTTATTTAATTTAGCACCTAGGTGCCGCCTGCGTTTCACTCGTTCGTATTCAATTTAAGTTACCTACCTGCTCCATAGTAATCATTTATTAAGCCTAATAAACACCGACTATCTCTTAGTAGTATTTCTTTAGTAGCCATAGTATTTCTTGAGACATTTGCCCGTGGGGCGTAAAATAACCAAAGTTCTCATCTCAAAGAAAGCTCTGAGACTTATCCGTTCCGTAATACGTAAATTATGGTGGTGGCAGAAACTACCCTATTGAAAGTAACAAGCTCTGCAAATCGACACATTAATTTTACGGCGTCAGAACCTCCGGTGTTTCATCGCTTAAACGACCGCGCCGCTAACGACCGCTCCGCTACGATGATTACGACTACCCTCCCCCGGACTTGAGAACCCGGCAGTCGGAGTAAAACAGGAGAAGAACTTCGTTGTGATTCGTCTGCGCGATTTTCCGGATTTATTCGTGTGAACTCAACGCCGGCGGCAATTCAGACGAGGAATCCGCCCCACCTCAGCTGGTGTCAGCAAATTTTCAAACCAGCCTATTCCGAAAAAAATCTTCTCCACCCCCACCTCAGTAACATTATGGACAATTCGGTAACAAATAAAGCATCGACAATTCGGTAACAGTATTTAATTTCGAGACTAACACTACTTATATCGCACCAACTTCTACATCATGGCCAAATTGGCCTATAATTTCATCACTTTACAGATATTGTTTGACAATATTATCTTTGTTAAAATGTATTTTGGTCTACGGACTGACATGCAACTTGGTAGCTAGTATTAAAATTTTTCAGGAACGTAAAATGAAGTTTCTTTCATCTAAGGTGGAAAGAGCAAACCCTAGGCATTAGGAAGGACTAAAAGTCCAAGCATCTTTTATAGTTCGTGTTGCAAAATCGAAAGTTCAAACACTAAATCTAAAAGTTTAAAGAGAAGGGAGAGGATTGAGAGGCCGCGGAGAGGGAGGGAGAGAAGCAGGGGCGTCGCCATGGATTTAATGGTGGCGGGGCTGTACAAAGCGAAAAAATTTTACAAGCCGTACATAAGAATTTTTTTCAAAATCGGTGTTGTTTTAGTCTTGGCCATCATTTTAGCGCCGCAGACACTAGGAATTTTTTAGGAATTAGGAATTAGAAATTTCATTTTAGGAATTTAGGGCGCGTGGCATGTATGCAGACACTTTTTAGCAATTCAGCGCCGCAAACACTAATTTTAGAAATTTAGCGCCGCAGATCGACACTCGTTTCGGCGCCACAGACACTCATTTTGGCGCCGCAGGCACTCATTTGCGCTCTGAAGCAAAATTATTGATTTCCATCTCCAGGGCGACGCCTCACTCAGCAACAATACCGAAAACTTCAAAGAGTGGAGTTCGATTGGTCATGTGAAATATGTCATGCCCAGCAGCAAAAACAGCAGCAGCAGCAGCAGCACCAACAGCACCAGCAGCAACAGCACCAACAGCACCAGCAGCAACAGCAGCACCAGCAGCAAGAGCAGCAACGACAACAACAACAGCAGCACGCACCAGACTTTACGTTCGGTCTAAGACTTTGTCGTAGCTCCTACTTGGCGCCGCGTTTTCGTCGCGGAGGGGAAACACGCCCAATGGGGGTGTACGAAGAGCGCCATAACCCGGACACTGCGTCCAGCAAGAGTGATTGTACTGGAAGAGGAGCGCGCATAGGTTTTAACACCGGGGGAGCCAAGTATCCGGCCCGCTACCTCCCCGCTCTTCTGTTGCTCAGGGCCGGCGATGTTGAGACCAACCCGGGGCCTGCTAACAGCTGCGAGAATGTTAGCTGCGGCCGCCCTCTGCACGGCAAGTTCCTCACCTGCGCGAGATGTAACAGCCGCTTCCATCTGCAGAGGGACTGCTCCGGGTTGAGCCGCTGGGCCGCGAACAAGGCCGCGGACGCCCAGGAATGGCCTGCGCCAATTGCGAGAACGGTCCCACCACCCAGAAAGACTCGTCGTCCTCTGACCAACCGTCCATCCCTATCTGCCAGCCCACGGAGGAGCACACCGCTCGCAGGCAAGCCCTGCTCAACCGTATCCGGCAGGAGAAACCTACGTCCCTGCCTGTATGGTTCGCTGGTTCACCAGCTTTCTCGAAGGCAGGCAGATCGCTGTGCGGGTCGGCTCCTCGCTTGGGAAATGGCGCAGACTGAAGGAAGGCGTCCCCCAGGGCGCCGTCAGCTCGCCTGCTCTCTTCCTCATCTATGTTAACAAGTGGTCCGGTCACACCGTGCCTCTCGTCAGCTACAGTGGCTATGCAGACGATCTTGCCCTCTGGAGCACGGGCCGGAACCTCCCGGAAATCCAGGCTCGCCTCCAATCCGCCCTACAGCTCGTCGAGGAATGGGCCGCTCATCTGCGCATTGACATCAACTCTTCTAAAACTGAGGGATGCCTCTTCTCTCGTGACAGATCGACCGTCAACGCAACCTCAGCCTCACCATCCGGGGCCAACAGATTCCCTTCAAGCAGAAGATTAAGTTTCTCGGAATCTGCATTGACCAAGGTCTGCTATTCGAAAAGCAAACTGACTCCGTCCGGAAGAAAATGCTTCGCCGAGCTGCCATTCTTCGTGCCCTAGCCCACCGTGAATGGGGCTGGGATCGCAAGCTACTGCTGCGAGTCTACCGGGCTCTTGTCGAATCCGTCGTGTGGCACGCCGCCGCGGCCTGGACGCCCTGGCTATCTGCGACCCGTCTCAACGCCATCGACCGTGCCCAGCGTGAGGCACTACGGGTTGTCACTGGTCCAAGGACTTCTAGACTAGACTGGTTAGTCTAGAAGTCCTTGCACTGGTCTCCCCCGCTCGACACCGGTAGAGGCCATCTAATTTGAGTCGGGAATCCTTCCTATCAGCCTCGAAGCCCGCCGAAGATCGCTGCTTGCGGTTGAGAAGGCGCTCCGCAGACCTCCCGGCGACCCCTTCCGGCAATCGGTGACGCATCACCGATGAGCTCCTTGGTGGACACCGCCTAGCCAACAGCCACATCCGGCTCCCACCCTGAAATTCGTTGGCCGACGCCGGAGTGCGCATGTTCACCAAGCTGCTGTTCGAGCCCATTGAAACCGACGCCGCCCAGGCGGTCCAAGCCACCGCGACCGCGCGCTGCCCGAACGCCGCTACTTACTTCACCGACGGATCCGTCTCGGGTGGCGTTGAAAACGGAGGTGCGGCCTGGATTCTCCTGAGCCAGGACGGCTCCATCAGCCGGCGCGGGTGCGTGGCCACGGGCCGCTGGTGCAGCTCCTTTGAGGCCGAACTTATCGCCATCTTCCATGCTCTAAGCGACATCATTGCCAGCGCCCCGAAAGAGGCTGCCATTCTCACCGACAGCCAGAGCGCTATCGCGGTCCTGCAAGCTGATCGGCCAACCATCAACCCGCTCGTCGAGAGCGTTAAGGAACGCCATATCACCGCCGCCCGTCTTTCCAAGATCATCCTGCAGTGGGTGCCCGGGCACGCCGGAATCCCCTGAAATGAACTGGTGGATGCCGAGGCCAAACTAGCGGCCACGCTGCCTCAGGAGCATGTCGGCACCACCCTGGATTCGGCTAGGGCCCGCATCCGACGGGTTGTTAACTATTCGCCCAACATGACAGGCCACCTGCTCGAGGTATATGGCCAAAAGATTACAACGCATGAGGGCCCTCACAGGCAACAGGTCCTAGTCTCGCAGGTCCGCGCCGGGCACTGTCCTGCATCGATCTACTACCGCAATCGCACCGGCATTGAGGTCGGGGGCAACTGCCGTCTCTGCGTAGAAGAGGTCGACCAATTCCCCCTCCTCAACTGCCCGGCGCGGCCCTGCAGCAGCAACAGATTGCCTTAGACCAACAACAGGATGATGAGCCGATGGAGAGCTCCATGGATGAGGATGCTCCAATCCCACAATTTTTTCCTCAGCAGGTCCAGTCTACAGTGTTTACTGTAGACTGTAGACTGTAGTCATTCCCAGAGCTTCTGAGAAGGAGAAATACATCCTGATACGCTCCGATGGCTTTAGTTACAGCCGACAGTTCAGCCGTGAAGCCAGAACATATTGGAGGTGCACAGTCAGAAATGCGCACACTAAATGTACTGCCTCAGCTCTTTAGTCAAATGGCGTATGCATTAGTGGCAAGAACGAGCATACTTGTCACCCAGCATGGTCGGGCAACCGGCGCGATAAGCTGACTGGTTGCTCGAGAAGTATGCGATCAAGCTCAGGAGGAGCTCTTCAGACCTGCTGCTGAAATCGCAGAACAAGTTCTTCTGCAAAACGAAGGCAGCTTAAGAGGTCTGCCTCAGCTGCCGACAGTGAAACTGTTGGCAAAAGCAGCAAATCGAGCCCGAGCTGCACAGCGTCCCGATGAGCCACGAGATCTAGAATTTCAACTTCAAGAAGACGCACTTCCAGATGGCTTCCTGCAAATTGAGGTCTGCATTGAAGAGAGTGGCAGACGCCACTTTATATTTGCTAGCCAGCGTCAATTACAGCTGCTGGGACGTTGCAAGGAGTGGTTCGGCGATTGAACCTTTTCGTCGTCAAGGAACCATTTCTACAGCTGTATATCTTTCATGGTTACGTTCGGCAGAATGAGTCTGTAAAGCAGATACCACTAGCCTACATTCTCATGTCTGGAAAGAGCAAACGAGACTACAGGCGTACGTTGCGAGCTGTCAAAGATCTGCTGCCTGAATGCAAACCGAAGAGCATCGTATTCGACTTTGAAGCCGTATTGTGGAGGGCTGCGAAGTCTATTTCCTAATGTGAAGCGTCATGGCTGCAGCTTTCACTATTCGCAGGCAATTTGGAGGCATATTCAATCAGTTGGCTTACAACCTGACTACACTGACGACGAGGCTGTTTGGTAATTTTGTCGCAAATTAATGGCACTGCCTTTTCTGCCAGGCCATTGCGTGCAAGCTGCATTCATGGAGCTGAAGCAGACAATCCAAAACGAACACCTGCGTGCGTTGTGTGAGTAAGTTTCCAACACATGGCTCAGCAGCACTGTCTGGCAATTGGACGAAATTAGTGTTTTCCACCATACCATCAGAACGAAGAATGAGACTGAAGGCTACCACAAACGTCTCAACTAAAGGGCACGGGGTGGCAACCTTGGCTTTTACAAACTTGCAACCACAGAATATACCAGAATGCTCAATCAGCTTCCAAATCGAAAGCCGAAATATAAAACCATAGACACTACTCCTGAGGTGAAGAAGAGATAAGTAGTACTGAATTTTGAGAAGTAGTCACCTTTTTGTACGTCCATTCGAGGGGGAACATTTTTATGGACAGAAGGTCCCGATTGTATATTTGCAGCTGTAGCGAGAGCTTTCGTCTAATTAGATTTTTTGTCTAATCGTCATTCTTGATGGAAGCCGTAAGCCGTTTCACTCATGCTTGCGATCTGAGCACAGACGCAGTTGTGCTGGGCCAGATTTCTAAGCCTGGTAGCAGTCAAACTTGAAGTGGCGCATCGCCGTTTTAGAGTATCATTTTGGCATCTCAGTCGTGCTGAAGAGTTTCTCTCAGCCTTGAGTTTCTGCCTTAGCTGCTGTATGGTCGCAACTCTTCGACCGGTAGGCTTGGGTAAGGGCACAGTAATCGGCGGAGCGTCCTTTCTCGGAGACATGTCTAAAAGTTCACCTCGGACAGTCGGAGATTTTCGTTGCAGGACTGGTGGAATCGCTTTGTACAGATTTCTAGCAGGAAACGCCGTAGTCAGTAGTTGCGTGCCCGGCTCTTGGCGAAGTCTTGGGCAGCTGTACATTTCGTCAGTGAAGTGGAGGCTGCACACGACGGCACATGCCCACTTGTGCTCGTTGGCTTCGCCAAGCAGGTTGGCTCTGTAGAGTCGGCGCGCCCATTCTTCGCATCTTGGACCATCAATTTATTTGGAGCGGCCAAAAGGGGTATAAATCTAAGGAACGCAGGCAACTACACCATTTTATCCTCGATTTTGAACAAGGAGAACTTCGAAACTGACAAAATCCTCTTCAATATTGACACTCTATGGTCGGGCACTCAAAATCTACAATCAATATTGACAGATCAAGCTTCATTTTTGACAAACTCTGATTCAATTTTTACAATGCACGTTTAGTCAACTTCTCCTGGGAGAATTCGGTAACAAAGTAATCCAATGAAAGCCTGAACGGGGCTGAAGTGAGCTGTGCAAAATCAGCTTATTCTGACTTTGCTTTTTGGATCTACAAGTATTGATGGAATTTATTTTTCTCTATCCTTTACACACACAGACTAAAATAGCCTGACTGGTTGGGCTGTAAAGTCTGATTCTATTTTGACAGAGTTGCTTCAAAACTGACACTCTATGGTTTGTGTACCCAAAAAGTCCGCTTCATTTTTGACAACTCCGAATCAATATTGAACAGTAAACAATCGATTTTGACTAAGACATTTTTTGAAATAGATTTTGACAATTTTTACTAAGATTTCTCTCTTGAGGGGGGGGTACTTGCTATTTGGGAGAAGGGGTACTGGCTGCATGGATCTACGAGTACATGTATGGGAATCTTTCTATCCTTGATGAAAAAAGCCAGCACTGCTCACAAATCACTTCACCTTAGAAGTAGCGTAGCTAGCGAATAGTTTTAGCCTCAAAAATGTTTCGCAGGGAGCTTGATTGAGCATTCAGGTGTATTCTGTGCTTGCAACCCTACTTTACGACGAAGCAATGGTTAGCCAATCTCCAGGCCAAGCTGGTGTCTCAGGAGCGACTCAGCCGCTATCAGAGGCTTGTCCATCGAACGAAAGAGGCCAAGCTGCATCGTTACTGGGCCGTGTACCAGCCGGGCATCAAAACTGCAGCTAGTGCTACTACGTGCTACTACGTGCTACTAAACCAGACAACCCCGGCGCAATGCACAAATCAATCGATAATATATCGTGCTAGTAGTGATAATGAGGTGGGGTGGAGAAAGAAAATCTTGCTTGCACGGTCGTTAGGCGGCTGATGTAATATATCTGAATCTGAATATGAGTATATGTAATTTAAAAGTAAATGATTTCGTAGCTATTTACTTTATGTCTGCTGTATTTGTATTATAGTATTTGTATTGTATTTATATCTTTTACTGTACTTTCCACAGTATGTATTTATGTTATTTTGCACAATAGTTTTATAATGTAGCTTTTTTTAATGACCAAATTAATATATAATAAATTATCAATGTTCACTCGTAAAAGTTGGCGCTCTGATTTGGCACTCTCGACAGAAAATTAAAATGACGCTTCTCGGCAATTCATTCATTTCATTACACTGAGAGAGTTTGAATTGCCGCTGGCGTCGAGTTCGCACGAACTAAGCCGGAGAATCGCGCAGTCGAATCTTAACGATTTTTCTCCTGAATACTCCGTCCTCATTTCCGGGGGGGAGGGTAGTCGTAATCGTAGTCGAACAGGCACGGTCGTTCGTAAACTCAAGGTACGTCGGAATTCGTTGATGCTTACTAATAGTAGCGTAGTGCTGCCACCACCGTAAGTTATTACGGAACGCTGGGATCTCAGGGCTTGCTTAGAGTTGAGAACAATTGGTTATTTTACGCCCCACGGGCAAATTACTCAAGATAGACTAGATTTATTGATCCAACGCAGATAAATACACTTACCATTAGTTTATTTGACTCTTATATTAAATTCAGTCAGGGCGCCACGTAAAAGACAGAGCTTGTCATTTATGTGACTGGCCCTTAAAAAAATGTTCGCTAGCCTTTTTGAAATTCCTTCATTGAAGGGAGCGAGGTGGCCGAATTAAATTGGTGCTACGTCCTCAGTTTTCAGATGCAAGGACATGTAAGCCTAGATCGAGATGGCATAATTCTTTAACCAATTGCCGACTGCAAACGTCCGGCCTGGCAAACGTCCGGCTGGAAAACGTCGTAGACCCGTCTGCAGGATTTTGTACATCTGAATTCTGTGTAGGCGAGCGTAGCCATGCCCTAATAGATTCTTTCTTCATCTGCCCCGATCAAGGTAAAAAAACGTTTGCCGACCTAGTTGTTCTATAGGGGCATCTGTTGACTTACCAGCAGGACATATAAAGAACCAAAATCAGTTAAAATGCCTGCTCATGTGAACTACGAGTACTTCGTAGTCCACGGGCAGTCTGTAAGACTGCTTTACGAGTCTCTAGCTGTGGGTTAGCGATCGTGAACGACCATAGCGCCTCGCCCACCATGTATGCGGTCGATTATAGCTGCAAAGTACAGCAAATACTCAAAGTTGGCTGAATTAGCTGTGGTGATTGGAGCTCGGCACGTCTCGTTTTATCGAATATAAGATGTTGGCGACATTAACAATTCTTCCCTGAATTTAGGGAATACTCGAAAAATTCAGCAGTTCCCGAATGACCATTGACTCTGAGCGCAGTTAGAGACTTCTCGTTAAAGACCTCCAAGACGAGTCATACAATGTGCTGTCTAGATTTCTCCTCAATCTCAATCAAGTCATCCCATTTTGTACAGACTGATCAAAGGTCCATCTGTTGTTGTTTAATTAGAATTATTATTTTATTAGTGTTTATTTGTGGTCCTTAAAGGGCCGTTTAGATGGACAAAATAAGCAACAGTTTTTGTTTTAGTGCTTTTAAAACAGAGATTGCATCCGTTGCGCTCCCGTATGATTATTGATGATCCTGAAAAGGGCTGAGAAGTTCAGTTCCTCTGAAGTTAGGAGTGGTGATGCAATGGCGGATTTAATTGAGGGGCCGCTAGGTGTAGATTGCAGAGGTGGATTTGCAATCGCGGATTTTTATCATTCAGAATTAAAACAAATTGAACAAGTTGAACAATAACTTTCTATCTTGCGGCTGTCAGTGTTAGAGTAGGAATCCAAATGTATTATTGAATAAAGTAGAAAATTTTATTGAATAACAAAGCAATATATTCCTTAGGCATTATTAAATTAGGGAAGTATCCTGTTTCTTATGACGTTATCATTCACTAGTATCAAGTGAAAAAAGCTGCATAAATGTGTCTGGACAATTGCAATCAAGTTGCGTTGCGTCACTGGCGCAAAGTTGAAGGGCATATTACAGGATGTGGTTACAGACACTCCAGCTGCTTCAGTTGATGAGGCCCAGCAAAATCAACGGTGCCAATGCCGCAATGCAGCCAGCGTGCAAAGCTGACTTTTGGTGCTGTGAGCTGGCCACTTTGAAGTAATTCTCCTCATCGTCTTTGTCTTCTTCTGAAATGTGAATAGCATTTGCTTATGCTTTTAGCAACTATGAACTACGAGTATAAAATATACACTACTGACCGGTCAACAATCATCCCAACTCACCCTTCGTGTCCTGGCACGCAGAGCACTCAGCGATCCGCTGCTCACACTGAGGCCCAGTGAAGCCTGGCTGACATTGGCACTTCTGTCTGTGATAGTAGGCTGAAATGATGGTGGCGATGGGCTGCTGTCAGTCAGTCAGTCAGTCAGTCAGTCAGTCAGTCAGTCAGTCAGTCAGTCAGTCAGTCAGTCAGTCAGTCAGTCAGTCAGTCAGTCAGTCAGTCAGTCAGTCAGTCAGTCAGTCAGTCAGTCAGTCAGTCAGTCAGTCAGTCAGTCAGTCAGTCAGTCAGTCAGTCAGTCAGTCAGTCAGTCAGTCAGTCAGTCAGTCAGTCAGTCAGTCAGTCAGTCAGTCAGTCAGTCAGTCAGTCAGTCAGTCAGTCAGTCAGTCAGTCAGTCAGTCAGTCAGTCAGTCAGTCAGTCAGTCAGTCAGTCAGTCAGTCAGTCAGTCAGTCAGTCAGTCAGTCAGTCAGTCAGTCAGTCAGTCAGTCAGTCAGT
Organism: Macrostomum lignano; assembly: GCA_002269645.1. NCBI lineage: Eukaryota > Metazoa > Platyhelminthes > Macrostomidae > Macrostomum > Macrostomum lignano. Next base: position 154,316 of record NIVC01001522.1, on the reverse strand, counting down.
CAGTCAGTCAGTCAGTCAGTCAGTCAGTCAGTCAGTCAGTCAGTCAGTCAGTCAGTCAGTCAGTCAGTCAGTCAGTCAGTCAGTCAGTCAGTCAGTCAGTCAGTCAGTCAGTCAGTCAGTCAGTCAGTCAGTCAGTCAGTCAGTCAGTCAGTCAGTCAGTCAGTCAGACAGTCAGTCAGTCAGTCAGTAAGTCAGTCAGTCAGTCAGTCAGTCAGTCAGTTAGTCAGTCATTCAGTCAGTCAGTCAGTCAGTCAGTCAGTCAGTCAGTCAGTCAGTAAGTCAGTCAGTCAGTCAGTCAGTCAGTCAGTCAGTCAGTCAGTCAGTCAGTCAGTCAGTCAGTCAGTCAGTCAGTCAGTCAGTCAGTCAGTCAGTCAGTCAGTCAGTCAGTCAGTCAGTCAGTCAGTCAGTCAGTCAGTCAGTCAGTCAGTCAGTCAGTCAGTCAGTCAGTCAGTCAGTCAGTCAGTCAGTCAGTCAGTCAGTCAGTCAGTCAGTCAGTCAGTCAGTCAGTCAGTCAGTCAGTCAGTCAGTCAGTCAGTCAGTCAGTCAGTCAGCTACTCACCCGTGTCGTCAGCCATGTCGCAGTCAGGGCAGCAGCTGCCCCTGCTGGCGCAGTCGCACACCACAATCCTGGGAGTCCACACCGTAACGGCTCCGACCCCGTCCACTGCCGCCAGCTGCAGTTTGATGTCGCCTCGCCAGTTGTCGACGGGCTGCCACACGAGCTGCCAGCTGTTGCTGGCCCCAGCCTCCAGCTTCGCGGTCCCCCCGACGGCCTCCAGCACGGTGACATTCGGTGAGGCGCCGTCGGGATCCGTCACGGAGAAGGTGACACCGACACTGTTGTTCCCGTTCACTCGCAGCTGGTTCGGGACGCTCTCAAACTCAGCAGGTCGGTTAGCCAGGACAACCCGGGTTCGAGTCTCGTCTCGAATAGCGACGGCCGCGTCTTGAGCGGCTGCGACCGAGCGAAGCTGAGCGGCGTCGAACATGCAGGTGAGGTAGGAGGAGCCGGAGCTGCGGCATACCTGCCAGGGAGAAGGCGGCGAGAGGATTAAACTCAGTGACTTGATGCAGCAGAGAGGCAGATTCAAACTATGCGTACACCGCGTGGCAAACAATGGATAAATAATAATCAGCGGTCCTAGTGCGTGACAACGATTGTCAGGCGAGCGCCGGTAGGCGCGAGCCATAGACAAATCGTTGTCACGTGCTGCGACCGCTGATTCTTTGCATTGTTTTTCTGTTTGACGATCCTACAGACAATGCATTGCTTGTAGTAATGGATTGTTCTGCATTAAAAATGTGAATAGCGATCGTCAAATTGCTAAACAATGCAAAGACGACGCTATAGCTCGTACCAAACACAATCGAGCCAAGAGAAAACAGCCGGTCATCCGGTCAAAGAGGCGATTGGATTTGCACTTACGCTCGTAGTGTGCAAACTCGGCCTCCTGTAGGCATTCTAAGAGCCTCAGATTCAGAAAAAGACGTCGTGTTTTTTTACTCCAGTACTTCCTTCTTGTGTTTGTTCAGCCCGATATATGGACTGAGTTGGCTACTCACCTCTTCCGAAGCGTTCTTGAGCTTCGCGTTCCTGCCGAACAGCGCTAGCATGTTGTCCTTGAAGTCCTCGGCAAAGGTCGGCACGAAGCTGAGATTGCAGAAGTCAGCTCGGCCCTTGCCAGCCGGGTAGTGCAGGTAGCTCGGCTCTGAGCTGTTGAGTCTCCAGCTGTTCCCGAACTCAAACAGCTGCCTCTCGGAGCTGCCAGCTGGCAGGACGCTGCCGTTTCTCAGTCTGAATCCGCTCGCGTCGCTGTTGCCTAGCAACCCGTCCAGTCCGCTCGGGTATTTTCCTGACAAGTCCAGTTGAACGCCGACTCTGAGCGAGCTCGTCTCCATGGTAACGGTGACGCTGACGCCGGTAGACTCGTCGACAATGTCGATGGTGCTGTTGTCGGGGACCTCCAGTCGGTAGCTGTCCAGTCTGGTCGCGTTGCTCAGCGCCGCCAGCTCGCCCCTGACGCTGCCGATCCGACGTCCGTCGCTGCTGAAGACGTCGAGGTCGTCGGAGCTTTCGTTGCGGATCACCGACACGGCCAGCTCGTTGAGGCCGGACTTCAGCGCGACGCCGACGAAGGCCGTGGCGGCTCCACCGCTGACTGGCGCGGTGCGCGCTTGCAGCCGCAGCGTCGGTGAGTTCGGCCACCGTTCGCTGGTGAGCAGGTGGTACTCGCAGTGACCGTTGAATGTGTAGCTGCGGTTCGAGAGCGTGCTCAGGTGGGGGTCGCCTCGGTTGAAGCCTGGAGATCGGAGGTTTAGAGACCAATTGCTTACCAATGGGTATTCAGTGAGCGGAAAAGTCACCGTATCTGAATTTTTGAGGTGCTCTACCTTTGAGTAAGATTGGTTTTATATAAAGGAGTCGGATCTCTAATCAAGCGTTCTGTTAGTTCAAATTATCGATTTGAGAGTTTGGTTAGGGATATCGATTGATATAAAGGTTCCTATCAAGCCTGGATAGAGAAAGCAAGAATCGGAATTTGAGAAATTGTTTTCTTCTTCTACCGTACACTAAAGTCCTTTCATTGGCTCAGGCGGAGCACAGCTGCATCCCAAACAAATTAATCACCTCCTTCAGGCGGCTTGTAGCTTCGGCTGGTGCACACGGGCCGCGCCCGGGAGAATGCGGTCATCATGCCGGCCGCTGAGCAGATTTTCGGGCCATAGGATTCGCTCAGGTACTGCGGCGACTGCTCGAAGCGCCACCACCATCGCGTTTCGTTGGCACTGTCGCGGAAGAAGTACATGGCGTGCCCGGCGCCGCCAGAGCTGGAGCTGATGAGGTGACCACCTGAGTAGGGAGCGTTTTTTTCATTTTTTAATCCTAGATCATGAAGGATATTAAAATCAGACTGGGAATCCCAATTTGGGTTTGGAACAACCGCAACTGACGCTTCTAAGCGTTCCCCTAGCGTTCGGACAGGTTGAAATTAAGCTCACCGGTAGCCCTATCGAACATAATCCTTCGCATGATGTTCCTGATGCTCCAAATGCCGTAGTTTTTATTGCACAGCTCACGGATTTCGCTGCCAGCAGCTGCCGATGACATTCTGTAGCAGCACCTGGTCGACACCAGGTGACGGCAGTTCTCAAGCTTGCATCTCCAGGAATTTTCCGGCTTACAACCGCTCGCACTGCTGCCTGTGAAGCTCTGAGCGCACTGGTAGGTGGTGTTGCGGAAGCACATCCGGATGCTGCCACCGGAGCACTCAAACTCGTACGGGCTGTACCGCCTGTCAAGGACTGCTGTGCGAAAATCAAAGGGACAGTCGGAACAGCCGGGGGACGGGCTGACAGAAACCTTGGCCCTGGCTGCTGCGATCCACCTGCTGCACTTTGACGAGTCGCTGGTCTGTCGGTACCAGCTACTGAGCTGCAACACGTGACGTCCGGGTCTTCCCGAACTTCCTGGGCTCAGGTTGGGCTGCTCAGGCCAGTTGTAGCGCCGACTGAAAGGCAACTCTTGACCGACTGACAGACCGTCCGTGAAGCCGGCGGCCGCGTACAAATTTCCCATGTGGTACGGGATGTTGAGAAATCGTAGAACGGGCAGTTGAAAGTTGCCGTAGTTGAATACGGCGTAAGAGTGGGTGCGGTTGCGTGTTACGACGGCTTGGAATTCGATGCTCTGAAATGAGTCATTGTTAACGCCGCGTGCTCAATTGTCAGGGGTGGCTCTGTATGAGAATCTATGAGCTACGGAGGGGGTCGTCAACTTCAAAAGAGGCCGCCAGCTATTGAGGGGTGCCATATAGCTACATAGAAGAATCTCAAAATTAAGCTCAACTGAAGTGACGCTTACATCCGTAAAGCTAAGTGTAGCTATCTACTCATAAGTATTTGTATTTTAAAGTACAAAAAGTACTTTTCGTTGCTCTAATACGCAATGCGTCGACGTATACCAAAGTTTTATACCGAATAGCTGACCGTCTAGAGATTTCTGCAGTCACTGGTGTTTAAATAATATTAACTACAGGAGGCAAAAGATGTGCAAAGTCATCTTTTCTAAGGTTTCGTTTAACTTTTTTGCACTCAGTTGCTTACTTAGATTTACCTTTGTGCAGCAAAAAAGATGAGCAAAACAACTCACAGCCTTTGCCCGAGCTCGGTCGCACCAGTCCTTGCACAGGTTGTTCCAGCCCTTGACGTCGCTCTGCTTGTAACTGCAGCCATAGTAGCAGTTCACCTCCATCCTGTACATCAGTGTCGGGATGCGGATACGCCAAGTCACGATGAGCACAGTCAGCGGGTTGAACTCGGATCGAATCTCCTGCTCGATGATCTGCTTGACGGCTCGCCAGTTCGCCCTGGCGCTGTGACTGTTGGAATTCAGCAGCTCGTACCAAGCCTGTGTGGTCCACCTGTCGCTGTCTCGGACGTCAACCATCTCCCGAACCCAGTACGGAGCCACAACTGGAGAAGTCAGCTGGTAAAGCGATCGCGGACTCCTGAACTCGTAGCTGAATAGCGTCTTGTTTGAGAAGCTGATCAATCCGTTGCCTCCCACCTGCGATTGATATAGCACTGCTGTTTTTACATTGTTACTTTCAAGAGGGCTGTGGACACCCAGGCATCAGACGTCAAAGCAGCTCTGCCACTATGTACGAGCTATTTTAGCGGCTTTCAATTGAAAAAAATATGATTTACGTGGCTGCTGTCATTATAACAATAGCTTTCCAACGACACTCACCCCAAACACGGAGCTTTCCACATCGCCAATCAGAAAGGGAACGCCCGACGGTGCGTTAACGATGTCGTCATAAGGAATCTTGGTGGCCGAAGACGTTGGCAAGAGTGTCTCCGCTGTGAAATCGGGCAGTGAATTTTAGAATCTCTATCTGATCTGGGATAGTCTTCATCTAACAAGGCTACCTACGAACTATTAAACAAATGGATACTCACGATAGCAGACGGATCGGTTTCCATAGTAACCGGACTTGCAAACGCAGTCATATGTACCGATTAGATTGGTGCAGTCGGCATTGGAGTCGCATTTTGCAGCGCCGCTGAGGCACTCGTTTACGTCTGAAAATTGAAACCAGGTGCAAGTTTTACTTTCTCTAAACAACTAAACATCTCGACTCATCTGAGGCTACAATCTCACGACCTGCGTGCATCGATGTTTATTCTGGGGAAAATATTTGGCCCAGGAACTATTCATCGACCTTGGAGCTTTGGTCTCCGCGTGCACCTGATAAACCACCAAACCCGCTCACCAGTGCAATCATCCCGGCCATTGCCTTGGAAACCGTCGATACAAGTGCATTTGTACGACCCCGGCGTGTTGGTGCAGTTTCCGTAGAGACCGCACGGCTTTGAATCGCATTCGTTCACGTCTGCAATTGTGTAGCATCATATACGGGTGACGAAATAAAGGGAAAAAGGTAATCTATGGAGTGGTGCTAGCGCCCCTTGGATCTGGCGCCCTTTTGGCGCTAGAGCCCCTTTGCTAGGCAACCCACTGCCATGATGGCGCCCCTAATATAAAACTTATCCTTCGGCTACTTTTCTCGGAAAGCTCGGGTTTCCGTTCTGCTTCTTAACAACATTAGGAAGAGATTTTCACCTACCGGTCTTACAGTCGCTCCCAGTCCATCCGGGATCGCAAGCGCCAGAGATCCCAATCCAGGCAAGCAGAAGAAAACAAATCTTCTTCGAGTCGAGTTTCATATCAAAAGAATTTTTGCCAGAAGAAGCAAAATAAGCCTGCTAGTCTTGCCCCGGCTTCCAATTTGGCCTTTTTATGATTGTTCCAGGGCTTGCCCTACCGCGAGTTTTCTATGTGAACCCCTGGGACGCTGCGTACATTTCCACTCTCTCCCCGCCCTCTTTCCTCTTGTTTTTGCCAAGCGAAATTCTAAATTTAGAAGTTGCCCCAAATTAATTTGGGTCGCCCGGGCAGGGTACGAGATTTTTTACAATGAATTGCAGCCGCCAGTGTTTACAGGCCGTGGAAAGTTCTGGAACAATGAGTAATACTTTTACAGCTTTTGTCATGGCCTTTGCTTAAGCTCATGGTCTTTGGCTTGAGTCTGGGTGGCCAAGCTTTCTCACGTGGTTTCCATCATGTTTTGATCAGCTATTTTCAGTGAGACAGAGATAGTGCTTAGTGTAGAGAATTAAAGCCCGGTGGAATACTTCTCTTCAATTCGAGGGCCGCAACCGTAGGGGGCGTCACTGTTTGGTCTGGTCTCTTGGTGGGCGCCCGTCTCTTGGTGGGCGCCTGTCTCTTGGTTGGCGCCCGTCTCTTGGTTGGCGCCCGTCTCTTGGTGGGCGCCCGTCTCTTGGTGGGCGCCCGTCTCTTGGTGGGCGCCCCTGTCTCTTGGTGGGCGCCCCTGTCTCTTGGTGGGCGCCCCTGTCTCTTGGTGGGCGCCCGTCTCTTGGTGGGCGCCCGTCTCTTGGTGGGCGCCCCTGTCTCTTGGTGGGCGCCCGTCTCTTGGTGGGCGCCCCTGTCTCTTGGTGGGCGCCCCTGTCTCTTGGTGGGCGCCCGTCTCTTGGTGGGCGCCCGTCTCTTGGTGGGCGCCCCTGTCTCTTGGTGGGCGCCCGTCTCTTGGTGGGCGCCCCTGTCTCTTGGTGGGCGCCCCTGTCTCTTGGTGGGCGCCCGTCTCTTGGTTGGCGCCCGTCTCTTGGTGGGCGCCCCTGTCTCTTGGAGGGCACCCGGCCGTCTCTTGGTGGTCGCCCCTGTCTGTTGGTGGGCGACCCTGTCTCTTGGTGGGCGAACCTGTCTCTTGGTGGGCGACCCTGTCTCTTGGTGGGCGATCCTGTCTCTTGGTGGGCGATCCTGTCTCTTGGTTGGCGCCCGTCTCTTGGTGGGCGCCCCTGTCTCTTGGTGGGCGCCCCTGTCTCTTGGAGGGCACCCGGCCGTCTCTTGGTGGTCGCCCCTGTCTGTTGGTGGGCGACCCTGTCTCTTGGTGGGCGAACCTGTCTCTTGGTGGGCGACCCTGTCTCTTGGTGGGCGATCCTGTCTCTTGGTGGGTGGCCCTGTCTCTTGGTGGGTGCTCTGTCTCTTGGTGGGCGCCCCTGTCTCTTGGTGGGCGCCCCTGTCTCTCAGTGGGTGCTCTGTCTCTTGGTGGGCGCCCCTGTCTCTTGGTGGGCGCCCCTGTCTCTCAGTGGGTGCTCTGTCTCTTGGTGGGCGCCCCTGTCTCTTGGAGGGCACCCGGCCGTCTCTTGGTGGTCGCCCCTGTCTGTTGGTGGGCGACCCTGTCTCTTGGTGGGCGAACCTGTCTCTTGGTGGGCGACCCTGTCTCTTGGTGGGCGATCCTGTCTCTTGGTGGGTGGCCCTGTCTCTTGGTGGGTGCTCTGTCTCTTGGTGGGCGCCCCTGTCTCTTGGTGGGCGCCCCTGTCTCCTGGTGGGCGCCCCTCTCTTGATGGGCGCCCCTGTCTCTTGGCATGGGCGCCCCTGTCTCCTGGTGGGCGATCCTGTCTCTTGGTGGGTGGCCCTGTCTCTTGGTGGGCGCCCCTGTCTCCTGGTGGGCGCCCCTCTCTTGATGGGCGCCCTGTCTCTTGGCATGGGCGCCCCTGTCTCTTGGTGGGCGCCCCTGGTCCTCTTGGAGGGCGCGCCCTTGTCTCCTAGGCCCAACAAAACATGTAACAAAATTGTCACGTGATGAACTGCCCTTGCAGTTCTTATAGCTATTGTTGACAAAATGCGAAGCCAGCATGGCACTAGCACAGTTCTTCTAAGACAGACAGTAATTAACTGGATCTTTTTACGACTCGGAAACACTGCAGCGAAATGTTCATTCAAGGGTGTGACGTGGACGAGGTAAAGAAGCAGAAAAAATAAACCTAAGTGTATCGTGCCAGCTTTTAGTGTTGCGTTTTGCTCTGTGGCACAATTTCCATGTCAATAAAAGGGTGAGATTCATTGCCTATTTCATATTTCTACGTCCAAGTATGTGGTTAATTTTTTTGAGAGAAAAATTTAGTACATCTTTAAAGATTCTTTCTGTAATTATTGACGCAAATATGTGGATGCTGAGTGTGTACCCACCCGAATATGCGAGGTAAGGGATAGAGATTAGACTATTTACACAGATTGTAAAGAGTTAAGAGGGAAAAATGAAAGAGATGAGATGGAGAGATGAGGGAGAGATGAGAGACATAAGAGACACGAGGGCGAGATGAGAGGGTTGATAGGGATAGATGAGAGACATGAGAGACATGAGAGGGAGACATGAAAGACATGAGAGGGAGACATGCGAGACATGAGAGACATGAGCGGGAGACATGCGAGACATGAGAGGGAGACGTGAAAGACATGAGAGACATGAGCGGGAGACATGCGAGACATGAGAGGGAGACGTGAAAGACATGAGAGACATGAGCGGGAGACATGCGAGACATGAGAGGGAGACGTGAAAGACATGAGAGACATGAGCGGGAGACATGCGAGACATGAGAGGGAGACGTGAAAGACATGAGAGACATGAGCGGGAGACATGCGAGACATGAGAGGGAGACGTGAAAGACATGAGAGACATGAAAAACATGCGAGACAAGAGACACGAGAGGAAGAAATGTTAGGGTGTTAGGGAGACATGAAAGACATGAGATACACAGAGGGAGAGATGTCAGGGATCTGAAATAACAAACTCTGGTCAAGGCTGCACACTGCACAGGTAAATTTTTTTAGGTTAAAACAGAAATGAAGCCGTTATCACAATTTTTGAATGTTAAATAAATATTATAATAATATATTTACTAATAGCAACGCAATTGTGCATTAAACAGCGGCCTTGTGAACTGAGTGGCTTGATAATACAGTAAAATGTCACTACAGAAATAGGTCATAGGCACAAGAAGTTCCTTTTATCCTATAGTTACCGTATTCTAAGAAACAAAAAAACTATTTTTAACCCAGAATTTCTCTTTTAGTTTGGAAGACTCTTGTTAAGCCTGGTGTAGTGTAACACACTTTCTTAGGTAAAATCCTTACAGTTTCGAAGTCATGTTTTGCATGGAACGATCTGAGGTCATGACTCCCTGATTTGGGATCATAATAGATGATCTGAGGTCATGACCCTCTGATCCGGGGTCAAAATAAGTGTATCTGAGGTCATGACCCTCTGATCCGGGGTCAAAATAAGTGTATCTGATGTCATGACCCTCTGATCCGGGGTCAAAATAAGTGTATCTGAGGTCATGACCCTCTGATCCGACGTCAAAAGTGGATCTGAGGTAATGACCCTCTCTGATCTGGGGTCATGACCCTCTGATCCGACGTCAAAAACGTGCATCTGAGGTAATGACCCTCTCTGATTTGGGGTCATGACCCTCTGATCCGACGTCAAAAAAGTGCATCTGAGGTCATGGCCCTCTCTGATCCGGGGTCAAAATAAGTGTATCTGAGGTCAAGGCCCTCTCTGATCCGGGGTCTAGAGTCACGGAGCAATACATAAGCGACCGGCTTCATATTTTGAAAAGTTATTCAGTTTGTAAGTCAGAGAACTCTAGTCTAGTTTAATAATAATAAGGAATGATGACACAGCAGAATAAAAAATAGGGATGCATTTCACACACTACTCATACTACTTATAGATTAAGAGATGCGACCGGCTTACAGGAATGAATATTAGGGCACAGTAAGAGTCAATCAAATGAAAGCTACTGGTAGGATATTAATAATAATAAAAGGTCACAGAAACCCTGAAAAATAGAAATCAGTCACACTGGATAGTTAAATGAAAATTTGTACTAGAGAAAATAACAGCAGCGACAATTCAGGTATGACCTACGCGTGCGCGAACGTGACTACTGACAAACATAAATAGAGTTATAAAAGGCATATAGCGCATGTACCAAAACTGTCAGTAAAAAATCGATTACTCTCTTTATACTGAAAAAATGTACTGACCTGCCTACTTATTAATTAGCCGGTCAGTAGTATGCGTGCACAGCTAATTCACGGCGCAAATCCCTAACTTATTAGCATAGCAGGGACTGAAGCATGGATTCGCAAATAATAATTAAATATAAAAATGCCAAAGCAAAGAGGTTTCTTCTGGTTGACAAAAGAAATAAATTATACAACTGATGAAGCTACCTGCGTGAAATATATTTTTTATATAATAAATTTACAGAGCAGACAAGTTTGGCATCACAGCGAGTCCAAATTGCCTTCGCTATCGGCCGCTGAGGTCGCGAGTTCGCCGCTACCTGGCATGGGCTCGCGCCAGAATTTCACCGTGTGGTCGCTGAAATTGTAGGTAGATATAATTATTTAGATTGTATGCGCATCAGTACTACAACAAATTAAAAGTACAGGCGCACCTAAAAAATACAGAAGTGCTGTATAAAAGTTCAGACACCACTTGGGAAGAATAAAAGTTCCTATTCATTTTAAAATTAAGAGCCATACTATATTAAAGTTCAGACGCACGTGAAAAGTACACATGTACCATTGAAAAGTCCTGTCAACTTAGAGTGCATGTGTACTATTAAAAAGTTCTAACAACTTTAAAAGTACACGTGTACTATAAAAACTCCTAGAATATTTGAACAATACACATGTACCATTGAAAAGTCCTGTTAACTTGAAAAGTACACATGTACTATTAAAAAGTCATGGCAGCTTAAAAAAGTGCATATGTACTATAAAAAACTCCTGAAATACTTCAAAACAGCACGCATGTACTATTAAAAAGTTCTTGCACACTTAAAAAGTACACATGTACTAAAGTTCAAATTTAGTTAAAAAGTGCATTTACGTACTAAAGAAAGTTCTGATGCACTTGAAAAGTACAAAGCTACTAAATAACGTTCAGTAAAGTACTAATCTAACTAATGTACTTTAAGATAGGGCACTCACTTGGAAGCCGTGTACACTCGGCCGCCGCACTGATGCACAGAGTTAATCGCTGCCCCATTATGCGCAGTTGGCAACTCGCCAATGCAAGTCAGATCGCCCACCGCGTCCCAGACTTTGAGCACGCCACTCCGACAGGCCGAGTAGAGTCGCTGAGCGTCGTCAGACAGGGCCAGGCCCTGCACCCAGTCTTTGTGCGCACTGTTCACGCAGGCCACCTGGTGACAATTCGGGCCCAAGTGCCATTTTTTGAGACCGCCATCGCGGCTAGCTGAGTACAGAGCCGACCCGTTCAAGGCCAGGGCTTCGATGCCATCGTAGTGAGGCGGCTGCAGGTCCGCAGTGGGCGTCAGCAACCCCATGGCGCCGTCCGACACCCAGAACACCTTCATGTAGTGATCCTTGGATCCCGTGACCACTTGGCAACCGCCTAGCAACGATATTGATGTGGAATGGAAATCATATTCATAGTCAGAATCATAGTCAGAAAAGCTCTCTTCATGCTCTGCTATTTAACTACTCGAACCGCTTCTATACCTGCTCTTCTACCATCTCTCTACTCCAAACTCTGTCTACTCTACCTTCTCTCTCCCTAGTCTACCCTCTCTCTCCCTACTCTACTCTAAATTTTCTCTCCCTACTCTACCAACTCTCTCTACTCTACCATCTCTCTCTACTCTACCATCTTTCTCCCTACTCTACCAACTCTCTCTACTCTACTATCTAGCTACCATCTACCATCTAGGGCCTACTCTACCATCTAGCTCCCTACTCTACAATCTAGCTCCCTACTCTACAATATAGCTCCCTACTCTACAATATAGCTCCCTACTCTACCATCTAGCTCCCTACTCTACCATCTAGCTCCCTACTCTACCATCTAGCTCCATTCTCAACCATCTAGCTCCCTACTCTACAATATAGCTCCCTACTCTACAATATAGCTCCCTACTCTACAATCTAGCTCCCTACTCTACCATCTAGCTCCCTACTCTACCATCTAGCTCCCTACTCTACCATCTCTCTACTCTACTCTTTCTACCCTATCCTACTCGTACATGCACCCTCTCTATGTATACAAGAAATCCTACTCACCGTTAGCCCTCTCGCAGGCCAGCACCATGACGGGTGCCTGGTGACTGCCGTGCAATTTGCCAACAGCTGCAAATCGTCTGAGATCCCAGACTTTGACAGAGTTAGCCGTGGCCAAGAACATTGCATTGCCGCTGTCTGGCAAGGCCAGATCCATGATGTTGGTCTCGCCAGCTGGGCAGACATTCTGCCGCAGGCCCATGGACACTTCGGGCGGTTCCGCTTGGCTCAGGCCGGTGGACAGCAGGGTTCGAACGCAGGGACCCGGCACTCTCTCGTCCCACACTTTGATGTAGAAACTGCACACGGTGAGGGCCAGCCGCTGGGCGCTCCAGTAGCGGACCTGGGATCCATAGGTTTTAGGGTGAGATTTTGATTCCATAGTTTATCTCATGGGTGAGATTTTGATGATTCCCTAGTTTATCTCATGGGTGAGATTTTGATGATTTCATAGTTTATCTCAGGGGTGAGATTTTGATTCCATAGTTTATCTCATGGGTGGGATTTTGATTCCATAGTTTATCTCATGTGTGAGATTTTGATGATTCCATAGTTTATCTCAGGGGTGAGATTTTGATTCCATAGTTTATCTCATGGGTGAGATTTTTATTCCATAGTTTATCTCATGGGTGAGATTTTGATGATTCCATAGTTTATCTCATGCGTGAGATTTTGATGATTCCCTAGTTTATCTCATGGATAAGATTTGATAATTCCATAGTTTATCTCATGGGTGAGATTTTGATAATTCCCTAGTTTAAACTCATGGGTGAGATTTTGATGATTTCATAGTTATCTCATGGGTGAGATTTTGATAATTCCATAGTTTATCTCATGGGTGAGATTTTGATGATTTCATAGTTATCTCATGGGTGAGATTTTGATGATTCCATAGTTTATCTCATGGGTGAGATTTTGATGATTTCATAGTTTATCTCATGGGTGAGATTTTGATGATTTCATAGTTATCTCATGGGTGAGATTTTGATGATTCCATAGTTTATCTCATGGGTGAGATTTTGATGATTTCATAGTTTATCTCATGGGTGAGATTTTGATGATTTCATAGTTATCTCATGGGTGAGATTTTGATGATTTCATAGTTTATCTCAGGGGTGAGATTTTGATAATTCCATAGTTTATCTCATGGGTGAGATGATGATTCCATAGTTTATATCATGGGTGAGATTTTGATGATTCCATAGTTTATCTCATTAGTGAGATTTTTATTCCATAGTTCATCTCATGTGTGAGATTTTGATGATTCCATAGTTTATCTCAGGGGTGAGATTTTGATAATTCCATAGTTTATCTCATGGGTGAGATGATGATTCCATAGTTTATATCATGGGTGAGATGATGATTCCATAGTTTATATCATGGGTGAGATTTTGATGATTCCATAGTTTATCTCATTAGTGAGATTTTTATTCCATAGTTCATCTCATGTGTGAGATTTTGATGATTCCATAGTTTATCTCAGGGGTGAGATTTTGATTCCATAGTTTATCTCAGGGGTGAGATTTTGATGATTCCATAGTTTATCTCATGCGTGAGATTTTGATGATTCCCTAGTTTATCTCATGGATAAGATTTGATGATTCCATAGTTTATCTCATGGGTGAGATTTTGATAATTCCATAGTTTATCTCATGGGTGAGATTTTGATGATTCCATAGTTTATCTCATGGGTGAGATTTTGATGATTTCATAGTTATCTCATGGGTGAGATTTTGATGATTTCATAGTTTATCTCAGGGGTGAGATGATGATTCCATAGTTTATATCATGGGTGAGATGATGATTCCATAGTTTATATCATGGGTGAGATTTTGATGATTTCATAGTTTATCTCATGGGTGAGATTTTGATGATTTCATAGTTATCTCATGGGTGAGATTTTGATGATTTCATAGTTTATCTCAGGGGTGAGATTTTGATAATTCCATAGTTTATCTCATGAGTGAGATTTTGATGATTTCATAGTTTATCTCAGGGGTGAGATTTTGATAATTCCATAGTTTATCTCAGGGGTGAGATGATGATTCCATAGTTTATATCATGGGTGAGATGATGATTCCATAGTTTATATCATGGGTGAGATTTTGATGATTCCATAGTTTATCTCATTAGTGAGATTTTTATTCCATAGTTCATCTCATGTGTGAGATTTTGATGATTCCATAGTTTATCTCAGGGGTGAGATTTTGATAATTCCATAGTTTATCTCATGGGTGAGATGATGATTCCATAGTTTATATCATGGGTGAGATGATGATTCCATAGTTTATATCATGGGTGAGATTTTGATGATTCCATAGTTTATCTCATTAGTGAGATTTTTATTCCATAATTTATCTCAGGGGTGAGATTTTGATTCCATAGTTTATCTCATGGGTGAGATTTTGATGATTCCATAGTTTATCTCATGGGTGTGATTTTGATTCCATTGTTTATCTCATGGGTGAGATTTTGATGATTCCATAGTTTATCTCATGGGTGAGATTTTGATAATTCGATAGTTTATCTCATGGGTGAGATTTTGATGATTTCATAGTTATTTCATGGGTGAGATTTTGATGATTCCATAGTTTATCTCATGGGTGTGATTTTGATTCCATTGTTTATCTCATGGGTGAGATTTTGATGATTCCATAGTTTATCTCATGGGTGAGATTTTGATAATTCGATAGTTTAAACTCATGGGTGAGATTTTGATTATTCCATAGTTTATCTCATGGGTGAGATTTTGATGATTCCATAGTTTATCTCATGGGTGAGATTTTGATAATTCGATAGTTTAAACTCATGGGTGAGATTTTGATGATTTCATAGTTTATCTCATGGGTGAGATTTTGATAATTCGATAGTTTAAACTCATGGGTGAGATTTTGATTATTCCATAGTTTATCTCATGGGTGAGATTTTGATTATTCGATAGTTTAAACTCATGGGTGAGATTTTGATTATTCCATAGTTTATCTCATGGGTGAGATTTTGATGATTCCATAGTTTATCTCATGGGTGAGATTTTGATAATTCGATAGTTTAAACTCATGGGTGAGATTTTGATGATTTCATAGTTTATCTCATGGGTGAGATTTTGATAATTCGATAGTTTAAACTCATGGGTGAGATTTTGATGATTTCATAGTTTATCTCATGGGTGAGATTTTGATAATTCGATAGTTTAAACTCATGGGTGAGATTTTGATTATTCCATAGTTTATCTCATGGGTGAGATTTTGATGATTCCATAGTTTATCTCATGGGTGAGATTTTGATAATTCGATAGTTTAAACTCATGGGTGAGATTTTGATTATTCCATAGTTTATCTCATGGGTGAGATTTTGATGATTTCATAGTTATTTCATGGGTGAGATTTTGATGATTCCATAGTTTATCTCATGGGTGTGATTTTGATTCCATTGTTTATCTCATGGGTGAGATTTTGATGATTCCATAGTTTATCTCATGGGTGAGATTTTGATAATTCGATAGTTTAAACTCATGGGTGAGATTTTGATTATTCCATAGTTTATCTCATGGGTGAGATTTTGATGATTCCATAGTTTATCTCATGGGTGAGATTTTGATAATTCGATAGTTTAAACTCATGGGTGAGATTTTGATGATTTCATAGTTTATCTCATGGGTGAGATTTTGATAATTCGATAGTTTAAACTCATGGGTGAGATTTTGATTATTCCATAGTTTATCTCATGGGTGAGATTTTGATTATTCGATAGTTTAAACTCATGGGTGAGATTTTGATTATTCCATAGTTTATCTCATGGGTGAGATTTTGATGATTCCATAGTTTATCTCATGGGTGAGATTTTGATAATTCGATAGTTTAAACTCATGGGTGAGATTTTGATGATTTCATAGTTTATCTCATGGGTGAGATTTTGATAATTCGATAGTTTAAACTCATGGGTGAGATTTTGATGATTTCATAGTTTATCTCATGGGTGAGATTTTGATAATTCGATAGTTTAAACTCATGGGTGAGATTTTGATTATTCCATAGTTTATCTCATGGGTGAGATTTTGATGATTCCATAGTTTATCTCATGGGTGAGATTTTGATAATTCGATAGTTTAAACTCATGGGTGAGATTTTGATTATTCCATAGTTTATCTCATGGGTGAGATTTTGATGATTTCATAGTTATTTCATGGGTGAGATTTTGATGATTTCATAGTTATCTCATGGGTGAGATTTTGATGCCACAATCGCAAACAAGCGACACCCTTACCTTAGAAACATTGTTGTGATGATCCTCCAACGAGCGGATCTCTGCCATAGCGCTGAGGTCCCACAATTTCGCCGTCCGGTCCTTGGATCCAGTCAACATTCGGTCGCCTCGAACGTCCAAATCCAGCACCGGTTTGGTGTGACCCTCAGCCGTGTGACTGCACTCCAGCAGCTGCTTGGCGCCTCCAGGGGTACTCGAGGGACACGGATTGATGCTGCCTCTGAGGGAACGGCAAATGGGAGATGAGTCATATTGAGTCAATAGTAGGGGTGAAGCTTTGACTCATTCTACTAGTAGTTGAAACTTAAGATATACACGACTTGGTTTGGCTGGGTCAGTTTTTTGGGTCATCGAAAATTCAAGTTAAGGTCATACAAGGTCAAGTGGAGTCATACTATCAATCGGTTTTTATATTGAGTAATATCGGGTCATATTAGGTCACATTGAGTCATATTGGGTTCCATTGGGTCACATTGGGTCATACTGAGTCACATTGGGCCATAATGAGTCACATCAGGTCATATTGAGTCACATAGGGTCATAATGAGTCATATCAGGTCATATGAGTCACATCGGCCATATTGAGCCACCTCGGGTCATATTGAGCCACATTGGGTCATAATGAGTCACATAAGGTCATAATGAGTCAAGCTTAATCGCAACCTGTCACCTTAGTTCTTATTGCAGGGTTAATACGTAGAAAAAAGCAGAAAATCAGCAACATATGCGAAACAAATCCAAATGGCAGCAGCCCTTGCGCAATCTCAGAAATCGAATAATCAATACTATAAGTTCGGTTCGCTAACATAACCAAACATTTTAGCAGCATGCTATCTATCAATTTGAAAGCCCTTAATCAACGTCACACGCTGATTCAAAACTTATATAAAAAATGAATTGAATTTTCTAAGTTAGATTCCAAGAAACCACTAGAAACAAACAAAAAATAATTAGCTGTGACATGAGAGTCATTTAAACAAAAGATTTACGGGATGTGGTCGCTGAACTAAGAAACCCCAGAGCTATTTTAGACATTAGAATGCACACGATGCTATTAATATGTACAAGGAAATGAATGCTATTTTTAGCAACTGGGTAGAAGCAAGGGAATTCCCAGTGAGTTATTATAGGCACAGTATGTACACTACGTACATTTACAGGATCCCAGCTTACGTTTAAAGAAATAGATGCTAATTTTAGCAACAGTGTATAAGCAAGGGAATTCCCAGTGAGTTATTATAGACACAGTATGTACACTACGTACATTTACAGGATCCCAGCTTACGTTTAAAGAAATAGATGCTATTTTTAGCAACAGTGTATAAGCAAGGGAATTTCCAGTGAGTTATTATAGGCACAGTATGTACACTACGTACATTTACAGGATCCCAGCTTACGTTCAAAGAAATGGATGCTATTTTTAGCAACAGGGTAGAAGTAGGCCGGGAATTCCCATGCCATAATAAGCAAACTCGCACTTGTAAATTGCTATAATTTCCAATTGATCGCAAACTTAAATCAAATAAAAAACTTTATCTAGAATTAAAAGTAACCTAACTAAATATTGAACCATATTGAACTATTTTTAAATAAATAAATGTCAGATTCACAACAATTTATAAATGACAAATTCATGATGTCACTTAACTAATGATTGCAGGTTACGCTGTGAAAGTTTCATAGCAAATAGAGCAACCAGTTGTCACTAAGCAGCAAAAACATAAGCAATTGTTTGTTAATTAGCCAATGGCCAGTGTGAGCCAAATTTGATTGCAACGCAGTCAGAGACAAACCGAGAACCAAAACTAATGAAGTTAGGCATACTCACCCTTTACTACTGAAAGTAATAAACCAAAGATATATGCGGATTAAAATTTTGCATTAAGTAGATTAGGACTAAGGTTTAATGACCGCACGAGGCTGACCAATATCGAATGCAGATACATCTACAACCGCTACTCCGCTCCCTCCCTCTCCCCCTACCGCAGTCTCCCTCTTCCCCTACCGCAGTCTCCCTCTTCCCCTACCGCTGTCTCCCTCTCTCCTACTGCTGTCTTCGCTCTCCCCCTACCGCTGCCTCCACTTTCCGCTCTCTCCTTCCCTTCTCCACTCTCTCCTTCCCTTCTCCGCTCTCTCCTTCCCTTCTCCGCTCTCTCCTTCCCCTTTCCGCTCTCTCCTCCTCCTTTCCGCTCTCTCCTTCCCCTCTCCGCTCTCTCCTTCCCTTCTCCGCTCTCTCCTTCCCCTCTCCGCTCTCTCCTTCCCTTCTCCGCTCTCTCCTTCCCCTCTCCGCTCTCTCCTTCCCGGATGCCGGATGAGGGTCGCCGATGCCTCCACTGCGAACCTGCCGACTACTGGCGGGGACTGGGCGCACCCCCGAGGCTAATCCTTGTGCTTTTTACCTTGGGGTTGCGATAGGGGCCTCGCGGCCTATTCGCGGCGCCTGCGCCCCCAGTCAGTAGTAAGTAAGTAAGTAAGTTCCCCTCTCCGCTCTCTTCTTCCCCTCTCCGCTCTCTCCTTCCCCTCTCCGCTCTCTCCTTCCCCTCTCCGCTCTCTCCTTCCTTTTCCGCTCTCTACCCGATTCCTAACGCCCCAATCATCTATTTCATCGTACTGAAACTAACATGGACAACATGAGATTTCAGGTGCGACAAAAACACACAGTGATCAAGCTCAGCTTAAGCTCCAATTTATAAAAAAGGCAATAAATAAATGCACTAATAGAAAAATCACCGATTAAGACAATGCGGCAATCAGCCCCCATAAAAATTGCCAACCTCTCAATATTTGGCGAGCTCCTGACGCTGCCACTAGTCAGCCTGTTGAACACATTCCCCATGGAGGCTGGCTGGCCGGCCGCGTCCCGACTTCGCAGACTGCCGCTCCGACGGAAGTTCTGATCGACACCGCTAGCGGCGGCGGCGGCGGCACTAGCCGCGGAAGCAGAAGACTGCTGCAGCACAGCAATGGACTCGGCGTCGGCTGAAGCATTGTCAACTTCCGGTATGTCGGCGTGCTGTCTAGGTATGTAGAACGACGTTGTCATGCCGTCTTTGGAGGCTGGACGCGACATCAATAATTGCTGCTGCTGCTGCTGAAGCAGCAACTGTTGCTGCACTCGCTGAGCTGCCGGGCCGGACGTCGGTGGCGCCGCTGCTGTGGCTGGCGCCGCCGCGGCTGCTGCGGGAAACTTCAAAGGCCGACCACCGCCCGACGATGGTGTCGTCGGCTGCGAAGCCGAAGGCGGCGCCGCTGCGGCTGCGGCAGCCACCGGCAGCCGAAAGGATTTCGGCCGGGCGGCCGAGGATGAGGCATTTCCAGGGACTCGAGCTCCGGCAGCTGGCAGCAGGGCGCTCTCGCTGCTATTGTTGCGCAGGGCGCCGCCTGCTAGGGCGCCTTCGTCCATTGAGCGGCTCATGTCGACGGCCGACTTCAGGCCGAGCAGCTCTTCGGCGGTGGCGGTCTTGCGCTTCTGTAGGTGGATGGCAGTGGCGTGGGGATTGGATTACTGGCTCTGGACTGCTGGGAGCGACAGACAGACAGACACTAAGACAGACAGACAGACAGACAGACAGACAGACAGACAGACAGACAGACAGACAGACAGACAGACAGACACTAAGACAGACAGACAGACAGACCGACACAGAAAGGCAGACAGACAGACAGACAGACAGACAGACAGACAGACAGACAGACAGACAGACCAACCGACACAGACAGGCAGACAGACAGACAGACAGACAGACCGACCGACACAGACAGGCAGACAGACAGACAGACAGACAGACAGACAGACAGACAGACAGACAGACCGACCGACACAGACAGACAGACAGACAGACAGACAGACAGACAGACAGACAGACAGACAGACAGACAGGGATATAAATGTAGTAAACAATAAATCAGGCAGATCTATGCTACCAAAACTCTGCTACCGTGGAAAGAAAAGTGCATTTTAAAAAGGAGACAAAAAATTATAAGTAAAAGTACAATGGCAACACCTGTTTATGGATGTACTCAATATGTAAGTCGTTAAGAAAAGTATTTGTTTCAAAAAGCAAATCAAATTTAGCGAACTAATTCCCGTTATTTGACTAAATTGAATTGAGAAACTATACAATGCCTTGAGCTTATACACGTAATTAAGTTATGCATTTTATTACCATGCTAATCTTGTACTGAAACCACTAAAATACAAATAATATATCGATGACGGTCAATCGATCGATAGATAACAAAACGGGTGCGGTACTGTAATGTTATAATAAATAAGGTTTGTGTGATTCAACAGAAAAAGCTGTTTTGTGCCATAAAGCATGCCTACGAGACTATCACCAGGACAGAAGTAGCTCGTATTGATTTAATAGCTTCAAAATAAGTTATCACTAAATCCACGGATGCTGATATCGCTAGAAATGTCACTCGCAATTACCGTAAAGCTGTGAAGAAAATAGAGCGTCTAATCTTTCTTCAGGATTTTGTCTGTGCAGTGTCACTAATTTAATATGGCAGCTAAAATTTCCTTTCAATTCCTCGGGCATCAATAACGGACATTTATTTCAATGTACACAAGTGAACGCAAGACGGACGAAACTCAGGGGGGCAGGCCAAATCTATCTCAGCCAATGAGAGAGAAGTAAGGAGAGAGAGATAAGAGTCAGACGGGCGAAACTCAGCCTAAAGGGGGGGGGGCAGGCCAATTTGGCTCAGCCAATGAGAGAGAAGTAAGGAGAGAGAGATAAGAGTCAGACGGGCGAAACTTAGCCTAGGGGGCAGGCCCAATCTGGCTCAGCCAATGAGAGGGCAGTGAGGAGAGAGGTCAAAGTCAGACACAAGCGGGCAAGAGGAAAGCCTAACTGTTTATCGGCCTGGCTGGGGGCTGGGGCGCCACCTCTTTTCTCCCTTTCTCGTTGTGCACACGCACTAAATTTGGTAGCTCTAATATTTTGAGTTTCCATTGCAATCTTGGGTCTTCAACTAATTTCTTTTCAAATAATTCCGAGTCTAAGGCATTCTAAAACTCTGCTGCAGCTGCAAATCTTTAAATATATTTTTTAAATTCTTTTTTAACTTTAATATTGCAGACATAAAACGCTAATTTTGCTACTAAAAAATTTTGCGAGTGGCATAATGGTATTTTCTTATTCTATAATACCTGTGTGGCTAAATCTACTACGGCAAGGTAACAAATGGAGGTAGGCAAAGTCTAGCTTAAAATTTGGGAATTCTTCACAGCCCATAACCAAGTTTGTTAATGCAGGACACAACGACTTATTAAACAAGTACGGTGTAAACAGTCTGTGAATAAAAAATGATAGGAAAGTTGAATTTACCGAATTAAGCATCTCCAGATGGAATTTCCTTATCTGGGAAAATCAATTATAATTAATTTATTATAGTCATTTTTCTATCATAATTCATTCGTCATTCACAGATCGGTAATTAACATAATCTTGAGCCATTAACAGATCAGTCATTAACATAATCTTGAGTCATTCACAGATCGGTCATTAACATAATTTAGAGTCATTCAAAGATCGATCATTAACATAATTTAGAGTCATTCACAGATCGGCCATTAACATAATCTTGAGTCATTCATAGATCGGTCATTAACATAATCTTGAGTCATTCACAGATCGGTCATTAACATAATTTAGAGTCATTCACAGATCGGCCATTAACATAATTTAGAGTCATTAACAGATCGGTCATTAACATAATTTAGAGTCATTCACAGATCGGTCATTAACATAATTTAGAGTCATTCACAGATCGGCCATTAACATAATTTAGAGTCATTCAAAGATCGATCATTAACATAATTTAGAGTCATTCACAGATCGGTCATTAACATAATTTCGAGTCATTCACAGATCGGTCATTAATACAATTTAGAGCTATTCACAGATCGGTCATTGTCAATTAACACAATTTCGAGTCATTCATAGATCGGTCATTAACATAATTTAGTCATTCACAGATCGGTCATTAACATAATCTTGAATCATTCATAGATCGGTCATTAACATAATCTTGAATCATTCATAGATCGGTCATTAACATAATTTAGAGTCATTCATAGATCGGTCATTGTCAATTAACACAATTTCGAGTCATTCATAGATCGGTCATTAACACAATTTAGAGCCATTCACAGATCGGTCATTAACATAATTTAGTCATTCACAGATCGGTCATTTACATAATTTATAGTCATTCACAGATCGGTCATTAACACAATAAAGACGCACCTGTCTCGGCCTCGAATCGATAGTAGCAGCGCCACCCAGGTTGAACATCTGCTGCTGCTGCTGCTGCTGCTGCTGTCGAGGTGCAACGGCTGGCTTTGAGCTACTCCCGCCACCACCAGCCTCGCCGTTCTCCAGCGAGTCAGCATCCTCGTTGTCATCATCCGCCGCCGCCACCGCTCCTCCTCCTCCTCCGGCGGCCTCGCCATCGACGTCGCCATCCTCGCCGTCGCCGCCGCCGACAACGCCAAAGAACAGGTCGTCAGCATCAAGGCCGGGCACGGGAGCCTGCTTGAGTGCAATCTGAAGCATCTCCAGAGCCTGCTCGGTCTCTTTGGCTTTGGCCTCGGCGTTGGCCCGAGCGTCGCGCAGTTCCGTCTCGCGTTGCAGAGCTGACAGGCCGCGGTCCAGGGCCAGCTGGTAGAGCCGCTCCAGCAGGTATCTTAAGGGACATTGTTTTAGGTTTGGGGATCTGTAATATTTGGCTGACAAGCAGTAATCGCTTGGCGTCAATGTGCTGCTGAATTTGAGCGATGTTTTTTGGTCCAGTCTACAGATACTAGAATAAATAGATGGGCCACTCAGCATATTTGCGTGTAAGCTACTTTCAGTTCAGTAGTAAGTTAAATTGAAGCATTTTAATGCATTTTTAAAGTCCAGGCTCATCTATTGGCTCTTACCCCTCCCTCCAAACTTCAACCCCCCACAGAACCTCCACCCCCGGCTCTACCGCCCAATTTTTATTACCTTCCTCGGTTGTTCCACCCCGTCCCCGCCGCCCAATTTTTATTACCTTCCTCGGTTGTTCCACCCCGTCCCCGCCGCCCAATTTTTATTACCTTCAGCGGTTGTTCCACCCCGTCCCCGCCGCCCAATTTTTATTACCTTCCTCGGTTGTTCCACCCCGTCCCCGCCGCCCAATTTTTATTACCTTCCTCGGTTGTTCCACCCCGTCCCCGCCGCCCAATTTTTATTACCTTCCTCGGTTGTTCCACCCCGTCCCCGCCGCCCAATTTTTATTACCTTTCTCGGTTGTTCCAGCCTAAATCTGCCCTTGTACATTTCTATTATATTCAGTGGCTGATGTACATTATAGCTGAACCAATTAGCAAGTTGTTTACGCCTGCAAGCTTTAGGCTCTAAACTTATCAAAGCAATTTCAGATGCCTTTTTTATAAAATTGCTTATGTATTCTTCTTTGCTATTGAACTGAAAGTAGAAAGCTGTTTTACTAAGGATATATGCTTAATGCTTGATATGTGCTTGTACTATAAACACACCTGGCCTCCTGCAAGCTGGTCAACCGGCCAAACAGCGCAGACGATTCCGGCAGTCGCTGCTCCTCCAGTTCGATAATCGATCGCTGGCACTCAGCGATATTGTCCTGAGCCAGCTCGGCCTGAGCACGGGCATTCCTCATCTGCTCCAGCAGCTGATCCCAGTCAGGCCCAGCAGTCTGACCAGCCCGTTCGAACCTGGCCCGCTTAGCATTGAGCTGGTCAAGGCGCCGGGCCAGTTTCTCCCTCTCGTGCACCCAGTTCTCCATGTCCGCAGCCAGATGGCCGACAGTCTGGCGTCGGCCTACAGTGGTGGACAGAGCTCGCTCGATGCTGTCCCAGCGGCCTTTCATCGCCCTGGCCGACAGCTGCTGCTGCTGACCGGCGGGCGAAGCGGCGGCTGCGGCGGCGCGACGACGGGTCGCAGCGAGGCCAGCTGGACCTGAGGCAGTCGCCGAGTTTGTCGCTGAAGCTGCCGCCGCTGTGGCTGACGAATTCGAGGTGCTCGGGGTGCCGGCTGACACTAGGCGAGTTGGACGACGTCGGAGTGACTGAACCTAAGAGAGTGACAATGATAGGAGTGACAATTATTGACAATGATGAAATGGTAACAGAAATAGTAATGATTACAATAAGTTATAAAATAAGTTTTAATGACGAGGGTGACATTAATAGGGTAACAATGGATGAGAGTGACATTGAAAGGAGCGACAATGATAAGAGTGACAATCGGGGAGAGTGACATTTATAAGAGTGACATTGATAAGAGTGACAATGATAAGAGTGAAATTGATAAGAGTGACATTGATAAGAGTGACATTGATAAGAGTGACATTGATAAGAGTGACAATGATAAGAGCGACAATCGATGAGATTTACAATAAGTGAGAGTGACAATGAGTGAGAGTGACAATGATGAGAGTGACAATGAGTTAGAGTGACAATGAGTGAGAGTGACAATGAGTGAGAGTGACAATGAGAGTGACAGTGACAATGAGAGTGACAATGAGTGAGAGTGACAGTGACAATGAGAGTGAAAATGAGTGAGAGTGACAATGAGAGTGCCAATGAGTGAGAGTGACAATGAGTGAGAGTGATAATGAGAGTGACAATGAGTGAGAGTGACAATGAGAGTGACAGTGACAATCAGAGTGACAATGAGTGAGAGTGACAGTGACAATGAGAGTGACAATGAGTGAGAGTGACAATGAGAGTGCCAATGAGTGAGAGTGACAATGAGTGAGAGTGACAATGAGTGAGAGGGACAATGAGTGAGAGTGATAATGAGAGTGACAATGAGTGAGAGTGACAATGAGAGTGACAGTGACAATGAGAGTGACAATGAGTGAGAGTGACAGTGACAATGAGAGTGACAGTGACAATGAGAGTGACAATGAGTGAGAGTGACAATGAGAGTGCCAATGAGTGAGAGTGACAATGAGCGAGTGAAAACGGCAGTCTCACCTCCTCCTGTTTCCTGCGCAGCACCTGTTCCGTCTGCTTGGCCCTCTCCTGCAGGCTGCGCACCTGACCTTCAGCCTGGCGCTTCTCCTTGCGCAGTTGATGCATCTCGCGCACGTGCCTCTGCTCGGCAGCTTGAGTCCGTTTAGATTCGTCGCGAAGTTTCTGCATTAGAGTCACTTTGGTTCGTTTGAGATCGTCTAGCTCGGAGTGCATCCGATGCAGCTCGGCCTCCTTCTTGGCCTGATTGGCCAGGAGCCGGTTGTGCTGGGCTGAGGCCTTCTTCAGCTTGCCCACCTCCTCCTGGCGGGGCAGTGGGTGAAATTGGCAATTCACTTTTTGCTTTGATTCATTCACTCTTAAGGTACACTAATTAGATTACCTAAAATAATTATCTAACTAAGGCGAACTAAATCAAAGTAAATCCAACTTAATCCTTACTGAGTTTAAGTCTAAGGAAATCTAACTAAATTTAGCTAAATCTAACTAATTCTGACTTAATCTAACAAAATCCAACTAAATTCAACTAACTCTAACTACATATAACTAAACTAAACTAAATCAAACTAAATCCTACTAATCCTAACTTAATATAACTAAATCAACCTAAACCAATCTAAATCTAACTAAATCCAACGAAATCCAACCAATTCTAACTAAAGATAACTAAATCTAACTAATAAATCCTACTAATTCTAACCAAACATATATAACTCAAACTAAATCCAGCTAAATACTAACTCTAACAAAATCTAATTATACAGTAAAAGTGACATATCAAGTATCGAACTGAAAATAGGCAAAATAGGCCTTCAAAACAATGGCATCGCACCTGCAGACTCTGCAGCTTATTCTGATACTCCTGCTGCACCCGGCGCACTTTCTCTTCGCCGCTGGATTCAAGCAGCTCCAAGTTTTGCAACACCCGATCTCGCTCAGCTTCGGTCTCTTTAATTCTGGCCTGCAAGTTTAGCAGCTGCTTCTCGTAGTGATCTCGGACAGCTCGCAGCTGACGCTGTTTAGTCTCGATCTCCGTGATGAGGCGCTGCTTCTGTGAGATCTCCCGCTGAAGGTCGGCCAGGGAAGCATCGAGGTAGCTGCCGTTCTGCTCCGTCTCGTTCTCTGTAGGATTTGGGTTTCCGTTTTGGGGATAGGCGGTTGTTTGTTGTCTTTGATGGTTGAATTGCTGCTCAAGGTGGGTACATTGTTGCTCATGATGGGTAGGTTTCTGTTCATGATGGGTAGGTTTTATTTCCTGATGGGTAGATTTCTGTTCATGATGGGTAGGTTTCTGTTCATGATGGGTAGGTTTCTGTTCATGATGAGTAGATTTCTGTTCATGATGGGTAGGTTTCTGTTCATGATGGGTAGGTTTCTGTTCATGATGGGTAGATTTCTGTTCATGATGGGTAGGTTTCTGTTCATGATGGGTAGATTTCTGTTCATGATGGGTAGATTTCTGT
This sequence comes from Macrostomum lignano, assembly GCA_002269645.1. Taxonomy (NCBI): domain Eukaryota; kingdom Metazoa; phylum Platyhelminthes; family Macrostomidae; genus Macrostomum; species Macrostomum lignano. The sequence goes on along the minus strand of NIVC01001522.1, from coordinate 127,639 downwards.
TCATGATGGGTAGATTTCTGTTCATGATGGGTAGGTTTCTGTTCATGATGGGTAGATTTCTGTTCATGATGGGTAGGTTTCTGTTCATGATGGGTAGATTTCTGTTCATGATGGGTAGATTTCTGTTCATGATGGGTAGATTTCTGTTCATGATGGGTAGGTTTCTGTTCATGATGGGTAGATTTCTGTTCATGATGGGTAGATTTCTGTTCATGATGGGTAGATTTCTGTTCATGATGGGTAGATTTCTGTTCATGATGGGTAGGTTTCTGTTCATGATGGGTAGGTTTCTGTTCATGATGGGTAGGTTTCTGTTCATGATGGGTAGGTTTCTGTTCATGATGGGTAGGTTTCTGTTCATGATGGGTAGGTTTCTGTTCATGATGGGTAGATTTCTGTTCATGATGGGTAGGTTTCTGTTCATGATGGGTAGGTTTCTGTTCATGATGGGTAGGTTTCTGTTCATGATGGGTAGGTTTCTGTTCATGATGGGTAGGTTTCTGTTCATGATGGGTAGGTTTCTGTTCATGATGGGTAGATTTCTGTTCATGATGGGTAGATTTCTGTTCATGATGGGTAGATTTCTGTTTATGATGGGTAGGTTTCTGTTCATGATGGGTAGATTTCTGGTCATGATGGGTAGATTTCTGTTCATGATGGGTAGGTTTCTGTTCATGATGGGTAGATTTCTGTTCATGATGAGTAGATTTCTGTTCATGATGGGTAGGTTTCTGTTCATGATGGGTAGGTTTCTGTTCATGGTGGGTAGGTTTCTGTTCATGATGGGTAGGTTTCTGTTCATGATGGGTAGATTTCTGTTCATGATGGGTAGATTTCTGTTCATGATGGGTAGATTTCTGTTCATGATGGGTAGGTTTCTGTTCATGATGGGTAGATTTCTGTTCATGATGGGTAGGTTTCTGTTCATGATGGGTAGATTTCTGTTCATGATGGGTAGATTTCTGTTCATGATGGGTAGATTTCTGTTCATGATGGGTAGGTTTCTGTTCATGATGGGTAGATTTCTGTTCATGATGGGTAGATTTCTGTTCATGATGGGTAGATTTCTGTTCATGATGGGTAGATTTCTGTTCATGATGGGTAGGTTTCTGTTCATGATGGGTAGATTTCTGTTCATGATGGGTAGATTTCTGTTCATGATGGGTAGATTTCTGTTCATGATGGGTAGGTTTCTGTTCATGATGGGTAGGTTTCTGTTCATGATGGGTAGGTTTCTGTTCATGATGGGTAGGTTTCTGTTCATGATGGGTAGGTTTCTGTTCATGATGGGTAGGTTTCTGTTCATGATGGGTAGGTTTCTGTTCATGATGGGTAGATTTCTGTTCATGATGGGTAGGTTTCTGTTCATGATGGGTAGATTTCTGTTCATGATGGGTAGGTTTCTGGTCATGATGGGTAGATTTCTGTTCATGATGGGTAGGTTTCTGTTCATGATGGGTAGGTTTCTGTTCATGATGGGTAGGTTTCTGTTCATGATGGGTAGGTTTCTGTTCATGATGGGTAGATTTCTGTTCATGATGGGTAGGTTTCTGTTCATGATGGGTAGATTTCTGTTCATGATGGGTAGATTTCTGTTCATGATGGGCAGGTTTCTGTTCATGATGGGTAGATTTCTGTTTATGATGGGTAGGTTTCTGGTCATGATGGGTAGATTTCTGTTCATGATAGGTAGGTTTCTGTTCATGATGGGTAGATTTCTGTTTATGATGGGTAGGTTTCTGTTCATGATGGGTAGGTTTCTGTTCATGATGGGTAGACTTCTGTTCATGATGGGTAGGTTTCTGTTCATGATGGGTAGATTTCTGTTCATGATGGGTAGATTTTTTTCATGATGGCAGATGGTTACGCATGAAAGGTAGATTGTTGTCTATGAATGAATGATGGATAGACCAAATAGATAGACTGTTGCTCATGAAGAAAAATATTTTTGGTGAGCATAGGAGCCGTATCATTGCAACTCTTAATCAAATTAAACGGCTGTTCAATTACATGCACACAAGTTGTTGCTTGTAGTCATGGTGATCAGGCAGCATATATGAGAACGGTTCCATTCAATGCGTACGAAATATTTCTTTCGGCACAATAAAACGCCAAACTTATCAGTTGCACATAGTAAAGTTCGCATTAGTAGGGTACACGAGTTAATCAGCTTTATTTATTCTTTAAAGTTTCACTACTTTAAGTAGTTTAAAAACTTAAGATAAATTAAAAAAAGTTTACTAAATCGTTTTTTAGAGTTAACTTGTTACCGAAATACCTTCATCCACGTATTGAATTAGGAAATCAATTTTAACCAATTAATGAAATTCCGAATTGAAAAGTGATCTACTGAATCTTTTTCAGAATGGAGAAGTAACTCTATTACGATATGTATCGCAAATCACTTTTTACACTAGGAAATGTTTTCTTTAAAGAGAATTGACTGTAAAACTCTGTAGAAGCCTTTCTATTCGACCCTTGGGTCCTTTGAAACTTCACAATAGCAATCCGACTCGCTTAATATTTGTGTCTCTTCTCAGCTCTGTTATCTCTCATCTCATTCGAATTTTCTCTAATCTCTAATCTCATCTCTTCTTTTTCTCTAATCTCTTATCTCATCTCCTCTCATTTGTCCCGCAGTCATGAGCCTAGATGCTCAATATGGGCCCCTTGAGTTGAAAAAAAAGTTTTCTGGCCCTTGCAGTAGAATAAAAGAGTATTAACTCAATCCACGATATGTATCGATAATAACTTTATACACTAGGAATAGACACAATTGGAATTTGAGAAGAAAACTTGGAATTAGACAGTTATTAAGGAAGCTACCAACGGAAACCCATGCACTACAGCGTAGTGTCAGTGTCAATCAATAGTGAAATTCAAGATCGATTTTTTCCATCAATCGATCAATCGATAAACAGGGCATCGATCAGCTGATCGCTAGCCACACTAGGCACTGTCAGCTGCATCTGACCGTCTGGCCACTCAGCCTGAGCCCTGCCAGCTGCCAGCCTGGCCAGCGGGTGCCCGGACCAGCAGCGCCTGGCGATCCCATTGCTGACATCCCAGTGCAGAACCCGCTTGGCCGCCTCCCCAGCCTCCTGACTGCCATCCAGCACCAAACCGAAGCCGCCATTGACCGCCTGACCCCAGCCGGTGCCGCCGCCATTGTGCAGCGCAACCCAGGTGGCACCGCGGCAAGCGTCGCCCAGGGCATTGTGCACGGCCATATCGGCGCACACAGCCGAGCCGTCATACACATTGCTAGTCTCTCGGAACGGACTGTCCGTACCGGACACGTCGTGATGATCCCGACTGAGCACCACAGGACCGGACAGCCGGCCGTCGCTAACGGCACAGTTGAAAGCATTGGCCAAAGCCAGCCTGCCAGACAGATCGGAGTACAATATCCGGGCTTGAGACCCGACCACCAGCTGATGCGAATCGGCCTCTATAATCCAGCGCCGATTGTCCAGATACTGTTGCGCAATGCACTCGGGCAGGCTGGGCTCACTGGCGAGCGAGTCCAGGACCTCGCTAGCCAGCCTGTCGGTCAGCTTGAGATCGGCGGCCAAGCCAGAGGCGCAGACCCATCTGAACGGGCCAAATCCCAGCGAGAAAATGTCGCCCATGATGTCCTGCACGTAGGATGGATAGCGAAAGCTTGGCGGCCTGCTGCTGGATGACGACTCGCTCTCGTCCAGTTGCTCGTCGTCCTTGTCGTCAACTCCGACATCCTTGACGGCAAGGACGTCCGCCCCAGCACGAGACGCTTGCAATAGAAACGCGTTGCCGTAGTCGAAAAAGTACACGCTGCACTTTTCGCTTAGATAATTGATGGCTTCGATTTGACGACGTAAGCTGGCTTCGACAAGTAAGCGGAACTGATCCGGCTGACTGTCCATCATGCGTCTGCGGATGGGGGGTTGGTGATGCTTGCGATGATGAACAAAGCCAAACAATGTGCATTGGTTGCGCAACCGAAAACACACTAATTTTGGGTGCGCGTAAGCAATGCAAACTTAAGCGAGCGATTGAGTACATGTAAGATTGAATGTGTTCATGTGTTGCACATGTACAGCTCATTTTGCACACAGCTCATGTGCTGTACATGTACAATTAGTTCATTGTGTACACAGCTCATGTGCTGTACATGTACAGTTCATTGTGTACGCAGCTCGTGCTGTACATGTACATGTACAATTTATTGTGTACACAGCTCATGTGCTGTACATGTACAGTTCTTTGTGTACACCGCTCATGTGCTGTACATGTACAGTTCATTGTGTACAAATTCATGTGCTGAATACACATTTAACACAATAATTCTTACCTGGCCTCCTCGTACTCGACTCCCACCGGGTAGTAACCGCCCAGAAACGGATTGTGGCAGGAGGTCTGATCCGATCCCAGATCAACCAGGGACTCCCCCGTGGTCACGTGCACTTCAACCAGGCGTTCCCAAACGTCAACCACGTTGCCATGGTAACCGATTGATACGCCTTTACCAGCGGCTCGATGCCGTTGAATCCGCTCGATCAGATCGTCCAAACTGTCCGAGCGCTCGTCCAGCCAGCCCTGACGATGCCGTTTGGCCAGGGCCTCCTCGGACACCTCGGCAATGACGCCAACGCAGCCGCAGATAACGGCGGCTTTAGCCTGAGCGCCGCTCATGCCGCCAAGGCCGCTGCTGACAAAAACTCGGCCAGCCAACAATGAATTGTCCGAATTGGCCGCTTGGCCTCCTCCGGTGGTTGAAAGCATTCGACGTCCGGCGTTTAACAACGTCAATGTGGTGCCGTGAACGATACCCTGAATTGCAAGGATATGATTGAAAAAATATCGTAGGGGCTAGATTAGCTACTGACATCAGTAGAGCATAAGAAATATCATTACTGATATTAGGGACATTTCTACGAGCTTAGCAGTTTTATATTAATGGATTCATTTAAGATTGAAGTAGCGAAAAATATAACAAACTATTAGATCACGTGATGCAAATCTAGTCACGTGATAAACCCTTACTGAGATGATATGTCACGTGATAAAATTTATGGACAATAAAGGTTACGCGATAAAATCTAATGACAGGATAGGTCACGTGATAAAATCTAGTGGACAAGATAAGTCACGTGATAAAATCTAGTGGACAAGATAGGTCACGTGATAAAATCTACTGACAAGAGAGGTCACGTGATAAAATCTAGTGGACAAGATAAATCACATGATGAAATCTACCATGCGATAGGTCATGTGATAAAACCTACTGACAAGATAGGTCACGTGATCAAATCTAATAACAGGACAGGTCACGTGACAAACCCATACGCAGATCACGCGAATACCAATATTACTAATACACAATACTAATACTAATACACAAGCACACCTGTAACAGTCAGCGCATCTCCTCACCTGCGGTCCAATATAGCAGAAGCTGCCCGCAGTCATCTGACCGTACTGGGTGACCCCCAAGGCGAACAGTCTCTCGTAGCCAGCCGCAGTTGAGTAGTTCGGCACCATCATACCGTTGGTGACAATCATCCTTGGCGACTCCGGGCCGCTAGGAAACAGACCCATAGGATGGCCGCTGTGCAGTGTTAGCGTACTCTGCTCGGTCAGCTCGGCTAGATACCGCATAGTAACCCAAAATTGGGCCCAATTAGAGAACACCTGACCATTGCCGCCATACGTGACAAGCTCTTCGGGGAATTGAGCCACTGCCGGGTCTAAATTATTGCAGATCATTAGCATAATGACGCGACCAGCCAAGCTCTTGCCCGGATACAGCTGCACAGGGTAGGCCCTAATGGGGAACCTGGGCTTGAACCGGTACATATAAATATGCCCGTATTTGGTCAGCTCGGCGGCAAACTCGCCAGCCAGAAGGCTGTGCAGCTCGGCTGGGAAATAGCGCAGCGCGTTGCGTACGGCCAGGCGTTTGTCCCGACGGTTCAGACGGTTGCCACGGCGGACTGGAGCATGGGGCAGGCTTGGGTCGGGCTCGTATGGAGGCGGCAGCGGTGACAGTGGCAGACCGTCGGCTAGACAAGACAGATGCCGATCGTCAACGGAAGACTCCGCCTCTTTCGTAGTTGACATTTTGTTGCTGTGCTGTTTGTGTTTCCGCTTTTCCAACGCAGCAATTCAGATTATATTGTGTATATATGCGTGTGTATGAATATGCAACGCAGGGGACAGAGAGGAGACACACAGAAGAGAGTGAATAAGATTAGATCGTAGAAGAAGCTTTTATTAAATCCGACAAACACACCACACCCCCTCCGCACATTTGCTACCCTGGACTGGGGCATTGGGTAAGACAGGCACGCGATCCAAACCATGTGTTTTTGGCTAAAGTCAAGACCTGCCCTCTCAAGCGGCGTGTGCATTTCTGCTTCTGTCGATCGATCATTATCGGAATCGATTATTTAATGCCCCCCCGTTCAACTGACAACACGAGGAGAAACAATGCACGCGCCGCGTTGTTTTTCTAATAGAAAGTTGCAGGGCAAACGGCGGGAGCAGCTGACTGTAATCAAGTAATAAAAATGCTTCGTCAGCTAATTAGTGTTGAATGTTTTCTGTAGATTATTACTATGATTATTATTAAACTGTTGCACGATGGATGACAAATAAAGATTAATAAGCGAAAATTATGTTGCATGTTGGGTAAACGGCGGGAGTATCTATTCCGATATTAATGCCTCGTCAGCTAATTAGTACAATTAAAAGTACGCCTATCTCACCCTCGGAATCTTCGCCATCCTCAGAGTCTTCTAGACCTTCAACGTCGCTTCCAGCTTCTTCGTCGCTTCCTCCTCCGGCGACAGCGGCGCCGCCCGCAACATCCACCGCAGTTGACGCGCTAACGACGGATGTCCTACCAGAGTCCTTAGCAACGCCTGACAACGGAAATGAAATAGACGCCGCACTGACCGTCATAGACGAGTCCATGCCCATCAGAGTCGAATCGAATGTTGTTGACGAAAACTCGTCGCTATTCGGCGTCTCTGGAAAATCCGAAGCCGAGAAAGCCACAGACCGATTGGTATGACCGCCTGCACCTGCGGAGGTGCCCGAACCCGATGCGGCTGATGCGCGCTGACGATCTCGCTGGCGTTGCAGCAGAGAAACTGTGGCTTCAGCTTCGGCTAGGCGAGTTCGCAGATCCTCCATTTCGGTGGTAAGGCGGTTCAGAGTCAGCTCCAGGTCTTCGTCTTCGTTGAAGGTTGCTAAAATTTGGGAATTTACATTTTTGTAACTTTTCTCTACTAATAGTAGACGAAATGCGCATTATTGTATTTTTAAGTGTGGGTGGGGTAAGTTTGCAGTCTTATTTTATAAGTAGACACCCCTGACTCGATACCCCTCAACTTTGAATCATTCCCAGGAACCTCGATATCTCTGGCTTTTGAGTCATTCACAGAAAACTTGATACCGCCTACCCCTGACCTTTGAGTCATTCATGGGAACCTTGATACCCTCAACTTTAAGTCATTCACGGGAATCTTGATACCCCTTATCTTTGAGTCATTCACGGGAACTTCGATAACCCTTGACAGTTAACGCTCAGGTGAGTTTAACAAGCTCATCAGTCACTAAAGCCATCAACCCCCAAACAGCTTACGATCCATCTGCCGCAGCCTGCTCTGAGCAACTTCGCAATCGGTGAGCAGCACTGCATTCCTGGCCTTTATACTTTCCAACGTCGATTGCAGGACTTTGATTCTGTCACGCAGTTTCTCATTCTCAGCTTGCAGCATGCTGTTCTCGGAGTGCAGATCGCTGCAGGCCTCGCTGCCGTCTGCCAGCACCACTCGCTTGCCCTGCTCAAGTAAGGTTGAAGTGCGCGGATTGATATTGGCATCTGACTCGATGATTTACCCATCTGACTCATTATCTACCCATCTGACTCATTGATCTACCCATCTGACTCATTATCTACTCATCTGACTCATTGATCTACCCATCTGACTCATCGATCTACCCATCTGACTCACTGACCTACCCATCTGACTCACTGACCTACCCATTTGACTCACTGACCTATCCATGTGACTCACTGACCTATTCATGTGACTCACTGACCTATTCATGTGACTCACTGACCTATTCATGTGACTCACTGACCTATTCATGTGACTCACTGACCTATTCATGTGACTCACTGACCTATTCATGTGACTCACTGACCTATCCATGTGATTCACTGACCTATCCATGTGACTCACTGACCTACCCATCTGACTCACTGACCTATCCATGTGACTCACTGACCTATCCATTTGACTCACTGACCTATCCATGTGACTCACTGACCTATTCATGTGACTCACTGACCTATTCATGTGACTCACTGACCTATTCATGTGACTCACTGACCTATTCATGTGACTCACTGACCTATTCATGTGACTCACTGACCTATCCATGTGATTCACTGACCTATCCATGTGATTCACTGACCTATCCATGTGACTCACTGACCTACCCATCTGACTCACTGACCTATCCATGTGACTCACTGACCTACCCATCTGACTCACTGACCTATCCATGTGACTCACTGACCTACCCATCTGACTCACTGACCTACCCATTTGACTCACTGACCTGTCCGTGTGACTCACAGACCTATCCGTATGACTCACTGATTCATTTATCTGACTCTTTGATCGACCCATCAGACTCAAATATTTTTTCAGACGTAAGCAACCCCACAAAAAATTGCTAACAGTTGCAACATTAAAACGTGAAAAATAACCCAACAAAGAACATTGTGTCCTTTAAACTTAATCAACAACATTTTTTCCAAGGGATATCTCAGAGAAAGGGGACCATGGTTTTACATTCCAATGACTTGGCCCAATACTGAGCACTTTTCTAGCGGCTCGCGGGTTCTCAGCGTGAGCATGAGTCGAAGTGGAATCAAACGAGGACCTGCAGCTGCTCATGCCAGAAGCTGCAGCGGCAGAGGTGGCGCTGGCGCTGGCGGTGGAGTGTCGCGTCGTACGAGCGATCTGCGACGCAGCGGAGTCTGCAGACTTGGCTGCAGTGGACACTGACTGCTCCTTGATGGCTGACGCTGATGAAACATCGGCACTCTTAGACAGATTGCCGAATCGCTTTGTAGATGAGACAGAGAGAGAGCAGGTTTGGTTGGAAAAGAGGTTCGGCTTGAACAGATCAATCTATTTACGGGCCATCAGGTGCTAAGGTTTTAGGTTAGGTTTAGGTTTTTTTAGGGGTAGGTTTTAGACTAGGGGTAGGTTTTAGACTAGGGGTAGGTTTTAGACTAGGGTAGGTTTTATGTTTAGGGTTTTGGTTTTAAGTTAGGGGTAGGTTATAGGTTAGAGGTAGGTTTTAGGTTTAGGGTTTGGTTTTTGGTTAGGGGTAGGTTTTAGGTCAGGGTTTTGGTTTTAGGTTAGGGGTAGGTTTTAGGTTAGGGGTAGGTTCTAGGTCAGGGTTTTGGTTTTAGGTTAGGGATAGGTTTTAGGTTAGGGGTATTTATTAGAGGCAGGGGGTTGTGTGCACCCTGGCGCACTTTAAGCGACATAGGCACACAACCGGCGAGAGGCATTACTGCTCATTCCGCCGACTCCCCTGAGCAGGCATACAAGCGCGAGGATACGTACGCAGGCACACACTCACACACGAGTGTACAGCGGCACTAACTTTATAGGGCATATTATCGTTAGGCATGTACACTTCACTGCGCCTTGGGGGGTTGGCTCTCAAGGCCGTTAATTGCACGAGCAGAGCCAAGCCGAGATTCCAATTCAGCCTCAAATTAATGTGACTGCACTTGGAATCGAGCCTGGGTCGCTGGCACACCAGAGCCTGCGCTAGACCGCTGGGCTACGGCCCCCTAGGTTAGGGCTAGGGGTAGGTTTAGACTAGGGTTTTAGGTTTTAGTATTAAGAAAGTAGTAGTAAGAAAACTACTATCAGAAACGAAAAAGCTGTCCAGTAAATCAAAGCATCCAACTTTACTTCTAGAGAACTGAGAAGCTTCCTCCTCTACTGAATAGTAGGCTTATTAGAATTTTATTCGAATTTTGACCCCCAAATCACTCACCGTTCGATAATCATCCAATTCTGACTGCAGAGCCATGAGCTGCGCCCTCAGCGCGGCAATCTGTTTACTAGTCTTATCCTGATTAATGGACACCTTGTTCTTTATATTCCTAGCCCGATTGGCGTACTTGAGCGTGTTCAAAGTCTCCATGAAATCGCAATCGGATGGCGAGATGCAAGCAACCATAATTGTCCGACTGTTGCCACCCAGGGAGTCTTGCAAGAGTCTGGTGAGCTTTGAGTCTCGATAGGGCACGTGACAGCCTTTCTTAGTCCGATCGCCCAGCGCGCTGATGACATTGCCCAGGGCTAGCAGACCGCAGTTAATACTGATGCCTTCCCGAGCTCGATCCCCGGTAGCTCCGGTTCGTTTCAACCTCTCCGAGCCGGCCAAATCTACGAAATGGAATTTCGCTGTCAGAGTCTCGAACTCCATGGTCTGAGCCTCCGGATTGGCCACTGGTTCGACGCCGAATGGCGAATCTTCTTCGGACACTGCCAGGGGTCGTTTCTGACGAATGTGCAGAGTGAAGATGGCGTGCGACCGGCTTGACTGCGCGTTCATGTTCGTGCTGCCGGTGCTGCGGCACAGGGCGCCGTCTTGGAGGCAGCGCATCGTCTGCGGTTGTCATGGTGATGGAATGGAAGCGTGTTGCTATGGTGATGAAGGATACTGCCATGACGATGGAAGGGCGATTCTCATGGAGATGGAAGGGCGATTCTCATGGAGATGGAAGGGCGATTCTCATGAAGATTGAAGGGCGATTCTCATGGAGATGGAAGGGCGATTCTCATGGAGATGGAAGGGCAATTCTCATGAAGATGGAAGGGCGATTCTCATGGAGATGGAAGGGCGATTCTCATGGAGATGGAAGGGCGATTCTCATGGAGATGGAAGGGCGATTTTCATGGAGATGGAAGGGCGATTCTCATGGAGATGGAAGGGCGATTCTCATGAAGATGGAAGGGCGATTCTCATGAAGATTGAAGGGCGATTCTCATGGAGATGGAAGGGCGATTCTCATGGAGATGGAAGGGCGATTCTCATGGAGATGGAAGGGCGATTCTCATGGAGATGGAAGGGCGATTCTCATGGAGATGGAAGGGCGATTCTCATGAAGATGGAAGGGCGATTCTCATGGAGATGGAAGGGCGATTCTCATGGAGATGGAAGGGCGATTCTCATGAAGATGGACTCACATCTTCAAGCGACAGGACAACCCGAGTAGACACGCCAGTGATGTAAATTCCGCCTTCAGCATTCTCGTGAATTTTCACTTGAGATTTCTTGTTCTGAAAAAAATATAGTTAATTCATAGTAGAATATCACTTAAGTCTTCAACAATTGATTTATCTTAATGTACGAATATTTTATTTCTGTTTCGAAGCGTGCGTCATGAAGCATCAACTTCTTAACCTGGTTTTTTTAACCAGGATGCCATCTATTTAAATTTGAGATTAAACTTTATTTGAAGGCTGCCTATCGATTGTCAGATTTGAGTAGTCTGAAAATATGGAGTCTAGAGAATTCTGCAACTTCTGTGGGTCACAACTAGACGATAATATGTAAGCTTAGTTAATTGGTATACTAATATTACAAGAAATATATTAAGCAAAATATTTGTTTAATGACTGACTATACAAATGTCAACAATCAGAATCAATAGACTTATGATATGATGGTAAAAATAGATTCATACATGTGGAATTATTTGATTCAGTATTCAAATTAACACAGTGTAGGTAAACCAACCTTTAAGCAGCTATATAAATAGACAATCACCTGCTATTTGATATACCATTATACCATTGCTCAGTCTCAATATCACAATCATTTGACACTTAATAAACCAAAGAGAAGCTAGGAGACAGAAATGAGAGTTTCTATGAAGATAAAATACCGATTTTTGAACAGATTGCACGGTGCTGGAAAAGAGGGGAGGGGACAGTGGAAGAGGAGGGGATAGGAAGGAAGAGGGCAGATAGAGGGGGTAGAAGGGGAGAGAAAGAGCGGGTGAAGGGAAGAGAGGAGAGGGTGAGAGGGAGGGGGAGAGGGAGGGGAAAGACTAAAGAAGAGGGGATAGGAAAGAGGGGAGGAGGGATAGGAAAGAGGGGAGGAGGGATAGGAAAGAGGGGAGGAGGGATAGGAAAGAGGGGAGGAGGGATAGGAAAGAGGGGAGGAGGGATAGGAAAGAGGGGAGGAGGGATAGGAAAGAGGGGAGGAGTGATAGGAAAGAGGGGAGGAGGGATAGGAAAGAGGGGAGGAGGGATAGGAAAGAGGGGAGGAGGGATAGGAAAGAGGGGAGGAGGGATAGGAAAGAGGGGAGGAGGGATAGGAAAGAGGGGAGGAGGGATAGGAAAGAGGGGAGGAGGGATAGGAAAGAGGGGAGGAGGGATAGGAAAGAGGGGAGGAGGGATAGGAAAGAGGGGAGGAGGGATAGGAAAGAGGGGAGGAGGGATAGGAAAGAGGGGAGGAGGGATAGGAAAGAGGGGAGGGGAGGAGAAAGAGGGGGAGAGGGAAAGGTAGAGGGGAGGGAGGTCAAGAGGAGAGCGGGGAGAGGGAGTGGAGATAGGAGAAAAGAGAAGAGGGAGAGAGGGGGAGGGGGAGAGATGTGGAGGGGAGAGTAGAGAAGAGTGGGGGAGAAGAGAGATGAGGAGGCCAAGCGCAGGAAAGCTACATAGAAAAAGCACTGGAAAACGCAGCACCAGAATACAGTGGCACTAATAGGGCAGAGAGAGAATTATTCAACCTGCTCAAAAGAAAAAAGACCTAGTGAAAACAGAGACGGCGGGCGGCGGCCAATAGAAAACTGCAGAGAATAAGATTTATTAAGCCTCCCTCGCACACAAAAGATGTAGAAGCAGCGCTCTGCATTGCAATTAAAGTGCTGGGCACATCTGAGTCTCTTCAAACCGTACAGCAATAAACAGCCTGAGATGTAGAGAGAAAGAAACGGCTCAAAAGACGAAGCCGCACCTCTTTAATGTATTGGCCAGAAAAATGAACCATTGAGCACATAGTGCAGAGATGAGCAAGAATAATGGCTGCACAATACACAAGCTTTACGTCAGCTCAACCGTCAGTCACTCCAACCGCTAAAAAAAACTGCTCAACCTAAAGACTCTCTCACTCAAGTATTTAGCAAAAAAGATGTGTCTTAGACTAATAAATAGCATTTCAAAGTTTTAAGATCACTTGATTCAACAGTGCTTAAATAGAAACTTTTATAAGATAATTAATAACTTTAGTCAACAAATAATTCAAAAAGCCGTTCGGTTTTTTCAATTACCTTGGCGTCTCGGGCCACATCTAGCAAATCGATGAGTACCTCATTGTACAGCTGGAGTTTAAAGTAGGAAAATATGTTTTATTTAGCTCTGTATTGCAGGCGATTCCGCTAGCTAAATAGCTTAAAGGGGTGGTAGGTTTCCAGCACCTGGGGACCTAGAAGGCTGGCCCAGCACCTGGGGACCTGGGAGGCTGGCCCAGCACCTGGGAACCTGGGAAGCTGGCCTAGCAACTGAGGATCTGGGAGGCTGGCCCAGCAACTAGGGATCTGGGAGGCTGGCCCAGCAGCTGAGGATCTGGGAGGCTGGTGGCCCAGCAACTGAGGATCTGGGAGGCTGGCCCAGCAGCTGAGGATCTGGGAGGCTGGCCCAGCAATTGAGGATCTGGGAGGCTGGTGGCCCAGCAACTGGGGATCTGGGAGGCTGGCCCAGCAACTAGGGATCTGGGAGGCTGGCCCAGCAGCTGAGGATCTGGGAGGCTGGTGGCCCAGCAACTGAGGATCTGGGAGGCTGGCCCAGCAGCTGAGGATCTGGGAGGCTGGCCCAGCAATTGAGGATCTGGGAGGCTGGTGGCCCAGCAACTGGGGATCTGGGAGGCTGGCCCAGCAACTAGGGATCGGGGAGACTGGCCTAGCAACTAAGGAGCTGGGAAGTGCAGCACAGTCTGTGGATTGCCTAGAAGTTGCCCAATAAGTGCATTCTAATCCATTCACAAACCAAGGCGATGGCCAAGTGTGCCTACCTCAAGAAACTGGGCCACCACTTTGAATTCGGGCAACGGCAAGCCTCTTTGTGTTGCGGACCGCCTTGCTGCATCAATCTGGCCGAACAGATAGGACACAGCCCGGGGGATGATGCCAGCCTCCGATGATGAAGGGGACAGTTCGAATCCCGTGCCCATTGTGTAGGTTTTGCCGCTCCCGGTCTGCGAAAGGAAATTAAAACATTTTTTAAGTTGCGACTAGATCAAACCAGGACACAAAATTGGATGGCGGCAAGATCCAACTATCCAAATTAATTAGCAGCGAGATCAAACGATCCAAAATAACTGGCGGCTAGATCAAACTATTCTAAATAACTGGATGGCGTTAAGATCAAACGCTTCTAACTAACTGGATAGCAGTGAGATCAAACGACCTTAAATAACTGGATAGTGGCTAAATCAAACGATCCTAAATAACTGGATAGCGGCGAGATCAAACGACCCTAAATAACTGGATAGCGGCGAGATCAAACGACCCTAAATAACTGGATAGCGGCGAGATCAAACGACCCTAAATAACTGGATAGCGGCGTCCGGCGAGATCAAACGACCCTAAATAACTGGATAGTGGCTAAATCAAACGATCCTAAATAACTGGATAGCGGCGAGATCAAACGACCCTAAATAACTGGATAGCGGCGAGATCAAACGACCCTAAATAACTGGATAGCGGCGAGATCAAACGACCCTAAATAACTGGATAGCGGCGTCCGGCGAGATCAAACGACCCTAAATAACTGGATAGTGGCTAAATCAAACGATCCTAAATAACTGGATAGCGGCGAGATCAAACGACCCTAAATAACTGGATAGCGGCGAGATCAAACGACCCTAAATAACTGGATAGCGGCGAGATCAAACGACCCTAAATAACTGGATAGCGGCGAGATCAAACGACCCTAAATAACTGGATAGCGGCGTCCGGCGAGATCAAAGGATACTAAATAATCAGCAGCTAGATCAAACGATCATAAATAAATTGCGGGTAATTTGAACGATCCTCAGTGATCGGCTACATCAAAGGATTCACAAAATAATTTCTTACTCACCTGTCCATAAGCAAACAACGTTGCATTGTATCCTTCAAGACACCTGAAATAAAGTAACAGATAACGAGGGTGTTATTTTTTCATATGATAATTATACAAAATAGTGGAATTGCCACTCACCCATCGATTAGATTTTTAGCCAGGGAGTCGAATATCGCAGATTGGCCAATATGCATATCGAACGTGTAGTCAAAGGTGAACGCTTTGTCCTCCCCTAGTAGTATCTGTTTCTCTTCATCGGCGACACTGGTGCAAATTCGATTCATTTCAATCTTTTCCTTCGAATTCTGCGGCCGAACCCTGAAAACAATTAGGCACTGTTATTTTTAGAACTCCGATGTTATAATAATGAATAATCGATTGCACCTGCACTAATTGGGCCAGGTGTACAACCGACAGCTCAGCTTTAGCTATTACGCAGCGCATCTGAAGGCTGCGTACGGCTGTTCAGCCCAAGGACTGGGGGGGGGGGTCGCCACACACACCCTCAGTCACTCCAGCTAATGCTGGCACCCATTTTACAGCTGGGTGAACTGAAGCAATGCAGAGAGCTAAGTGTCTTGCTCAAGGACACAAATTGCTCTGAGTGAGTTCAGAATTGAACCCCCGACCTTTTGGTTAAGAGTCTGTCGGTCTAACCAGTAGGCTACAACAGAGATCTAATATTCAGTACAATAATTGTGACAATAAAAGTACACGCCCACCTGACGGCCACTCGAACACTTGTGTCATCAGCTCCATCTGCTTCATCCTGCATTTTTTGTCTGCAAAGAAAATTCAACAAAAAATTAATAAATTTGGAAGCCATTTGATATTCAATTTAAAAAACTGAAAAAAGGAACAAAACTGAAACTAAAAAATCTTTTTTGTAGAACACAAGAAACTAACAAGATACACTAGATATGTAAATACTGAGCAACCTTAAAACAGGCTGACAGGTCATCTCTATATTTTTTAGCATCTTCATCTTGCCAATTAGGGGTTGGCTTTTCAGGGTATAAATCACACAGCATTCCTTTACATAATGTTTAAGCTAAATATCTAAATTAATGTCTATGTATAAATCAAATCAATGAGTCATGATACAAATCTATCACTAAGGAGTTTTGATCCTTTTTTCAATCATAATCCATGCTTGATATTTTTTCAATTAAAATCTTATTAAGTGCTAAAAATTGGGATTTATATAATCTTATTTATATATGCATGACTACCAACTGACCTAGCCAATCCAAACAAAATAAATTATGGCAGATGAAAAATAATGTTGCAAAAAATTGATGATATATCAAAGATTTTTGGACTACTTTGTTTTTGGATAAGTTATAATTTTAGATTGCATTTTTAGTCAAAATGATATTATATAGCATATGTAATTTCAGATGTTATGCATGATCCAATTTGATTTTACCCTTTACAATGTACTATAGATTCATCAAATAGATTCATTAACATAGATTACATCTTCAAATATTAAAATAGGATTGTTAAAAATCTATACATATATTATAGTTAAGGAAAGCTATTAGTATACGTAAGGAATTAAACTAGCAACATTTTATAACATTTTATTAACATTCAAAATGACCAACAAAAAATTTAATAGAAGACTAGTAAAACAATATAGTATGCCATTAGTGTATAAAACTTTAATGTTAATTACCTCACTTTCATGGCAGGCTGATCAATGGCTACAAAAAGGTTGTTTATAAATGATATTTTATGAAACACATATAGGAAAAACACATTGGTTTTAAAATAGACAAATATTTTTTCTTTAAAAAGTTATAGAAAATATATTAGAAAGATAATAAAATATGACTATAAATATAAAAATATATATATATAGGGCAACATTTTACAAAAATGAAAATGACTTCTTATATTAAATCTTTACTTAAAAATTTTAAATGACACAAATATAATTAAGACTTGTTAGTATATTATATCATTATTAAGAGTTATTATAGTTTTATTATTACATTATCTATTTTAAATTATATGAACAATATTTAATTAAAAGAGTAATTTGACTAAATGTTTCTTAATTGATTCCTTACTTTGCTATTTCTTTAAGTGGATTACTGAAAAACCAAGCCATAATCATAGGCATGATCATAATATGCCTATGCCTATAACCTATTATTTCAATGGCATAACGTTTTTTGACAAAAAAACAGCACTATGCACAAGTCACAAGTGATTAAAAAATAAATAACCTTGGCCAACGGCCAATATAACTATAACTATCTAAATGAAATTTATACTAAGCTAATTCTTACATCTCACTAGTCTAAGTATTTCATTTGCATAATTTGTCAAAGCAGCAAGTCAAGTAACAACTAACAAGTAAGCAGTATTAGGCCTATTGACTTCCTGCGCAACGCATTTCTAAGAAAGTTAACTTTAAATCATCTGATTAGCATTTTTAAATTTTGCCGTCACTTGATATCGAAATGCGTGACCAATTAAATATAACTTCAGATCGAGAAAGATGCATTATTTATTGCCGATTGATGAACTTTAAAAAACCTTTCAAAGTGAAGCTGTTAAAATAGTCAAAACTTTTAGCCTTGCGCCATATCTCGTTTAATATACGCTGTTCACATGCGTGCCTTAATTTGGGCATTCAAAGTCTACTCAATCCAGAGCTAGTATCTTAATTATGTACTGAAATACCTGTTTTTATGTATAAATCGATTCCAGTACCGTAAACAGCAATTAAATCAGAATAAATTAGTAATGAGGAGTCCTACCACCAGTAATACGATCAACAAAAACATGTGAGTACATGTACATGTAACGTAATACGTAGTAGCGGGAGGGGAAGCAATTAGTAATCTGTTACAGAAAAAATTACCTAAAATTCATTATTCTTTCTATAATTTCTTTGTTTCGTCAAATTAAAGGTATCAAAAAAGCACCATAATTCAAGTTGCCAGTGGTAAGTGGCGTATATATAACCAGGAATTCGGTTAGGAAGATCTGATCGGTTTTCATATACGTGTGGATCCTGCAGCCTGGTAACGTACCAATAAAGGGTGCAGGGCTTGTATTCGGGAGAAAAGTTGCTTAGTCTCCCCTGTGGCTATTTTTTCGGTGCGGCGACCCAGTTTTCCTCTGGCTGCGGCCAGAATGATAAATTGTGCATTTTATTGCATGCATATATTTAGTAATACATAACATTGTCTAATTATAGTAAACGCATGTGGACCTTCGATCAACAACTTTGAGAACTTAAATATCATACTTGAATTAACAAAGAGATATCGTTGCTTTTGCTTATCTATCTCTGATCTAATAAAAAACTAAAAATAAAGACAGACGTGTTTAGTATCTTCGAAGCATTGTATTTTAAACATCTTTTTTATTGCACAATTTTTTCTTTTGTGTTGCAATTTTCTAAGAACAGCCATGCCAAACCCAAAGATGACTTAGTCTTAAGTCTATTTAAGTCGTCCTTGGCCAAACCACAAATAGTTATTGGCTATATAATTAGAATGCTGGTGTCTAGTGTTTCTCAATTGACTCAGTGAGAGACTAATACTTAGTTTTATATCGAATACAATAGTTTTTTTATAATCCAGTCTGACTATAAAAGGCTAATAGTCCTAGACAATGTCGGAATAATCAAGTCTACACTGCTTAGGCAGGCTAGGCCTAACTTCTAACTATTTGTTAAGCCTGCTCAAATTGCTCAATTAACAATATGTTAGGCCTAACTAATATGAATAATTGTTGTTACTTGTATGTTTTACTTTAGATACATGTACTAATTCTAGTGTAAGTTTATGTAATATTATTCCTATTGCCTTTTACCTATTGGGTAGAACCAGTAGATTATTGGGTCTATTACTTATCCTTGCAGCCCTTGTGGTCAGTAGTTTGGATTGTGTATTAGTGTATGCTAGGTGACAGGTCTGGTAAAGGAAAATTTATAAGACTGCATTTATATACCAGAACTAAAAATTGTTTTCAAGTATATATTTTGAAATTGTATGCTTTTTAATATTTTATTCTTGAATTTATTATTTATGCAATGGCCTAACAAACTTAAAAATTATAGAGGGCCTATGGCTACACTCATACATGCGCAACCCCCCTGATTTACACTGGCCATGCGACTTACTTTTTGACCAAAAATGCAACTTACCTTTGAAAGAAACCCTAAAGCAAAATAAACGCTTATTTGGGTAAACGGCAGGAGTAACTATGACTGTCTTATCAGGCCTAAATGCCTTGGCATCTAATTAGTATTACGTCCGTATTTTTTGGGGTGGCATTTTTGCGACTTACCCCTGGTCCACCACAATTTACGGTGGCCAGATCGGCCAGGTCGGCCAGCAGTTGCGCATGTATGGCTACACTTTTGCAACGTGCACTGAGAAAAGACTATCAAATACCCTTAGTCTGCAGCCATAATCTAGATCATGCTGGGTGCACACCCAAACAAAAATTGAATAATTACAAATGTATGTCAAAAAAATGTAGTGCATGCCCATTCTCAAAAATATGCTAGTGTTGTGACAATAAAACACCTTTTTTACATTATGACAATAAAATACCTTTTTTAAATTGCCTAATAGACCTTTTTTTAGGTAGTAATATTTATAGTGGAAAATTTATGCATGTAGATTTGTTTAAATGCTCTTTTACAAGCTTACAAAAAACAGAAAGCTAGAAATTTGCACTTGAAATGAACTTTTTCATCTTTCTTCAACTTCACAATAACTCTTACATGTGATTCTATAAATTGCATGCCAGATATGGATATGCACGCATACTATTTTCTCAGGAGTGATGCATGCCAACTATGCACACCTAATTTTGGCATGCAAGGCCAATGTATGCCCCAATTTTTGGGCATTTACTACATGATCTAGAGTGTAGGTTTGCAGCTAGATAGGTCTTAGCTATTTTTTTCCAGTGCCCAATAGGTGCTTTGCTAACCCTTGTGCCAGCATCTATTTAATAATAATAATAATAATTGTGCTTTATATAGCCATTCTTTTACTAGGGCCTACTTAAATAAAATAAACTTGTTTAAAATGACTAAAAACCTTTTGGATAACTTTCTGAACCTTTTGAGACAAAAATCATTGAACTATGGCCTTAGTCTTTTTAGCAGCTAAGCTGATTATAATCTATTCAATGTATGAATAACTGGGTACCTATAGACTCATATAAGCCCTCAACTTTTTTCTATGATTTGGCTTGTTTTACTTTTGTATCCCAAGTCTAAGTTTTTTAGTTGTTTCTAGTCTTGCCCTTGCCTATTAATATTAGCCTAGTCTTTGAATTGTTTACTATTGCATATAATATAAAAATTTGATGACAATGAAAGCTTGAGCAAAGGCAATAGTTTGCTGGCTTGAATATCTGAGCTTTTCAGAAGAAAAGAACTTAAGGAGTTAGAATATTTGGTCTTACATTTATTTATAGTTGTATTGTAGTGATGGATCAAAATTATTTTTCAAATCAAAATCAAAATCAAAATTTTTGGTTCCTTAGAATCGAAATTGAAATTGAAATTGAAATCAAAATCAAAATCAAAATTTTTGAGCTTAACAAATTTTTACTTTTTCGCTAATCATGCAAAAAGGTTAACACCTTGCCTCTGCATGTATGAGCTTACATGTTTTATAAAAAGTATCTTTGATATGTTTAAACCAGAATACTTAAGATTTAACTTACTTTAAAAAATGAAATAGAAAATGCTAGTGGCTCATTCCATATAAGATGGACATATTTGGAAAATAGAAAAAAGTCAATATTTTTGCTTGCCATTGCCTAATTAGCCTATTTTTTTACCAAATGTTTATATTGTGCAATATATACAATCTAAGAATAAAGGAATGGTAAAATGTTGGATTAATATGTTATCAATTGGCAAAAAGTCATTTTTGTAAAAATTTGGACATTTTTCGAAGCAAAAGACATCATTAAGATTTTGTACCTTTTAAAAACAAATAGAAAGCTTTTGAAGGTTGAAACAAACTATAGATAAAAGTATAGTACTTGCATCATCAGATAAAAGCATTGGTGACCAAATAATCTATTATATTTTTAATGTATTAGTACCTCGAAGTTACTGAATTGACAGAAAAAAATATGTTACAACCATAATGTTACAACCATAAGGCTGCCTTTTCTTTTGTATCTTTGTTGCCTTTTGAGTTTATATATTCTAATAAAAGAGTATGATTTCTAAAGATGTTCTTAGTCAAATTTTAAAAATGTATTGCAAAATATCAAAAATGAAAAATGTTATAAGACTTTTACCTTTTAGTTTCTATATGTCAAAAATCCTGTTGTTACGACCATAAGTGTCATTTAAGGTTTAATAGCATCTATACTAATGATGATATCTATATGAAACTCTATAAATATATTCTAGACAAAATAATCTTTCATTTAAAATATTGGTTTAGTATATTCTATTATTAGATTTCATTTTATAAGTAAAAATAACCTGTCATGTTACAACCATGCTTATATGGAATGAGCCTAGTGTATTATATATTATACACTCGTACATAGAAATATAGAAGTTGTATTATATTTCACCGCTATTTAAGCTGAAGATCTAGATATGAGTAGCCTATATCCATTTCATTAAGGCTTTAAGTCTTTAGCCAATTAAAATGCATGCTGATGAGTTCAGCCAGTGGGCTTGTGGAGGTTGAGGTGGGTGCAGCACAAGGCCTGGAACAGTGTGTGCCCCACACAATCTTTTCTTGTAGAAAAGGCGATTCTCACCTCCCTACTAAGTCTTTGAACCGCACTTCCTTTGACTTTCTAAAGATTTTATTACTTGTGTAGCATGATCATCAATGTCTAAATTGTTAAAATAAAACCAAAATTTTGAAATGATTTTTGATGAATGGTGTCAAAATTAAAAATCAAAATCAAAATTAATTTGATGCAAAATTAGTTTCAAAATTCGGAATATCAAAATAAAAATCAAATATCGATCCATCACTATTATATTGCATACAACCGGAATATTCTGAAAATTTCATTGATTAAAACAAAGTTTTTGCATCGGTACTAATATGTAATGCTACAGTAAAAATGCAATATTAAATTCAACTAATAAAAATTCTATAATCAGGATTTTAAAGTAAAATTAACACTTAATTGAATTTAGGAAATTTCTTAAATGAACTTAATCTTCACACTAAAAAAAGTATTTTCTAGAAGATTCTATTCTAAAAATAAATCTAGCAAACATGTACTTTCTAAATGTGAATACCCTTTTTGCATGTGTACACTTTTCCAGTGTACACTAAAAAATGCCTCTTTTGTTATAGTATATCAATGGTATGCCACCTTTTAAACAAAATATTTACTATAACATCTTACAAAAAGCAACAATGTTATTCCAACAAATTTTAAACAGATAAAAAATTAGGTTTATATTAAGTCCCTGATTCTTTATTTAAGTGTTTTTATATTGAAAATAAAATACATTTATCTTAACTATAGCCTTCTCTAATTCTTATCCCAATATGCATATAGTGTCAAACACAAAAAATAGTGTCAAACATATTTTTCCTTGTTGCTTAAGTTCCCAATTTTATCTAGGGACTTAAGAGCTTCTCTCATATCTTAAATTTAGCCAAAGCGACTTAACAAACTATTAGTATTACCAAAGTAACAAGTAAGTAGTAGGCCTAGTATAGCCCTACCTATCAGTATGGCTATGCCAATGGGAGGCCGTAGCCCAATGGTCTAGCACAAGCTCTGGTGTGCCAGCGACCTAGGCTCAATTCCAAGTGCAGTCACATTAATTTGAGGCCAAATTGGAATCTGGCCTTGGCTCTGCTCATGCAATTAATGGCCTTGAAAGCCAACCCCCCCCCCAAGGCACAGTGAAGTGTACATGCCTAACAATAAAATAAAGTTAGGGCTACTGTACACTCCTGTATGAGTGTGTGCCTGCATAAGTATCCTCCTGCTTGTGTGCCTACTCAGGGGAGTCAGCGGAATGAGCAGTAATGCCTCTTGCTAGTTGTGTGCCCATATTGCTTAAAGATGCCAGGGTGCACACAACCCCTGCCTCTAATAAAAAATGGCTATGCCAATAGTAGGCTTAGACATTATTTCTAAACATGGTTATAGTTTGTCTTTAGATTGATTGTTGATTTTAAAATAACAATCTAATTATTAAATTTTTATATAATATATTATAGTGCCTACTTAAATTTATTGCAAATTGTTTTACTTCTATGTCTATTGCCATTGTCATCTGTATAATAAAGGGTTTACAATGCACTTAGAATATAATCAAGTCATATACTATGCTAAGGTTTCATATATACACGGTATATATCTTTTAGGCAAATTTGTTATAAAACAACATTGTCTTTTAAACCAACTTGTATATCTAGATATATGATTTCTAGATATTTTTCAAATATGGTACAAGGTTGAAAGTCAGGCATAGCTAAAAAGTATAAATTCTTAAAACTAAGTTCAATAAAGTTCTATAAATAAACAAGTTTGTCAAGGATAATATTTTATATTCAAATTTTAGGTACATAGTCATACAGCTATTTTTCTCTTATTTTTTTAACTATAATATCTATTTTTGGTGCAATACTATTAACTAAAATTTCTGGTTTCTCTTTGGTTTTACATAGCTTTTATGGGCAAAAGCATAGAAATAGTCCATAGATAGTGTATAAATGACACAAATAGCATATAGATTGCCTTCCAAAAAATATTCAAGTGCATGCTGTTATCTTCCTAACAAGGTAATAATATAGCTATCACTTATTACTAGGTCTCATATGTTTATTGTACTAGGAGAATGGCTAAGACTGCATTTTTATCTTAACTTTAACCCTTATTATCCCAACTACAAAGCAGGTGTATAGTGTGGAAAATCTGTTATTTGAACTTTGAGTCCTTAATTCCAAGGGCTTAAAAGCTTCTCTAGGCCCCCTTTATAGGGCCATATGCAGAAAGCTCTGTCTAGGGTAGTCTGTTCTTGAAAAGCTAGTCTGGACTTGGATTTGGTATGCAGAAACACAAAGACTAGGCTACTATAGACAGAATGGGCCATATGCAGAAAGCTTACTCCAGATTAGCTAGTCTAGACTTGGGTAGTTCAGTCTATAGTCTATGGTCTAGCTAGCCTAGTTCTGTCTCTAGTAGACTGGTCTAACTTTGTGTTTCTGCATACCAAATCCAAGTCCAGACTAGCTTTTCAAGACCGGACTACCCTAGACAGAGCTTTCTGCATAACGGCCCAACTAGGATAGCTAGACCATAGACTATAGACTGAACTACCCAAGTCTGGACTAGCTAGTCTGGACTAAGCTTTCTGCATATGGCCCAACTAGGGTAGCTAGACCATAGACTATAGACTGAACTACCCAAGTCTTGACTAGCTAGTCTGGACTAAGCTTTCTGCATATGGCCCAACTAGGGTAGCTAGACCATAGACTATAGACTGAACTACCCAAGTCTTGACTAGCTAGTCTGGACTAAGCTTTCTGCATACGGCCCATAGTCTCCAACTCTATGGACTTCAAAGCTTCAAACTCTGGCACTATAGTCAAGAAGATGGCACAGTACCAGATTTGGAAAAAATCTATATATTGTCTTCTGTGCACTATTTCTATGCTTATAAATTCTATCTAATAAAACACAGAAATTAACATTTTAGAACTGTAACCCACATTAACAAACAAGTATATATCTTTACAAAAAAAATAGCCAAAAAAGGTTTATGCCAATTGCATCAAGGCCCCTTGTATGCACCAGAATGTTCCATGCCCAAGGACATCCTTACTATAGCCTTGCATTAAAAATGAAAACATTTTAATCTTAATTAGATTAGATTCAAAAGTGCTTAATAACCCAAGGTGTCAAAATGGGTCTCATGCTTGCAGTGATGGACGACTCCAATGCTAGCAGCAGCTCTCCACCCCTGTCAAGCAAAGACCCGTCCGACTGCTTAGAGAAGGAGCGCTACGCCAGGGAGAGTCACTGCGAGATTGAGCGTCGCAGACGGAACAAAATGACGGCTTATATTAACGAACTGTGCGACATGGTGCCCAGTTGTACCAGTTTAGCTCGCAAGCCGGATAAACTCACTATTCTAAGAATGGCCGTCACCCATATGAAAGGTCTTAGAGGCGTTGGCAACACTGGCATAGGCGGCTCGGACGCTTATAAACCATCGTTTCTCAGCGATCAAGAGTTGAAGCACCTCATACTGGAGGCGGCCGATGGCTTCCTGTTTGTTTGCCAATGCGACACTGGTCAGATTGTCTACGTTAGCGACTCTGTAGGGCCCGTGCTAGGTTGCTCCCAGGCCGACTGGCTGCAGCGGAGTCTCTACGATCTGGTGCATCCCGACGACTGCGAACGGATTCAAGATCAATTGTCGCCCACCGATGCAGCTGGGGCAAGGATACTCGATCTCAAAACTGGCACCGTGAAGAAGGACGGCCATCACGGTTAGTGCTAGGTGACTTTGTCGGTGTCAAATGGTGTCACCTTATGTGTCAGGTGGTGTCACCTCAGGAGTGTCAGATGGTGTCACTTCAGGATGGTGTCACCTCAGGAGTGTCAGATAGTGTCACCTCAGGAGTGTCAGGTGGTGTCACCTCAGGAGTGTCAGGTGGTGTCACCTCAGGAGTGTCAGATGGTGTCACCTCAGGAGTGTCAGGTGGTGTCACCTCAGGAGTTTCAGATGGTGTCACCTCAGGAGTTTCAGATGGTGTCACCTCAGGAGTGTCAGATGGTGTCACCTCAGGAGTGTCAGATGGTGTCACCTCAGGAGTGTCAGATGGTGTCACCTCAGGATGGTGTCACATCAGGAGTGTCAGGTGGTGTCACCTTGAGTGTCAGGTGGTGTCACCTCAGGAGTGTCAGATGGTGTTACTTCAGGATGGTGTCACCTCAGGAGTGTCAGATAGTGTCACCTCAGTAGTGTCAGATAGTGTCGCCTCAGGAGTGTCAGATGGTGTCACCTCAGGAGTGTCAGATGGTGTCACCTCAGGAGTGTCAGGTGGTGTCACCTCAGGAGTGTCAGATGGTGTCACCTCAGGAGTGTCAGATGGTGTCACCTCAGGATGGTGTCACATCAGGAGTGTCAGGTGGTGTCACCTCAGGATGGTGTCACATCAGGAGTGTCAGGTGGTGTCACCTTGAGTGTCAGGTGGTGTCACCTCAGGAGTGTCAGATGGTGTCACCTTGAGTGTCAGATGGTGTCACCTCAGGAGTGTCAGGTGGTGTCACCTCAGGAGTGTCAGATGGTGTCACCTCAGGAGTGTCAGATGGTGTCACCTCAGGATGGTGTCACATCAGGAGTGTCAGGTGGTGTCACCTCAGGATGGTGTCACATCAGGAGTGTCAGGTGGTTTCACCTTGAGTGTCAGGTGGTGTCACCTCAGGAGTGTCAGATGGTGTCACCTTGAGTGTCAGATGGTGTCACCTTGAGTGTCAGATGGTATAACATCAGGGATTTCAGATGGTGTCACCACAGAAGTTTCAACTGGTGTCACTTTCTGGATTAGAAAGTTGATGTTGGTTAACTCAAACATCTATGACCTCCACAATGCACCCTACACGCAGCCCCCCCCCAACTATATTTGGCAGCCCAAATGCGCAGCACAATGGGCGCCAGGCGCGCTTTTATCTGCCGGATGCGCGTTGGCGCGGGCGGTCCCGCTGCAGCGGCCTCGGCCGGCGCGGTGAACAGCCTCTCTGATCCAATGTCGGCTGCGGCTTGTCCCCAGCAGTCCCTGCCGACTGTTCGCATGAGGCAGCGCAACATGCTCGGCCCCTGTCCAGACGGGCATCATTACGCTGTTACTCACGTGACAGGCTATTTGAAGAATTGGCCAAGTCATCAGCATCAGCAGCGGGTAAAATATAGTTCCAAGAAAGCTTAGCCTTAATCTGTTTTCTGCTTTAAGTTTCTTATAAATATAGATTCTCTTGAAAATTACGTGTCAATCTCCAAGAAACTTGTATTTAGTTTTCAAAAGTAACTTGCTGTTGTTTTCCAATAAACTCCTGTTGATACTTAAGAAACTCGAGTGTTGGTTTCTCGGAAAATGGCGTCTCGGTTTCCATGAAACTTCCAAGGAGTTTAGGTTTCTAAGAAAATCTAGTGTCGCTTTCTAAGAAAATCGTGTGTTGATACCTAAGAAACTCGAGTGCCGGTTTCTAAGAAAAATGGCGTCTCTGTTTCTAAGATAAAAGTACTTTTTTAAACAATTTAAGACACACCAAACTTGTGTCGGTTTCTAAGAAAATCGAGTGTCGGTTTCTTAGAAAATCTAGTGTCGGTTTCTAAGAAAATCGTGTGTTGATACCTAAGAAACTCGAGTGCCGGTTTCTAAGAAAAATGGCGTCTCGGTTTCCAAGAAACTTGTGTCGGTTTCTAAGAAAATCGAGTGTCGGTTTCTTAGAAAATCTAGTGTCGCTTTCTAAGAAAATCGTGTGTTGATACCCAAGAAACTCGAGTGCCGGTTTCTAAGAAAAATGGCGTCTCTGTTCCAAAGAAACTTGTGTCGGTTTCTAAGAAAATCGAGTGTCGGTTTCTTAGAAAATCTAGTGTCGGTTTCTAAGAAAATCGTGTGTTGATACCTAAGAAACTCGAGTGCCGGTCTCTAAGAAAAATGGCGTCTCGGTTTCCAAGAAACTTGTGTCGGTTTCTAAGAAAATCGAGTGTCGGTTTCTAAGAAGTGTCTCGTTTTCCAAGAAAATTTTGGCTGTTTCTAAGAAAATCGGGTCTCGGTTTCCAAAAATGCGGTTTCTGATTTCTAAGAAAATCGAATGTCGGTTTCTAAGAAAATTGCGTGTAAGTTTCTAATAAACTAATTTAATTTTCCTCGGCACAAACAGGGCAACGTACACGCGCCCATGGCGGAGGACGTGCACCAGCTTCATCATCAGCATCAGCACTATCAGCAGCTTCACCAGCACCCTCATTCTGCCGGCTCGTCGGCATCGACATCCGGAGAATCAACCGTCGGCGGCGGCGTCGGAAGCGGCAGCGGCAGCGGCGGAGCAGGCGGGCATCAGTGCCTGGTTGGCATTGCCAGGCTGCAGGTTAGCCACACTATTACTAATTAGTAATAATTAATAAATAATAGACTAACGGGCCGTTCATCTCGTTACCGCTGTGTCAGGTGACGTCACTCCCTGGCGGTCCCGGAGGCAGCGGCAGCGACCTGAGCGCGCACAGTCAGCACGAGTTCGTGGCCAGGCTGTCTGCCGACTCCCGCATCAGCTTCTGCGACCAGCGCACGGCTAACGTGTTGGGCTACCAGCCGCACGAGTTGCTGGGCAAATTGTTCTTTGATTTGGTGAGTTTAAGTAGCCTTTGAAAGGCTACTGGTGTCGCTTAATGATACAGGATAAAAGTACTTTTTTAAACAATTTAAGACACACCAAATTTGCTTAACTTTAATAACACCAAGGGACCTTTTTTGGTTTGTTAAAGTTATTACGAGCCCGAATCACCATAACACCAACTCCAATCGCCATAACACCAACCCGGATCACCATAACACCAACTCCAATCACCATAACACCAACCCGAATCACCATAACACCAACTCCAATCACCATAACACCAACCCGAATCACCATAACACCAACCATAATCACCATAACACCAACCCGGATCACCATAACCAATCCAATCACCATAACACCAACCCTAATCACCATAACACCAATCCAATCACCATAACACCAACCCTAATCACCATAACACCAACCATAATCACCATAACACCAACCCGGATCACCATAACACCAACCCGGATCACCATAACACCAACTCCAATCACCATAACACGAACCCTAATCACCATAACACCAACTCCAATCACCATAACACCAACTCCAATCACCATAAAACGAACCCTAATCACCATAACCTCCAATCCCACCCAGGTGGCCACGCCCGAGGAGCAAGCGGCGCTCAGGTCAGCATTTGACTCGGCCGCCTCCGCCAAAGGCGCACCCCAGACAGCTCTGGTCCGCCTGACTACTGGTGCCAATCAGACTGAGCCCGTTCTGCTCCGCTGCTGCCTGGCAGCATTTCACAATCCTTACTCTGGCGAGTTCGAGTTCTTTGTCTGCACCTGTACATCGGCTAAGAGCTTGCACGATGCTCAGCAGGCGGCAGCTAATCAGTTCTACAGTTACGAGTCTTCTGCTTCTGCTGCTCCAACGAACGCAACCAATGAGACAACGCCTGTGGCTCAACAAGCCGCTGGTTCCAGTCAGCAGATTGTGTCCGACAATAATTCCATGTGGTTTAGCAGCAGTGCCACCGAAGATTATTGTTGGACATCTGCTTCTTATCAGCCCTACCAGCAGCAGCTTCAGCACCAGCCTGGTGAATTTCATCATCCTGACGATCAACAGCTGATGCTTATGCAACAGCAACAGCAACATCATGAGTATTACACAGCTGCCTATGGTCACAGCATGCCAATGATGATGTCCTATCAACAGCATCAGCAGCATTCCGCTGGCACTGATCCATCCTTGCCCTAGTAGATTTTTGTAGCCTCTACCGCCACCAATTCCTGCCCTCTTTTAACTCGCTAGTGCCATTTTTAAGTGGCTATCTTGTTGTCATTTTAAACTTAACTCTGTCATTTTGACTCCTCTATCTGTCCCTGCCATTTTGACTCTATCTATCCCTGTCATTTTGACTCCTCTATCTATCCCTGCCATTTTGAATCCTCTATCTATCCCTGCCATTTTGCATCCTCTATCTGTCCCTGTCATTTTGCATCCTCTATCTGTCCCTGTCATTTTGCATCCTCTATCTATCCCTGTCATTTTGACTCCTCTATCTATCCCTGCCATTTTGACTCCTCTATCTATCCCTGCCATTTTGACTCCTCTATCTATCCCTGCCATTTTGAATCCTCTATCTATCCCTGCCATTTTGACTCCTCTATCTATCCCTGCCATTTTGACTCCTCTATTTATCCCTGCCATTTTGACTCCTCTATCTATCCCTGCCATTTTGACTCCTCTATCTATCCCTGCCATTTTGACTCCTCTATATATCCCTGCCATTTTGAATCCTCTATCTATCCCTGCCATTTTGACTCCTCTATCTATCCCTGCCATTTTGCATCCTCTATCTATCCCTGCCATTTTGACTCCTCTATCTATCCCTGCCATTTTGACTCCTCTATCTATCCCTGCCATTTTGACTCCTCTATTTATCCCTGCCATTTTGACTCCTCTATCTATCCCTGCCATTTTGAATCCTTTATCTATCCCTGCCATTTTGACTCCTCTATTTATCCCTGCCATTTTGACTCCTCTATCTATCCCTGCCATTTTGACTCCTCTATTTATCCCTGCCATTTTGACTCCTCTATCTATCCCTGCCATTTTGACTCCTCTATCTATCCCTGCCATTTTGACTCCTCTATCTATCCCTGCCATTTTGACTCCTCTATTTATCCCTGCCATTTTGACTCCTCTATCTATCCCTGCCATTTTGACTCCTCTATCTATCCCTGCCATTTTGACTCCTCTATTTATCCCTGCCATTTTGACTCCTCTATCTATCCCTGCCATTTTGACTCCTCTATCTATCCCTGCCATTTTGAATCCTCTATCTATCCCTGCCATTTTGACTCCTCTATCTATCCCTGCCATTTTGAATCCTCTATCTATCCCTGCCATTTTGAGGCAAGATAGTTCAATGATACAGCAACTAATAAACAGCCTGCTTGACTTCTGGTTCATTGTTAATAAGCTGCTTTGCTTTTTGTTTGTAGATATTTGGTAATTATTGAAACTATAATTTTGTGTTTTTTCTGTCTGGCAATGAAAGTGTGTTAATCTAATTTAAGTTCGTGTTTCAGCGAAGGAATTGTGCAATAATTTAATATTCATATTTCTATTATGGTACTGTAGTATTTGTATAAACAATGCTATTATATAACTGTCAATCTAGTCATGCAATCTTACTAATTGTTATTTAATATGTGCAATTAATTTTATGTAAAATTATTGATATTATGCAATTCAGTTAGTGCAATTTGTTTTAATTGTTTCTTTTTTCAATGTTTCTTAGTGCAAATGTTGCAATGAAATTTAAATATATTATTTGGCTTGCTCAATGCGTTTTATTATTGTGATTTAAAGGCATTGGGTAGCTGAGGACCCGCTGAAGGAGCAGAGAGGGTGGCTGAGGACCCACTGAAGGATCAGAGAGGACGGCTGAGGACCCACCGAAGGATCAGAGAGGGTGGCTGAGGACCCACTGAAGGATCAGAGAGGACGGCTGAGGACCCACTGAAGGATCAGAGAGGGTGGCTGAGGATCCACTGAAGGATCAGAGAGGGTGGCTGAGGATCCACTGAAGGATCAGAGAGGGTGGCTGAGGACCCACTGAAGGATCAGAGAGGGTGGCTGAGGATCCACTGAAGGATCAGAGAGGGTGGCTGAGGACCCACTGAAGGATCAGAGAGGGTGGCTGAGGATCCACTGAAGGATCAGAGAGGGTGGCTGAGGACCCACTGAAGGATCAGAGATGACTGAGGACCCGCTAAAAGGATCAGAGACTGCGATTGATAGCCGAACATTCGAAGGTAAATACCCTCAACTATTCTATTGCATGTAGCAACAGCTTGTTGTTGTCATGGCAACAGCACTGGCTGTCAATCAACCATCGGCTTTTTCAGCTGATTTTCGCAGCCAGGAACTGCAACAGCAGCAGCAATGGAAGCTGAAGCGACTCCTTCGCGCACTGGACGGAGTCCGTGGTCACAATGGCACCAGTCTGATCACCCTGCTGGTGCCGCCGCGGCACCCGTTGAGTCGGCCCGCCAAGCTGCTAGCTGAGGAGATTGGAGCAGCTGGGAACATTAAATCGCGTGCCAATCGACTGGCTGTGCTGTGGGCCCTGGCCTCGGTGCAGCAGCGTCTGAAGGTGTACAGTCGGGTGCCAGACAATGGCCTTGTGATCTTCTGTGGGACTATTGTCACGGAGGATGGGAAAGAGAAAAAGGTTGGGTTAGAGTTCTTATTGATGTTAATATATGTAGCTCATATGTATCGATAATTTACGAAAGAAGCCGATATGTATCGATAATTTACGAAAGAAGCCGATATGTATCGATAATTTACGTAAGTAGCCGATATGTATCAAAAAATTTCTTAAATAGCCGATATGTATCGATAATTTACGAAAGAAGCCGATATGTATCGATTAAACACTGAAGTTGCCGATATGTATTAATTAAACACTGAAGTAGCCGGTATGTATCGATTAAACACTGAAGTAGCCGATATGTATCGATTAAACACTGAAGTAGCCGATATGTATCGATTAAACACTGAAGTAGCCGATATGTATCGATTAAACACTGAAGTAGCCGGTATGTATCGATTAAACACTGAAGTAGCCGATATGTATCGAAAGTGAATTTATTAGAAAATAAGAAATCGCGACCCCCTTCCCCCACATACCCAGGTAACAATAGACTTGGAGCCGTGCAAACCTGTCCAATCGCCCATCTACCTGTGCGACAGCCGGTTCCACACGGAGGCGCTGCAGTCGATGCTGGAAACTGACGAGCGCAGGTTCGGCTTCATCGTGCTGGACGGCTCTGGCGCCCTCTTCGCTGTGCTGAGCGGCTCCGAGCGCCGGGTGCTGCACCGAATGTCGGTCGAGTTGCCCAGAAAACACGGCCGAGGCGGACAGTCCGCCGTCCGGTTTGCCCGTATCCGATTGGAGAAGCGGCATAATTATTTGCGCAAAGTGGCCGAACTCGCGTCCGGACTGTTTCTGGAGCCGGACAGCGGCCGGCCGGCCGTGGACGGACTTGTTTTAGCCGGGTCGGCCGACTTCAAAGTTGAATTGCAGCAGGGCGGCCTGCTGGATGCCAGACTCGCTGGCAAGGTTGGTTACTGGGGCAGAAATATGAAGAGAGGGGCGGAAATATGAAGTGAGGGGCGGAAATATGAAAAGAGCGGCGGAGTGATGTTTAGAGAGGGGCGGAAAGATAATTAGAGGGGGCGGAAAGATAATTAGAGGGGGCGGAAAGATAATTAGAGGGGGCGGAAAGATAATTAGAGGGGGCGGAAAGATAGTTAGAGGGGGCGGAAAGATAAAGAGAGGGGGGCGGAAAGATGAAGAGAGGGGCGGAAAGATGAAGAGAGGGGGCGGAAAGATAATTAGAGGGGCGGAAAGATAATTAAGTTGGGTGGAAAGAAGAAGAGAGGGTGGCGGAAAGATAAAGAAAGGGGCGGAAAGATGAAGAGAGGGTGGCGGAAAGATAAAGAAAGGGGCGGAAAGATGAAGAGAGGGTGGCGGAAAGATGAACAGAGGGGCGGAAAGATAAAGAGAGGGGCGGAAAGATGAGGAGAGGGGCGGAAAGATGAGGAGAGGGGCGGAAAGATGAAGAGAGGGGCGGAAAGATGAAGAGAGGGGCGGAAAGATGAAGAGAGGGGCGGAAAGATGAAGAGAGGGGCGGAAAGATGAAGAGAGGGGCGGAAAGAAAACGATTAAAGATTAGGATATATCAAAGAGGACTGTAGGAGTGCAGCAAACAATACACCAGCATATAAATACAAATGCATATCTAATCTACATGTCCAGACACTCCAGGTGGTGGACATAGCCTACGGCGGTGAGGTCGGCCTCAACCAGGCCATTGAGCTGGCCTCAGACTGTTTAACTGGCCTGGCCTATCTAGAAGAAAAGCGCTGCCTAGCCAGACTATTCGAAGAATTGGGTCACGGCCGGCAGCAGCTGGTTTGCTACGGTGTTGGGCAGACTGTGGCCGCACTAGAATCTGGCGCGGTGGACACTGTGCTAGCCTGGGAGGAGCTGCCCTACGACTGCGTGCTGACCGCCAGCCGGCAGCTGAAGCTGATTCCTAGGCAAGCCTGTCGGAGTGCTGCTGGCGGTCAGCATGGAGATGGTGTAGAGGTCACCGACTGCGGCCTGGATGAGCCGAGGCCGCTGATCGACTGGCTGGCAGATGCGGGCTGCCCGGCGGCCGGGGCTCAGCTGCGCGTGCTGGCCTGCCGCAGCCCCGAGGGAGTGCAGTTTGCCAACGGCTTCGGCGGCCTCGCTGGCCTGCTGCGGTACCCGCTGGACTGGGAGGTGAGGGAGCTGCGTGTGTGTCTGTGTGTGTCAGTGTGTGTCTACTGTTCCTGCCTGCTGTGTCTGTCTGTGTGTGCCTGCTTGTCTACTGTTCCTGCCTGCTGTGTCTGTCTGTGTGTGCCTGCTTGTCTACTGTTCCTGCCTGCTGTGTCTGTGTCTGCCTGCTGTGTCTGTCTGTGTCTATCTGTGTCTGCCTGCTGTGTCTGTCTGTGTCTGCCTG
Source organism: Macrostomum lignano (assembly GCA_002269645.1). NCBI lineage: Eukaryota > Metazoa > Platyhelminthes > Macrostomidae > Macrostomum > Macrostomum lignano. Next base: position 93,114 of record NIVC01001522.1, on the reverse strand, counting down.
CTGTGTCTATCTGTGTCTGCCTGCTGTGTCTGTCTGTGTGTCTGTGTGTCTGTCTGTGTGTCTGCTGTGTCTGTCTGTGTGTGTCTTCTGTTTGCTGTTTTTGAAGAAGCAACATATGTCTGCCTTCTGTGTGTCTATTTGTTTTTCTCAGTGTCTTTTTAGCATCAGAATCGCAAAATACCATGGGCATCCTGTGTCCGAATTTAGGTTGCCAAATTAAAAACCTGAATCCCAGCAGGCATCGGTCAAAAATTTCAAAACCATACTCTGCAGTCTTCAGACTTTATGCTTACAGATTACTCAAAATGTAGATTCTGACTCTCTTCAATCATTTATCAACAGTCCCATCTCTCGCCGTTTCTTATCCCAATCCAGGATCCGGAGTCGCTCCAGTCTGGTGCACAAACCGACGCTGAAGCGGTCGCGGATGAGGATGCAAGCGACGTCTACGACTGCTTCGATCTAGGCGACTACTAGTACCTGTTGTCGGGGGTAACGAACCACCGGCCACCCACCCAAACTAGGCCTGTTGTCGGTGGAGGCCCTGTGGAGGCCCACATGGAATAACTTAACTATAAATTCTCTTTCTGCTTTAGTTTTTAGTCTCCTATAGATCCTTTACTTAAACTGTAAAGTAAAGTCGTTTAAGCACCCGCTTGGATTTGAGAACTAATGACTGGGTTTATCGATTTTTTATTAGATTATATTGATTATTTTGGGCCTCTACTGAACGCCTCCTTGATTGACAACTGTGCCTAGTTGATGGGTGGGTGCGGGGTTCGTTTCCTCGGAGTCCTTCTTGCACAACTGTTTCACTGAGGCTCGGCCTGTGTCAGCTGGATTCGCCCAGTCACCTGCATTGATCAATCAATCAACTGGGCCACGGCAGGATCTGCCGATCAACTGATCAATCAATCAATCAACTGGGCCACAGCAGGATCCGCCGATCAACTGATCAATCAATCAATCAACTGGGCCACAGCAGGATCCGCCGATCAACTGATCAATCAATCAATCAACTGGGCCCCAGCAGGATCCGCCGATCAACTGATCAATCAATCAATCAATCAACTGGGCCCCAGCAGGATCTGCCGATCAACTGATCAATCAATCAATCAATCAACTGGGCCTCAGCAGGATCTGCCGATCAACTGATCAATCAATCAATCAACTGGGCCACAGCAGGATCTGCCGATCAACTGATCAATCAATCAATCAACTGGGCCACAGCAGGATCAGCCGATCAACTGATCAATCAATCAATCAACTGGGCCCCAGCAGGATCTGCCGATCAATTGATCAATCAATCAATCAACTGGGCCACAGCGGGATCCGCCGATCAACTGATCAATCAATCAATCAACTGGGCCACAGCAGGATCCGCCGATCAACTGATCAATCAATCAATCAACTGGGCCCCAGCAGGATCTGCCGATCAACTGATCAATCAATCAATCAACTGGGCCACAGCAGGATCTGCCGATCAACTGATCAATCAATCAATCAACTGGGCCACAGCAGGATCTGCCGATCAACTGATCAATCAATCAATCAACTGGGCCACAGCAGGATCAGCCGATCAATTGATCAATCAATCTATCAACTGGGTCACAGCGGGGTCCGCCGATCAACTGATCAATCAATCAATCAACTGGGCCACAGCAGGATCAGCCGATCAACTGATCAATCAATCAATCAACTGGGCCACAGCAGGATCAGCCGATCAATTGATCAATCAATCAACTGGGCCACAGCAGGATCCGCCGATCAACTGATCAATCAATCAATCAACTGGGCCACAGCGGGATCCGCCGATCAACTGATCAATCAATCAATCAACTGGGCCCCAGCAGGATCCGCCGATCAACTGATCAATCAATCAATCAATATTGTGTCAGACTGTTATCTCAAAGCGTGGTTGCCAACGACTCATGATAATATTTATTCCTAAACTGAGCAAGATTTTATCCCTGGAAGAAGCCAGTTTCCTAAAAATTTTTATTTTTTATCCAGAAAAATTTCAAAGCAATGCTTTCGAACGAATATTTTTTTACAGTTTTTTTCTACACAAACTTTTGTTAATAAACCTGTCTGTCTACAATCTTTTTTTAGTTTTTTTCCTTCTTCACAAAAACAATCACCATAAAATGCCGTTCTGTCAGTTGCTGTTTCTGTTTTTTTTCACTTGATCGAATTTCCTGCCCGCTGGAAATGAGGACAATCTGGCTCGATATGCCTTCTGCCGCCTGCTGGGAATATTTATATTGGCAATGATTGGCAGAAGGCTCAGGGATTTAATTAATTAGTCAAATAAGAGAGATCTGAATTCGTTCTGGAGGTCTCGGGTGGGCTGGTGCAGATTTTCCTGGAGTGCCTGCTGCTCAGATTGAATTAGGGAAGAGATGGCGGAGTCTGCATTGATTCTCCTCCGCCTATCTGATCTCATTCCCATGTGCCCCTGCTGCGTGACCTGATTAAAATTCGTCTATTCGCTCCCGAGGGGGGAAGAGGTTTCACCGTACTGATTTTCTCTGAGATTAATTTCTCAGTCTTTGCCGCCTGGCAACGCGGGACGCGGTGTTTTATAGCTTAGATGATCAGCATTTCTGTCACTTCTGTCACTGAATTTATGCTTGCATTTATTCTAACTGTCTTCGTGGGTGTGTCATTTTACTTCGTCTTTTCCTGCTTGGGTGTCTCATCTCTTTCTTGGGGTGTCTCATCTCTTTCTTGGAGTGTCTCATCTCTTTTTTGGAGTGTCTCATCTCTTTTTTGGAGTGTCTCATCTCTTTCTTGGAGTGTCTCATCTCTTTCTTGGAGTGTCTCATCTCTTTCTTGGAGTGTCTCATCTCTTTTTTGGAGTGTCTCATCTCTTTTTTGGAGTGTCTCATCTCTTTCTTGGAGTGTCTCATCTCTTTCTTGGAGTGTCTCATCTCTTTCTTGGAGTGTCTTATCTCTTTCTTGGGGTGTCTCATCTCCTTAGGGTGTCTCATCTCCTTGGGGTGTCTCATCTCCTTAGGGTGTCTAATCTCTTTCTTAGGGTGTCTAATCTCTTTCTTAGGGTGTCTCATCTCCTTGGGGTGTCTCATCTCCTTCTTGGGGTGTCTCATCTCCTTGGGGTGTCTCATCTCTTTCTTGTGTGTCTCATCTCCTTGGGGTGTTTCATCACCTTAAGGTGTCTCATCTCTTTCTTAGGGTGTCTCATCTCCTTGGGGTGTCTAATCTCTTTCTTAGGTGTCTCATCTCCTTGGGGTGTCTCATTTCCTTGGGGTGTCTCATCTCCTTAGGGTGTATCATCTCCTTAAGGTGTCTCATCTCCTTGGGGTGTCTCATATCTTTCTTAGGGTGTCTCATCTCCTTGGAGTGTCTCATCTCTTTCTTGGAGTGTCTCATCTCTTTCTTGGAGTGTCTCATCTCTTTCTTGGAGTGTCTCATCTCTTTCTTGGAGTGTCTCATCTCTTTCTTGGAGTGTCTCATCTCTTTCTTGGAGTGTCTCATCTCTTTCTTGGAGTGTCTCATCTCTTTCTTGGAGTGTCTCATCTCTTTCTTGGAGTGTCTCATCTCTTTCTTGGAGTGTCTCATCTCCTTGGGGTGTCTCATCTCTTTCTTGGCGTGTCTCATCTCTTTCTTGGAGTGTCTCATCTCTTTCTTGGAGTGTCTCATCTCTTTTTTGGAGTGTCTCATCTCTTTTTTGGAGTGTCTCATCTCTTTCTTGGAGTGTCTCATCTCTTTCTTGGAGTGTCTCATCTCCTTGGGGTGTCTCATCACCTTAGGGTGTCTCATCTCTTTCTTGGAGTGTCTCAACTCTTTTTTGGAGTGTCTCATCTCTTTCTTGGAGTGTCTCATCTCTTTCTTGAAGTATCTCATCTTTTTTTGGAGTGTCTCATCTCTTTTTTGGAGTGTCTCATCTCCTTGGGGTGTCTCATCTCTTTTTTGGAGTGTCTCATCTCTTACTTGGGGTGTCTTATCTCCTTAGGGTGTCTCATCTCCTCCTTGTGGTGTCTCATCTCCTCCTTGGGGTGTCTCATCTCCTTCTTGGAGTGTCTCATCTCTTTCTTGGGGTGTCTTATCTCCTTAGGGTGTCTCATCTCCTCCTTGGGGTGTCTCATCTCTTTCTTGGAGTGTCTCGTCTCTTTCTTGGAGTGTCTCATCTCCTTCTTGGAGTGTCTCATCTCCTCCTTGGGGTGTCTCCTCTCCTTGGGGTGTCTCATCTCTTTCTTGGGGTGTCTCATCTCTTTTTTGGAGTGTCTCATCTCCTTGGGGTGTCTCATCTCTTTCTTGGCGTGTCTTATCTCCTTAGGGTGTCTCATCTCCTCCTTGGGGTGTCTCATCTCTTTCTTGGAGTGTCTCATCTCTTTCTTGGGGTGTCTCATCTCTTTCTTGGAGTGTCTCATCTCTTTCTTGGAGTGTCTCATCTCTTTCTTGGAGTGTCTCATCTCTTTCTTGGAGTGTCTCATCTCTTTCTTGGCGTGTCTTATCTCCTTAGGGTGTCTCATCTCCTCCTTGGGGTGTCTCATCTCTTTCTTGGAGTGTCTCATCTCTTTCTTGGGGTGTCTCATCTCTTTCTTGGAGTGTCTCATCTCTTTCTTGGAGTGTCTCATCTCTTTCTTGGAGTGTCTCATCTCTTTCTTGGGTGTCTCATCTCTTTCTTGGAGTGTCTCATCTCTTTCTTGGAGTGTCTCATCTCTTTCTTGGAGTGTCTCATCTCTTTCTTGGGGTGTCTCATCTCTTTCTTGGAGTGTCTCATCTCTTTCTTGGAGTGTCTCATCTCTTTCTTGGAGTGTCTCATCTCTTTCTTGGAGTGTCTCATCTCTTTCTTGGAGTGTCTCATCTCTTTCTTGGAGTGTCTCATCTCTTTCTTGGAGTGTCTCATCTCTTTCTTGGGGTGTCTCATCTCTTTCTTGGAGTGTCTCATCTCTTTCTTGGAGTGTCTCATCTCTTTCTTGGAGTGTCTCATCTCCTTGGGGTGTCTCATCTCTTTCTTGGAGTGTCTCATCTCCTTGGAGTGTCTCATCTCTTTCTTGGAGTGTCTCATCTCCTTGGAGTGTCTCATCTCTTTCTTGGAGTGTCTCATCTCCTTGGAGTGTCTCATCTCTTTCTTGGAGTGTCTCATCTCCTTGGGGTGTCTCATCTCTTTCTTGGAGTGGCTCATCTCCTTGGAGTGTCTCATCTCTTTCTTGGAGTGTCTCATCTCTTTCTTGGAGTGTCTCATCTCCTTGGAGTGTCTCATCTCTTTCTTGGAGTGTCTCATCTCTTTCTTGGAGTGTCTCATCTCCTTGGAGTGTCTCATCTCTTTCTTGGAGTGTCTCATCTCCTTGGAGTGTCTCATCTCTTTCTTGGAGTGTCTCATCTCCTTGGAGTGTCTCATCTCTTTCTTGGAGTGTCTCATCTCTTTCTTGGAGTGTCTCATCTCCTTGGAGTGTCTCATCTCTTTCTTGGAGTGTCTCATCTCTTTCTTGGAGTGTCTCATCTCCTTGGAGTGTCTCATCTCTTTCTTGGAGTGTCTCATCTCCTTGGAGTGTCTCATCTCTTTCTTGGAGTGTCTCATCTCCTTGGAGTGTCTCATCTCTTTCTTGGAGTGTCTCATCTCCTTGGGGTGTCTCATCTCTTTCTTGGAGTGTCTCATCTCCTTGGAGTGTCTCATCTCTTTCTTGGAGTGTCTCATCTCTTTCTTGGAGTGTCTCATCTCTTTCTTGGAGTGTCTCATCTCTTTCTTGGAGTGTCTCATCTCTTTCTTGGAGTGTCTCATCTCCTTGGGGTGTCTCATCTCTTTTTTGGAGTGTCTCATCTCCTTGGAGTGTCTCATCTCTTTCTTGGAGTGTCTCATCTCTTTCTTGGAGTGTCTCATCTCCTTGGAGTGTCTCATCTCTTTCTTGGAGTGTCTCATCTCTTTCTTGGAGTGTCTCATCTCTTTCTTGGAGTGTCTCATCTCTTTCTTGGAGTGTCTCATCTCTTTCTTGGAGTGTCTCATCTCCTTGGGGTGTCTCATCTCTTTTTTGGAGTGTCTCATCTCCTTGGAGTGTCTCATCTCTTTCTTGGAGTGTCTCATCTCCTTGGGGTGTCTCATCTCTTTCTTGGAGTGTCTCATCTCCTTGGGGTGTCTCATCTCTTTCTTGGGGTGTCTCATCTCTTTCTTGGAGTGTCTCATCTCTTTCTTGGAGTGTCTCATCTCCTTGGGGTGTCTCATCTCTTTTTTGGAGTGTCTCATCTCCTTGGAGTGTCTCATCTCTTTCTTGGAGTGTCTCATCTCCTTGGGGTGTCTCATCTCTTTCTTGGAGTGTCTCATCTCCTTGGGGTGTCTCATCTCTTTCTTGGGGTGTCTCATCTCTTTCTTGGAGTGTCTCATCTCTTTCTTGGAGTGTCTCATCTCCTTGGGGTGTCTCATCTCTTTTTTGGAGTGTCTCATCTCCTTGGGGTGTCTCATCTCTTTCTTGGAGTGTCTCATCTCCTTGGGGTGTCTCATCTCTTTTTTGGAGTGTCTCATCTCCTTGGGGTGTCTCATCTCTTTCTTGGAATGCCTGATCTCCTATGGGTTTCTCATCGTTATTGGGGTTGTCTCGTGTCCATTTTGGTATGTCTCTTGTTCGGTGACTCCTTGTGTTGTCTCTGACTAAAAACGGTTCATATGTCCTATTAATGCTACTTGTCAGTAGGAGGAACCAAGAAAAGAAGAATTATTTGTAAATTCCTAATATTTAGAACGCGAGGACAATTACGTATTCGGGGTTTGATTTCTAATATACGATAGAAAAAATAAGCCCAGAAATCGACTACGAAGCTGCAAATTTCCGATTAATTACATTTATCATTTATCTGCGATATGATTTATCTACGAGCGTGGATACAAGATACTATAAATAGTTATTTATATTGGATTATTGCATACCAACATTTCAGGCCAATTTCAAGTGTCTGTGCAGTCTGTTGAGCGTTGTAGGAAGTAATCTTTGGGGAGAATTCGGGAGTATTTTGCTGGGAAATGGGGTTAGGGTTGAGAGGGTGCAGACCGACAAGACTGTTAACTGCAATTATTGCCTAGCGGCTGTAAACTGCATTAAACTGCATTGGATGGCCAGTTTATGGATGCTTTGCAATTGCCACTGATTGTCTCTACACCTAGTTATGGCCTCGGCAATTACCATTTTGAAAGGGGAATAAAAATACAGATGCGGGGGAATTGAAAAGGGAGAGAGAGGTGGGGTGGAGAGAGAAAAAGAACTGGCAGAGATACATAACTATGTATAGAGAGAGAAAGAGATGGCAGAGAAATAGAGAGAGAGATGGCAGGGATATATAGAGAGAGATGGCAGAGAAATAGAGAGAGATGGCAGAGATATAGGGAGAGAGATAACAGAGAAATAGAGAGAGAGAGAGAGATGGCAGAGATAAATAGAGAGAGACGGCAGAGAAATAGAGAGAGAGACGGCAGAGATATAGAGAGAGACGGCAGAGATATAGAGAGAGATGGCAGAGAAATAGAGAGAGATGGCAGAGAAATAGAGAGAGATGGCAGAGAAATAGAGAGATGGCAGAGAAATAGAGAGAGATGGCAGAGATATAGAGAGATAACAGAGAAATAGAGAGAGAGACGGCAGAGATATAGAGAGAGATGGCAGAGATATAGAGAGATAACAGAGAAATAGAGAGAGATGGCAGAGAAATAGAGAGAGATGGCAGAGATTTAGAGAGAGAGATAACAGAGAAATAGAGAGAGAGATGGCAGATAAATAGAGAGAGACGGCAGAGAAATAGAGAGAGAGATGGCAGAGATATAGAGAGATAACAGAGAAATAGAGAGAGATGGCAGAGAAATAGAGAGAGATGGCAGAGATTTAGAGAGAGAGATAACAGAGAAATAGAGAGAGAGATGGCAGATAAATAGAGAGAGACGGCAGAGAAATAGAGAGAGAGATGGCAGAGATATAGAGAGATAACAGAGAAATAGAGAGAGATGGCAGAGATATAGAGAGAGATGGCAGAGATATAGAGAGATAACAGAGAAATAGAGAGAGATGGCAGAGAAATAGAGAGAGATGGCAGAGATTTAGAGAGAGAGATAACAGAGAAATAGAGAGAGAGATGGCAGATAAATAGAGAGAGACGGCAGAGAAATAGAGAGAGAGATGGCAGAGATATAGAGAGATAACAGAGAAATAGAGAAAGATGGCAGAGAAATAGAGAGAGATGGCAGAGATTTAGAGAGAGAGATAACAGAGAAATAGAGAGAGAGATGGCAGATAAATAGAGAGAGAGATAACAGAGAAATAGAGAGAGAGAGAGACGGCAGAGATATAGAGAGAGATGGCAGAGAAATAGAGAGATGGCAGAGAAATAGAGAGAGACGGCAGAGAAATAGAGAGAGATGGCAGAGAAATAGAGAGATGGCAGAGAAATAGAGAGAGATGGCAGAGATATAGAGAGATAACAGAGAAATAGAGAGAGAGACGGCAGAGATATAGAGAGAGATGGCAGAGATATAGAGAGATAACAGAGAAATAGAGAGAGAGACGGCAGAGATATGGAGAGAGACGGCAGAGATATAGAGAGAGATGGCAGAGATATAGAGAGATAACAGAGAAATAGAGAGAGAGAGATGGCAGATAAATAGAGAGAGACGGCAGAGAAATAGAGAGAGAGATGGCAGAGAAATAGAGAGAGAGATGGCAGAGAAATAGAGAGAGATGGCAGAGATATAGAGAGAGATGGCAGAGAAATAGAGAGAGATGGCAGAGAAATAGAGAGATGGCAGAGAAATAGAGAGAGATGGCAGAGATATAGAGAGAGATGGCAGAGATATAGAGAGATGGCAGAGAAATAGAGAGATGGCAGAGAAATAGAGAGATGGCAGAGAAATAGAGAGAGATGGCAGAGATATAGAGAGAGATGGCAGAGAAATAGAGAGATGGCAGAGAAATAGAGAGAGATGGCAGAGATAAATAGAGAGAGACGGCAGAGAAATAGAGAGATGGCAGAGAAATAGAGAGAGATGGCAGAGAAATAGAGAGAGACGGCAGAGAAATAGAGAGATGGCAGAGAAATAGAGAGAGATGGCAGAGATAAATAGAGAGAGACGGCAGAGAAATAGAGAGATGGCAGAGAAATAGAGAGAGATGGCAGAGAAATAGAGAGAGATGGCAGAGAAATAGAGAGAGATGGCAGAGATAAATAGAGAGAGACGGCAGAGAAATAGAGAGATGGCAGAGAAATAGAGAGAGATGGCAGAGAAATAGAGAGAGATGGCAGAGAAATAGAGAGAGATGGCAGAGAAATAGAGAGAGACGGCAGAGAAATAGAGAGAGATGGCAGAGAAATAGAGAGAGATGGCAGAGAAATAGAGAGAGATGGCAGAGATAAATAGAGAGAGACGGCAGAGAAATAGAGAGATGGCAGAGAAATAGAGAGAGATGGCAGAGAAATAGAGAGAGACGGCAGAGAACTACAGAGAGAGATGGCAGAGATAAATAGAGAGAGACGGCAGAGAAATAGAGAGATGGCAGAGAAATAGAGAGAGATGGCAGAGAAATAGAGAGAGACGGCAGAGAACTACAGAGAGAGATGGCAGAGATATAGAGAGAGATGGCATCATGGCAGAGATATATAGAGTGAGATGGCAGAGTTATTGACAAGGCATCAAAGCAATCTGCATTCAATTTAGAATTGAAGCAAATGTTTTTTCATCTTGATGAAGCTCTGTGTCTCTTGCAGTTTCAATTTCGAACGAATCCTAAAATAATCTATATATTCTAGTCATAATATATAGATATGATATAGATTATTCTATCCCAGCATGTCATACACAGAAGTGTTCAGTAGCAATAAACCGGTGTAAATATTTTACGATTTATGAAATCCGTCTTTAGTTTAAAGCTTTCCAAAACAAAATCCATCAGTGGTCCTGGAGTTGTTAAAATCCTTCTGTAAACCTTGTTGGAGCCACTGTACATGGTTGAACAGCTGAAGTCAACTTGTGTTCCCCTAAGAGGGAAGCTCTCCTGCCCCCAACCCCCCCCCCCCACCTTCATCGTCGGCAGCTCCTTTGATCTTGATCGCTCTCGCCCCTCTCCATCTGTTCGGGCGCTGCGACCAGAGCCCCTAAACCCCGAGCCAAACTTTATATTGGGTGTAGTGGCAGCGTCAGTGGAGGGTCACCTCCTCATTATACATTAACAAGCCAGCTGACAATATAATATATTTATTGCTCTCCGGGCTCTGCCTCCCCTCCCCATCGCTGCGCGCATGCCCCATCAGGTTTTATTGCCTCTTTTAGAATTGCAGCTTCAATTCAGACGGATGGGTTGTGCGTTAGTTTGGATGAAGTGATACAAGTTGGAACTTAGGGTTTTGGGACTTAAGGTGCTGGGACTCTCGGAATTTGGATGGTGGGATTCTGGGACTTGGGATGCTGGGACTTGGGGATGCTGGGATTCTTGGATTCTGGGAATTGGGATGCTGAGACTTGGGGATGCTGGGACTGTTGGATTCTGGAAATTGGGATGCTGGGAATTGGTGATGCTGGAACTTGAGGATGCTTGGGGAGACGGGCAGACGACCAAGCTCGCATGCACGCTGCCAGTGGTTCACCTACGCATGCGCATGCAGAGGACTTGCCTGGGCGGCCTTCCGTTCGATCCGGGCCGTCGTCAGTGCTGTTCCGTGCTGCCGTGCTGCCGTTCGAGCTGACGAGAGCGTCGAGACCGAGGCCCTGAACGATCGGCCAAGCTGCAGCGCCCGTCCATCATCGCGGCGACTTCAACTGGCGGGTCACGTGATCCGGGCCGAGGGCTACTGCCCCCAACCTGTTCAGGACGTCCTGCTGCTCACCTTGCAGGGCCCGTTCAGGCGGTGTCAGGCCCAGGCTCTGCGGCGCGCCATCTGACGCACCCTGCTCTAACTGTGACCTTGTTTGCGGGTCTGCGTAATTTGTTTTTGTTGGATGTTGAATGTTGGAATCTGAAGCTGGGATACATGTGCTGTGAAGTTGGGATGCTTGTTAGCTGATGGGATCTAGGAATCTAGGATCTAGTGTTTGAAATTTTAAATTCAAGGTCATCTGGATAACTCGGAATATTAATATAGTTGACAATTAAGCATCATATCTCCGCTTTTCACAATAATAAATCCACAATGGATATATTTAAATCTTTGTTGAGCTCATGCATATTCAAATATGATTATAATTTCATACTACAGTAACTTTAAAAAAAGCTATGTCCGCTATGCTCAGCTGGCGCCCCTGTGCTGGCGCTCCTGGTGCTGGCGCCCCCAGACACGCCCCCCCCCAAAAAAATCCTGGCTAAAAGCCTTAGTCTAAGTTGGTCCCGAGGCCGTAATAAAGTAAGCAGTCAGTAGTCTGTAAAGGGTCAGTGGGGTGCAGATTTTTTATGTGGCTGCCTTGCCTGGCCCGTTTCTACCCTAAACTGCATATTCTTTCCTAATTCTTAAAGTAAAGTCATGCCATACTTAAGCACAACCCCCCACTCCCCCACTCCGCGGCGTCTTTGATGTGCAAAATAGGTCCGGGCCGGAACAACAGACTCGAGACTCCGTCCCGAGTTTCAACTTTTATAATAGACACATACACAACATGCGTGCATACATATATAATGCTAAGACGAAGTAGAGTGTTGAGGGAGGGTTTGGAGCGCGTGGGGTGGCGGCGTGCCCGCGGCGGCGGAGGGAGTGTGCGGCCTGATTTACAATCTCACTTCGGTTACTAACCCTTACCCCTTACCTTCCTTTTAGTTTTTTCTCGTACCAAATTTATTTCTGTTTTCTCTATCCGCGTATTTTGGTATCGGTGTGTGGGCCAGTGTAGCGTGTGCTGTGTGTAGATGCATATAAGTTGCATTTACAAAATTTAATGTATTCCTAAATATGGCTTTTTGGTTTTTCCTTCTCTTGACTCTAGTCTTGGCTGGCACTGCCCTGAGGATCCAGGGGGGGGGTCAAGGGGGTCGGCTGACCTCCCTGGGAAAAATCCTGGATTCGCCACTGCCCGGCTGCCCCCTGTAAAATGACGCAAGATACGGTAACAATGCTTAACTGCCGTCTATCCGGGCTCTGCTTCCTGGATCCCGGAATGCCCGGTAAATGTGAAGTAGTTTATTCTATCTTCTATTCTATCTATCTAAACTTCTTTTCTATCTTAAAGGCTGTCTAAAGCGGATGTGCTTTCGTTTTCTATTTTTTAAAAAATGAGATTAATTTTGAGTTTAAAGCTTTCAGATTCAATTCCACAACCAAGACCCAAAGAAAGCATTTTGGACGACAAAAACATTGATTTTCTTTGAGGATTCCCTGTCAATAGTAATGCTTCTTTACCTACAGTGCAAAGGCAAACTGCATTCTCCCTATTAACTCCTTCCTACGCCGCCTATTGGCTTGCGAAAGCGAAACTAAAGTAAAAAAGGCCCAACCTACGCGGTACGCGGTACGCGGTTATTACAGATGGGTGTAATAAAACCAGCTCCCTCTCTGAGCTGAGTTCAGTTTGTGACTGAGGCTCGTTTTTTCTCTAACCCGCCTCGCTTCTCTCTAACTGGACAGCGCGCGGGGACAGGGGCGCACGTTGTTTGTGCCTTATTTGTGGAATTGCATGGTTGTGGGTGGCGGGCGGCCTTTTCGCTTTGCCTTCAAGACCTTGGATGGCCGGGGCCTGAAACGCATTGGATTGGATTGGTTATAATATGTTTGCGACTTTGTGCGCCGCCTGGGTGCGTCTGCGAGGGCAGAGGCAGTGAGTGAGAGGGGGGCTATAGACTGTGGGGGCAATAAAAATCTTGGTGGTGGGTTGAAAAGGGGAAGGAGGCTCTCGTAGACGGGCCTCTTTCTGCAAAACGGGGGTGGCGGACCGGTGGGGGTTGCGGGGTGAAGGTCTCAGTTTTTAGCCTCTTTATTGGAACGAAAGGGTGGCGCCACTTCCCCCACCCCAACCCGCCGCCCCCTCCAAGCCAAACCGGCGCAACACAACATAAAGCCACCCCAAACAGCACAAAAACCCACACACGCGGCCGCTAATATAAGTAAAGCCGAAAATTTCGGCCTGGAAGTGAGACACAAGCTCAATCTTCTCTCTCTCCTCACTTGCAGTTTTTGTCTTCCTATCTCTCTCCGTCTGTCCCACAGTCCCACGGACCAGGTTTGACTTTATAAACAGCTCTTTCCGGATCCAAACCTCCTGTGTCCTTCCTATCCTCCTCCAGCAAGCAAGTTAACTGGGCCCTGGGGCTTTCCTTATACTCGTAACGCAAAATAGGAAGAGTGCCGAAAATTGAAAAAAACGCGACGCAACCTATTTAATTGGCTGAATAGAAGACATTGTGTTTGAAATTTTTGCGCATTTGGCTCAATTTCTGCTGCTAAGGCTTCGACTCCGGAGTCCGGACGATATTTATTTCGAAGTCGAAATATGCCGGTAAGAATTGGCTATTTTCCTGTTTTGTCAACAACACGGAGTCCAGTCCAGGCGGTCCAGTCAGCCGTTAGCCGACCAAACCCACTTGTCGTTGTCTTCTAAGTCTTAAAAAGGTTATCTAGCTTAATTTGTTTTAATTCCTTAATCCAGTAAAAGTAAAAGAAATAATTAAAACTACGCAGTGTGATTTGGATTAGGCTATTTCGTATTTAGCAATATTTCCTTTCATTTCGCTTCTTAGCGTTCTCGAATCTCGTGCGCAAATTCCACTTTCTTCATCCTGCCGCTATAGTCGATATTTTTAGTATACGAGTATCAGTAATAATAAAGCATCCCATGAATGAATGGCCAAACGTTAATCGAAAGCAATCGAGTGTCCTGTACATGTGAGCTATTGGTGATCTTGGTCAGAACCAAGCCATTATGAGCTGATCCGACACTTAAATAAATTAGTGTTGATTTTGGCTTGGCGTTGGTTTTGGTTAACTTTAAAGCGTTAATCGTCAAAAGCTCGTATCTACAGGTATACCCGTTGTGTTAATCGCCGATCAGATGAACCATCAATTATTCGTAATTCTGTTTCGGAAAAGACAAAAGTTTCAGTTCAGATGACAGTTAAAATAAAATGCTGTTTTGAACTTTGTTTGTTTGACCTCTGTGCTACTGCTACTAGCCCATAGTTTTTTGCCTCCAACCCCGTGTTTCTCTTTTAATAATTTGACTAAGACTTCTGAACGAAGAGCTTGTTAAAATTGAAGATTCAAAGACAAACGAAATTGATTTTCAGTCTGTTTTGCAGCAGAGGGCAAAAAGTCTTAATATGCGAGACGGTCGTGTTGGTGGCACCGCCTACTAAAACAAAAAGTGCAACAGTGAATTATATTTATAGTTATTAATTATTCATTTAAAACAAATGGTCTGCGCTATGAATCAGCCTCAGAAGTAGCTCATATATGCACCTTTAATTTCATTAATTTTGTTATAACCGCATTTCTCAGAGACTTCTTAAATCGCGTTTATCTGTAGATTTTTTATTCAATAAAAAAGCCGCAACTGCTATTAGAATTTTATTTGTCTTATCGCTATTAAACTGGTACACCGTCATTCAAATACCACTGTCTACAATCACTTTATTTCAAATATACCTAAATAAATTGATTTAAAAAACTGTCTGCTTGACTTCGTCTGTTTAATTACTTTTTAATTGATTTAATAACAACAAAATTATTTGCAGTATCATAAATTATATATCAAATTTTAATTGATTTCGATTTCAACCAAAAAAGGCATTAAAATTGGCTCGCTAATTTTTAGCCTGATTTAAAAAAAATTGCCGATCGAAAGTAACTTTGCTTTGTAGAATGTGTACATAGAGCTACGCTTCCTTGTAACACTGCAGGGTCAATGCTATAGCCGACTAATTGATTAATACGAGCGTACTTCAGCCTCTGATACTTCAGCAGCCTCAGCCATTCGCCTCTTCTTAATTACATTCACCTTTCCATGTACCTCTTCAACCCTTCGATATTACCTCCTTATTCTCACTCTAATCTTCTAAATATACTAAATCTCTAATCTAAATATACTAAATCTCTAAGGTTTGTATGCTTTCCATTTCCAATATACTTTCCAATATACTAAAAATGAAAATCTTGCTTGTTTGTTTGTTTGTACGCAATCGATTAGAGAAAAAATGGCTGGACCGATTTTCATGAGACTTGCACTGTTCGATCAGAAATTTTCCCGTGACGGTACATGCATCGAGGCTAAGAAATTGCTCGATGCTAAAGGCATTAAATATTCGAAAAACATGCTTTTTTGCAAAGGTCAAGCAAACTTTTCGACTTGAAATGCATTGTAAGAATGCTAGAGAAAAAACTGACTGGTTGAATTCTGATTCTGAAATAGATTGCATCATAACTGAATTGTAACTCCGACTTGAATTGAAAATGCAGTGTGGAAGCGTAGCACCAGACTTGATTTAAATTGCGTAACCATATTGTTAACTGATACTGACTGACTGAGAAACTGATTATGTCATAACTGCTTCGTGTGATTTACTCTATGCTTGGAGTTTTGAAACTCCAAATAGAAGTGCTAAAATTCATGTTATCAAAACGATGAGAGCTAGCCTAGAGGTAAACAGACTGACTGCTAAATGCAGGGACGATGGTTCGGATTTTTAGAGAGTTTTTTTAATTAAAGTTTTTTAACGCCAAGAAAACTAAAAAATCATGGAAGCGTCATGTAAAAAATCATAAAAGCGTTATGTAAAAAATCATAGAAGCGTCATGTAAACAATCATAGAAGCGTCATGTAAAAAATCATAAAAGCGTTATGTAAAAATCATAGAAGCGTCATGTAAACAATCATAGAAGCGTCATATAAAAAGCATAGAAACGTCATATAAACAATCATAGAAGCGTCATATAAAAAATCATAGAAGCGTCATGTAAAAATCATAGTAGCGTCATGTAAAAAATCATAGAAGCGTCATGTAAACAATCATAGAAGCGTCATATAAAAAATCATAGAAGCGTCATGTAAAAATCATAGAAGCGTCATGTAAAAAATCATAGAAGCGTCATGTAAACAATCATAGAAGCGTCATGTAAACAATCATAGAAGCGTCATGGAAAAAGCATAGAAGCGTCATGTAGACAATCATAGAAGCGTCATGTAAAAAATCATAGAAGCGTCATGTAAAAATCATAGAAGCGTCATGTAAACAATCATGGAAGCGTCATGTAAAAAAATCATAGAAGCGTCATGTAAAAAGCATAGAAGCGTCATATAAAAAATCATAGAAGCATCATGTAAAAATCATAGAAGCGTCATGAAAAATCATAGAAGCCTCATTTAAAGACTAATGAAAGTGTCATTTAAAAAATTAAGAAGCATCATGGTAGAATAAAAGAAGCGTCATGTCAGACATGAAGGGTGTCATGTAAAAATTAAATGCAGCTATAATGCTGTGCTGGGGAGAAAAACTGAGACGTAAAGGCTCTCAGAGAATAACTGAGATTACGCGGGGGGAGGGTTTCTGAGATGTCAAAGCAAAAGTCAGAAGCTACTTCAAAGTTCATGTACTTTACTCAATTTTTTATTGCATTCTTTGTTGGCTCGCCACGGGGGGAGGCGCTGATAGAAGAAGAGTCATGTAAAAAATAAAAGTAGCACTATGTATACATAAAAGAAAGGTCATGTCGAAGTTAAAAGATTCATTTGGGAATTGCTACGATGTCAAAGCTTGGTGGAAATCGTTATAGTGCTGTGATTCTTAAAGAAGGAATCACTAAAATGTCAAGGCTTAGGGGAGAAGAATTGCTGAGATTTCAAGACTTTAGGTTGGGTTAAAGTTAGGTTTAGGTCAGGTTTGGGTTGAGGGTTAGATTTTATCGGGTTTCAAGGTTAACGGGGGATTTTTTAGATTTCAAGGTTTATGGGGGCCATCGCTGACATGTCAAGGCTTACGGGGGGAATAGCTGAGATGTCAAGGCTCACTGGGGTATAAATGAGATTTCAAGGCTAAAGCCAGAAGCTACATGTAGTTTATTGAAAACTTTTTATTACATTATTTGATGCCTCCTCAGGGGAGGGATCGCTGATAAAAAAAGCGTAATGTAAAAAATAAAAGAAGCTTCATGTCGAAGTGAAGAGATGCATTTGGGAATCCCTACGATGTCGAGGCTTGCAGGGAATCGCAATAATGCTGTAGTAGTGCTATAATGACTCTTAGAGAGAATTACTGAAATTTCAATGCTTTAGGGTTAGGTTAGGGTTAGGGTTAGGGTTAGGGTTAGGGCTAGGGTTAGGCTAGGGTTAGGGTTAGGGTTAGGTTAGGATTAGGGTTAGAAGGTTGACAGATATTTTTAGATTTTCAAGGCTTATTGGGGGCATTGCTGAGATGTCAGGGGGGGGAGTTGATATGTTAAAGCTTGTGGGGGGAGTTACTGACATGTCAAGGCTTACAAGGTTTGACAGGAGATTTTTTAAGATTTCAAGGATACATGTAGCTTATTAAAAAAACGTGTATTGCATTTCTTTGGCTCCCCAACGGGGGGCGTAGATTGCTAGTCTATTCTACTTTTGCATAGTAATATCCCAACCCACTCAATCAGCTCCCTTACTTCCCATTTTCCGTTTCCCACTCTATCACTATTTCCGCTACCCGCTCTCTTTTTCCGCTCCCCCACTCTCTTTTTCCGCTCCCTCACTCTCTTTTTCCGCTCCCTCACTCTCTTTTTCCGCTCCTTCACTCTCTTTTTCCGCTCCCTCACTCTCTTTTTCCGCTCCTTCACTCTCTTTTTCCGCTCCCTCACTCTCTTTTTCCGCTCCCTCACTCTCTTTTTCCGCTCCCTCACTCTCTTTTTCCGCTCCTTCACTCTCTTTTTCCGCTCCTTCACTCTCTTTTTCCGCTCCCTCACTCTCTTTTTCCGCTCCTTCACTCTCTTTTTCAGCTCCCTCACTCTTTTTTTCCGCTCCTTCACTCTCTTTTTCAGCTCCCTCACTCTCTTTTTCCGCTCCTTCACTCTCTTTTTCCGCTCTCTCTCTCTCTTACCGCTCCCTCACTCCTTTTATCGCTTCCTCACTCCTTTTTCCGCTCTTTGCCGCTCCCTCTAATCTCCTTTCCGCTCCCCTCCACTCTTTTGCTCCTTATTTCCTGTCTTGCCCGCTCCAACCTGAACTGCTCATGAACTGAATCTCCTTTTTACGGCTAGAATGCCACCATAATCATCAAGCATCATCGAAAAACGCAATTTGTTTTGTCAATTGAAATCTAAATTGCCGACTTGCTACTTTAAGTAGGCGAAGGAGAATTTTCTTGACTCGACTTGAGAATTGTAAACAATTTCAAGTTTACCAACAGATCTTGTTTCAATGACAGACAGTGAACATTGTGGATGACAATTGTAAGTTGTGAACGATTAGTTCACACGGTGATGAACCACAGATGCGAATGACCACTAGCCTATGACAAGAAAGGTCATAAAAGACGGGGCATCTGTATGTAGATCTCCTAGTAAGGTTGTGAACAACAGATCGACATCGAATGACAGATTCACTGCCTGTGAATGACAGATTTAAGGTTTGTGAATGACAGATTTAAGGTTTGTGAATGACAGATTTAAGGTTTGTGAATGACATATTTAAGGCTGTGAATAGATTTAAGGCTGTGAATGACAGATTTAAGGTTTGTGAAGGACAGATTTAAGGCTGTGAATGGCAGATTTTAGTCTGTGAATGGCAGATTTTAGGCTGTGAATGGCAGATTTTAGGCTGTGAATGACAGATTTTAGGCTGTGAATGGTAGATTTTAGGCTGTGAATGGTAGATTTTAGGCTGTGAATGGCAGATTTTAGGCTTGTGAATGACAGGTTTTAGGCCTGTGAATGACAGATTTAAGGTTTGTGAATGACAGATTTAAGGTTTGTGAATGACAGATTTAAGACTGTGAATAGATTTAAGGCTGTGAATGGCAGATTTTAGGCTGTGAATGGTAGATTTTAGGCTGTGAATGGCAGATTTTAGGCTGTGAATGGCAGATTTTAGGCTGTGAATGGCAGATTTTAGGCTGTGAATGGTAGATTTTAGGCTGTGAATGGCAGATGTTAGGCTGTGAATGACAGAATTAAGGCTTGTGAACAGTATATTTTTGGCTGCTTCTAGCCTGAGAACTAAAAAGTAAAAAAGTCAAATTATCTGGCACAATCCCTTAATTTTTCGAGCTCCGGTCCCCTCCCTGACGCCGCTTCCCAAGCCTCTGACGCCCTGACAACAAGAAAAATGGGACGCGCGGCGGGGTGTTGCAAAACTTTCCGTGCTGCTGCTGAAGGATTACCGCCGGTTTAGTACCATCAACAATCGTACATAGCAACCGGAAGCCTAACGCGGATCTGACTCCCCTCCCTATAGATCCTGGCTTTTATATTCCCAAAATTTTATCGCTAATTCCATAAAAATTTTATTGAATTCTGCAGCAGCAGCAGCTGGAAGGCATGCAACAACAGGGCACGAGAAAGGTGATGCCCCATTGCCCTTATCTTTTTTCCCCAATCTTGTCTGCATGCTTTTGGATTGCTTGCTGCAGTTTTGCAGTCTGTATAAGTATATGTTAACTACCAATAGGTGGCACATACCTTATATAGAGCTTTTGACACTGTCATTGCGTTATAATGTCGCATATGACACTTGTGCCTCTTGGATACTTATCAGTTATTTGTTTATACAAAACCGATATTTTACCCGAGCGGCAAACCCATAGGATGCATAAAATTATAACATGTAACTACGAGCGTATATTCACGTAAAATGTAAATGTGAACTGTCATAGAGTGATCCTCATGAACTGTGAGTGATCCTCATGATCCTCTCGTTGCCAACCAACTTGTCCTTGACGAAGTCCATCTGCGGAATGCCCTGCGCTTACCGCACCGTCTTCTTGTTCAGCTCGCGGTAATCGATCGTCAACCGCAGGTCACCGTTCTTCATCCGCACGTACACTGGGGTCGCCACGTACGGGCTGTCCGACTCCTCGATGACGTCATTGTCCAGCAGCTCCTGAATCAGCTTCCTCACCTCGGGCTCCCAGTGCACCGGCAGCTTCCTCGGCGGGATCCGCACCGGAACATCGTCAGTCAGCGGGATGCTGTGCTCGTGTCGATCCGTCAGCCCTGGCCGCCTGGTGAAAATGTCGCTGAACTCGCGCACCAAAGCTCGGATGTCCGGGTCCTCCGCGACTGGCAGGTCGATCTTGGTGAAATCCGGCACCAGCTACTCTTCAATGTCCTCGAACTGACTGTCAGCATCGAGGTGACTCACGCCGTTGATCACACAAGAGTCCTTTGATGGGGTCTCTGCTGCACTGTCGCTGAAGTCCAGGCACATGTTGCAGGCCTTGATGAAGTCCAGCCCGATGATGACGGCAGCAACCAGACCTTCAGACACGTAAAACGGGTGCCGCCGCTCGATGCCGCCGAGCGACACTGCCAGGCTGGCCACCTGCCGCACCGGCACCGCCTGCTGGTTGACTGCCCGCAGCTCCAGGTGCACGCTCTCCAGCTGAGCTGGCCGCATGCTCTGCAGGACCCGCTTGTCCACGATTGACACCTGGCTGCCTGAGTCGATAAGCGCCGTGACGTCTGCGCCTCCGATCCTGCACTGCAGCTTGGATGTCGCCGAGTTCGGCCTGATGACGACTGCCGCTGCGCTGCTGCTGGCTGCACCGCTCCCCTCTGCGCCCAGGAACAACCCACTCACGCTGGGGCCCGCGCTCAGAACTGGCCAGGGGTGCGGGCTCTGCCCCGGCCTGTGCCGTTTCCCGACGGCTGATTGCAGTTCCTGGCGATGTGGCCGCGGCGGTGGCAGTTCCAGCAGGTCACCTCGCGCTGTCTCCTCGCACTGCGAATCACGCAAGAGTCCGAAACCTCTGAGCCCAGCTTCGCCGCCAGGTCTTGGACGGTCGCCTGCAGCGAGCTGACCGCAGCCCGCAGTTCTGCCGTCTCCGCACTGCCTGCAGCTCCGGCTGCCGCTGCAAGAGGCTGCTTGAATCCGTCCGTGGTGGCAGAAGGCAGCTCCAGTAGTTGTGCCCGTGCGAGAGCGTCACTCACGGTCTTGGCTGACGCGTCCGCTCTGATCTGCTTGCTGATGTCCACCGGCAGTCCGCGAATGAACTGGTGAGTCAGCATGGTGGCCGTTGCGCCTGCCTCGCTGATGCCAGCGTCCTTTAGCAGCTGCTTCAGGTGATAGAGAAAGAGCCGAGGAGATTCGCCCGGCAGCAGCTTCCGGCTCTCGAATGCATCCAGCGCTGAGAATTGCTGGCTGTCCGGGTGAAATGCCTGGCTCAGAGCTTTGGTCACTTTGCTGTAGTCGCTCTTGCTATTCTCGTCGAGCTCAAGAAAAACAGCCAGAGCCTCACCATCCAAAAACGTTGGCAGGTGCAAATGCTTGTCATTTACCCACTTGTTGGCTGCCGCGCACAGCTCAAACCGCTGGAGCCACTCCTTAAAGTTGCCTGAGCTGAACGCCCTAGGAATCGCACGGTGACTGCCGCCCTCTGCCACAGTACGCTCTGCTACCACTTGTAACACGCGGTATTTGGCAGCACCAAAAACACGAAGGCCCCGTGAGGCAGTGATTGCTTTATTTATGCAAGTTGAAGTTAAGCCTGCGATGTACATAGAGAGCGAACGTACATTAAATCAATACGATGATTCAGCTAATTATTTGTCACGATTGCTAACAGTTCAGACTGTCTCCAAGGCAAGGAATAAAATATTACATTGTGAGTGATCCTCATGAACTGTGAGTGGTCCTCATGAACTGTCATAGAGTGATCCTCATGAACTGTGAGTGGTCTTCATGAACTGTCATAGAGTGATCCTCATGAACTGTGAGTGGTCTTTATGAACTGTCATAGAGTGATCCTCATGAACTGTGAGTGGTCCTCATGAACTGTCAGAGTGATCCTCATGAACTGTGTGTGAGTGGTCTTCATGAACTGTCATAGAGTGATCCTCATGAACTGTGAGTGGTCTTCATGAACTGTCATAGAGTGATCCTCATGAACTGTGAGTGGTCTTCATGAACTGTCATAGAGTGATCCTCATGAACTGTGAGTGGTCCTCATGAACTGTCATAGAGTGATCCTCATGAACTGTGAGTGGTCTTCATGAACTGTCATAGAGTGATCCTCATGAACTGTGAGTGGTCCTCATGAACTGTCATAGAGTGATCCTCATGAACTGTGAGTGGTCCTCATGAACTGTCATAGAGTGATCCTCATGAACTGTGAGTGGTCTTCATGAACTGTCATAGAGTGATCCTCATGAACTGTGAGTGGTCCTCATGAACTGTCATAGAGTGATCCTCATGAACTGTGAGTGGTCTTCATGAACTGTCATAGAGTGATCCTCATGAACTGTGAGTGGTCTTCATGAACTGTCATAGAGTGATCCTCATGAACTGTGAGTGGTCCTCATGAACTGTCATAGAGTGATCCTCATGAACTGTGAGTGGTCCTCATGAACTGTCATAGAGTGATCCTCATGAACTGTGAGTGGTCCTCATGAACTGTCATAGAGTGATCCTCATGAACTGTGAGTGGTCTTCATGAACTGTCATAGAGTGATCCTCATGAACTGTGAGTGGTCCTCATGAACTGTCATAGAACTGCGAGTTGACAGGCATGTGGAATGTCGGTTGATGGCTGATTTTGCTGACTATTCATACAACAGTCCATTCGTTGTAAAAATAGCAGGTCCATGGATGGACGGCAGGTATAAAACAAGCTTTGCATTGCATATTTTATGAGCCTCGCTTATGGTCGAGCAGATACTCGTATTTGGATACGAGCTGGGCTGAGCTGCAATTTATATAATGGGCATTGCTCAAGGAATACTACGAGTATATCTAGAGTTTCCTATAACAGACAGTGCAGATTGAAGATTTTAAAATTCTAATTTAAAATAACTCGTGGGATTAATGATTTTAATTTCTAAACCTTAGCTGAACACAAGCTTGATTTATGGTCCTATTATAGCACCCATATCTTGATAGCACTCCTAATCCAAATAGCCCCTAATCCAAATAGCACACCTAATCCTAATAGCACCCCTAATCCTAATAGCACCCCTAATCCTAATAGCGCCCCTATTCCTAATAGTACCCCTAATCCTAATAGCACCCCTAATCCTAATAGCGCCCCTATTCCTAATAGTACCCCTAATCCTAATAGCACCCCTAATCCTAATAGCATCCCTAATCCAAAAAGCACCCCTAATCCTAATAGCATCCCTAATCCAAATAGCACACCTAATCCTAATAGCACCCCTAATCCAAATAGCACCCCTAATCCAAATAGCACCCCTAATCCTAATAGCACCCCTAATCCTAATAGCACCCCTAATCCTAATAGCATCCCTAATCCAAAAAGCACCCCTAATCCTAATAGCATCCCTAATCCAAATAGCACACCTAATCCTAATAGCACCCCTAATCCAAATAGCACCCCTAATCCAAATAGCACCCCTAATCCAAATAGCACCCCTAACCCTAATAGCACTCCTAATCCTAATCCTAATAAAAATAAGACAACAGTCAGAGCACTCGTGAGTGCCCTAAAAGGCAGCGCCACTAAGATTCTGGTTTCCAATCCAGATGTTCGTATCCCTGCAGTGTCCATGGTGTCCAAGGCTCGCGTCCTCCGCCGCTCACCTCCCCTCTTCGCCCCCTCCCCACCGGCCCGCCCGCCCCGCTTGTCGAGTCTTCTGCTTCAACAGCCAATCAGCAAGGAGACCGACTCTCCTGTCTCCGAGCTCTACTCCGCTTTCTGTCAGAGCGCCGCAGTCTGTATCAGGCAAGGCAAAGGGGGTCTCCACGCGGTCGCTAGGGGCTCGTAACCCCGGCCTTTATATATCTAATCCCAAAACATAAATCCTTCGACCCGCAATACACGCACACACACACACACACCCAAACATTTCAGTCCCGCTATATAGCTCTGCCTTCAAACCATAAATTTGGCAATATTTAGCCCATTAAACCTTCTTAGTTGCCGTTGGACCCTTCTCTCTCTCTCTTACGATCCACCTCGACAACTACTAGTGATTACAATATCTGTCCTAGCACTGCATCCCTGTCCCATCTCTAGTCGGCAACAAATCCTTTTATTGCGTCATAATTTTTCGGCCTTTTAAGAGGTAAGCTAGCCCTGCATGCATACGGTTTTTATTATTTGGGTTAATGCTAAAGTTAACTGCATTCGCCTGCATGGCGAGTTATGGGTGTTATATATAGGGCCAGGAGATAGAGCCAAGATGTGCGCTGTAGGCTCGGACTCCCAAGCCAAGATTTGTTTGCTTGTCAATCTTGTCTCGGCGGAATTGCCGTCAGCCGAAGTCGTTGCGCGTTAGGATTCCCACAACAGCCTTCCTGCATGCAAATTAAATGTACTCAGCAACATTGAGAAGTCGCCAACCCTTTGCCCCAGTGAGCAGTGTCTTTCGATCACAAGATGCGTGTGCAAGTGGCGCAAGTTGCGTCACTCAAAAGTCAATAAATACTGAGCTAGAGTTTACTGCGCACTCTCAAAGGTGGCGACTTTTTTAATGTTGCTGAGTATTTATTTATGCATGGTTGTCCATGTCTACAACCCTACAATAGCACCGTAAGAGAGCCCCGGTACGAGATCCGGTCCTGCAGGGTTATAGGGGTGCTGCAGGGTCTAAGGGGTGCTGCAGGGTCTAAGGGGTGCTGCAGGGTCTAAGGGGTGCTGCAGGGTCTAAGGGAGATATAGAAAAATCTGTGGAATTGCAAGAATGCAGGAAGGCGTAGGGGAGTGTAGGGAGATGGAGGGAATGCAGGGACATGTATTGAAATGCAGGGAGATATAGGGAATGAAGGGAGAGGTAGGAAAAGGATCGATCGAGATGAGGGCGAAGATTCTGCAGGTAGAAAAAAATCAAGATGCTTCAAAGAAATCCAGATGGACTGCAAAGCATACACTCGAAAAGCTTTTTTTAAAAGCAGAATGACCTATGCATTCTATAATTTCCAATTCATTTCTTGAACACAGAATATCAAGGCAACTTTATTAAAACGAAAGGAGTTGGAAAATTTTGACTGACAAAACGAAAGTTCGGTATAAATATACCAATACTAATTTAGGGGCTCATCGACTTCCGGCCCGCGGGAAACTTCCGCCCGCGGGATCGCTCGTCTCTGTCTCTCCTCCCATCTCCTCTCCCATTCCTTTTCCTCCCTTGTCTCCTCTCTCGTCTCCTCTCTCATCCCCTCTCTCATCCCCTCTCTCATCTCCTCTCCCATTCCTTTTCCTCCCTTGTCTCCTCTCTCGTCTCCTCTCTCATCCCCTCTCTCATCCCCTCTCTCATCTCCTCCCTTGTCTCCTCTCTTATCTCCTCTCTCGTCTCCTCTCTCGTCTATTCTCTCATCTCCTCTCTCACCTCCTCTCTCATCCCCTCTCTCATCTCCTCTCTCATCTCCTCTCTAATCTCTTCTCTCATCTCCTCTCTTATCTCCTCCCTTGTCTCCTCTCTCACCTCCTCTCTCATCTCCTCTCTAATCTCTTCTCTCATCTCCTCTCTTATCTCCTCCCTTGTCTCCTCTCTCACCTCCTCTCTCATCTCCTCTCTCGTCTCCTCTCTCACCTCCTCTCTCATCTCCTCTCTCATCTCCTCTCTTCTCTCCTCTCTCGTCTCCTCCCGCGTCTCCTCTTTCATCTCTTTTCTCTCTTCCCTCCCTTTTCCTGTCTCACCTGGCCGCAGCCATGAGCTGGGCATGGATTCTTTATCTGGCCCTTGAGGTTGAAAAGTTTGCCAACCCCCCCCCCTGAAGGCGATTGCAACAATAAGGAAAGTGTATACAAACTAAAAGGCCGCCCACTTGTTCTTTGTATACTTGAATCTGCAGCACATGCAGATGCTTCTAGTTTAAAAGTATCAAATTAAAAGAACTGAAAAGATTAAAGTCATAAAAATTGAAAAAACTGAAACTGCCCGCTCAATCATGCTTGTTAAAGATGCCTAAAATCTTCTATAATAAGCTTCAAGCTCTTTGATTCAGCGAAGCACTTAAGGCCCTAGTGACAATGGCCAATTAAATCAGGCATGCATTTCGTTTTCATAATTAATTTGCAATTCATCGATTGTAAAAATAGCAGCACTCCTTAGACCCTGCAGCACCCCTACATCTCTCTGGGCCTGCCTTCCCTACATCTCCTTGCCTTCCCTACATCTCCTTTTGGTTCCCTACATCTCTTTTGGTTCCCAACATCTCTTTTGGTTCCCTACATCTCCTTGCCTTCCCTACATCTCCTTGCCTTCCCTACATCTCTTTTGGTTCCCTACATCTCCTTGCCTTCCCTACATCTCCTTGCCTTCCCTACATCTCTTTTGGTTCCCTACATCTCCTTACCTTCCCTACATCTCCTTGCCTTCCTTACATCTCCTTGCCTTCCCTACATCTCCTTGCCTTCCCTACATCTCCTTGCCTTCCCTACATCTCCTTGCCTTCCTTCCCTACATCTCCTTTGGTTCCCTACATCTCCTTACCTTCCCTACATCTCCTTGCCTTCCTTACATCTCCTTGCCTTCCCTACATCTCCTTGCCTTCCCTACATCTCCTTGCCTTCCCTACATCTCCTTGCCTTCCCTACATCTCCTTGCCTTCCCTACATCTCCTTGCCTTCCTTCCCTACATCTCCTTTGGTTCCCTACATCTCCTTGCCTTCCCTACATCTCCTTGCCTTCCCTACATCTCCTTGGCTTCCCTTCATCTCATTGCACTACTTATATCTGAATATACGCTCGTAATGAGCTTACCATCTAAAAGCAAAGAACTTTAAGCCATGCAGAACTGCAGTCAAAGAAAATTATGAATTAATGTTGTAAATCTTAACATCTTGCTTGCCATTAAATGCACAGCAATTATAACAGGCATGGCGACGCGTGACTGCTTGCTTGGCGTTGGCGCCTGCTTTTATAAGGCAAAGGCGACGTTGAGACTTCTGAAAATTAATTGGTGCAATAATTGTATTATAGTATAATGTTGTAAAGAACGTTCGTTATTAGTATAGAATGTATACACCACACGGTTTAGTTAGTAATCAAATTTCTCAGAGTGCAGTGGGGAGTATGTACATGTTGTCTCCAGTAAGTCTGCCGCTAATAATTGATAAAACGATTTATAAATACAAATACGACTTGACTTAATAAACGACCCAGCCAGTCATTCAGGCGACAGTCTAGTGAAAGTCAACAAAAAAAAATAATGTAATAAAATAAGTTTATATAATTGGCAATTAAGTTTGAGTTTGAGTTTGAGCTTGTAAAAGATCTTGCAAATGCACGTATGCAGAACATTTACACTTTGGTGGATTAAATTAAACGCCCTTAATTAATAATTAACAGGTAAACTGTTATAACTGTGCATGGATCCCTTAGGCTCTGTGCTAGCTTCCTCTCATATTCCACCTTCACAATCTCTATCTATACCCTCTATATATACTCTTCGCTCTCTCCCAACTTTACCCTCTCTATCTACCCTCCGCTCTCTTCCAACTTTACCCTCTCTATCTATACCCTCCGCTCTCTTCCAACTTTACCCTCTCTATCTATACTCTTCGCTCTCTCCCAACTTTACCCTCTCTATCTACCCTCCGCTCTCTTCCAACTTTACCCTCTCTATCTATACCCTCCGTTCTCTTCTAACTTTACCCTCTCTATCTATACCCTCCGCTCTCTTCTAACTTTACCCTCTCTATCTATACTCTCCGCTCTCTCCCAACTTTACCCTCTCTATCTATACCCTCCGCTCTCTCCCAACTTTACCCTCTCTATCTACCCTCCGCTCTCTTCCAACTTTACCCTCTCTATCTACCATCCGCTCTCTCCCAACTTTACCCTCTCTATCTATACCCTCCGCTCTCTCCCAACTTTACCCTCTCTATCTACCCTCCGCTCTCTTCCAACTTTACCCTCTTTATCTATACCCTCCGCTCTCTCCCAACTTTACCTACTCTATCTATACCCTCCGCTCTCTCCCAACTTTACCCTCTCTATCTATACCCTCCGCTCTCTCCCAACTTTACCTACTCTATCTATACCCTCCGCTCTCTCCCAACTTTACCTACTCTTATCTACCCTCCGCTCTCTCCCAACTTTACCTACTCTTATCTACCCTCCGCTCTCTTCCAACTTTACCTACTCTATCTACCCTCAGCTCTCTGCCTGTCTGCACAGACACAGAGTGAATTATTTTGTTTCAACACCACATCAAAGGAAGCCGAACAGGGCACGCAGTGGTGTTAAAGATCGAAGAAGAAAAAAGGCCAAATAAAATAACAAATGGAGAACAGAATGTGATATATGGAATACATAGAATCTGCTGAAAAAAATGCAAAACCCACCCCTTCTGTCCGCCCATGCAGATCTTGAGCGCGGAAGTTGTAAAATTTCAGTTGTTATATTCCATAACTTCGGCGGGTAAGAGAGCGAGTGTTTGTTTGAGTGAGTGCCGCGACACTATAGGATATATGGAGGGATGGCACCCACATGCTGAGCAATTTCTGGCCTTCACTTTCATAGAGAAAGAGAATATTATATTTTTTGAGAAGCCTTCCCTTAGGTATAGTATAGGTAATTCTTATATATGATATGAGCAGGGGGGGGCGACGAGAATAGAGCAGTTTTGTTTTTATTGACAGTGTTTTTAGGGTGGAGGAGTCGGGGTGTTGGCCTCTGCGAGGTTGTAAAATCGGCGCCCGCCCGCTTTGCCCTCTGCTTTGGCCGACCGGGGGCCCCGCACTCTGTCCGTGTGCGCCATAAAATCTGTCTTCGGTTTCATATCAGCCCATTCACTCCGACTGACTGGTCCTTGCGGTCCGGGATAGGGGCAGGGCCGGGCGGCCAAAAAGCCTGTCTGTCAGTCTCTTTTCACTTTCCTCAACTTTTTTATCACTTGAAAGTCAAGCCTTATTTACCGAAGCTTGAGTTAGGTGCCTGCCTGGATTTATTTCTATGTTGGGTTTGTTTTCATTTTATTTGATGTCCTAGAGAGTTATGGGTATGAAATTCTTATCCGGCTGCTTCAGTTCGGGATGGGACTTAGAGTTAGAGGGATTAGAGGACCGAGGGGTACTCAACTAGGGGACAGAAGCGTAGACACAAATCCGGGTAAAGAGAGAGGGTCAACTAAAAGAAAAGTTAGGACAGATGGGGGTCAAGTCAAAAGGGAGACCGGAGGGTCAACTCAAAGTTAGGACGAAGAGGGGGGGGTCAAGTCAAAAGGGAGACCGGAGGGTCAACTCAAAGTTAGGACGCAGAGGGGGTGGTCAAGTCAAAAGGGAGACCGGAGGGTCAACTCAAAATTAGGACACAGGGAGGGGGTCAAGTCAAAAGGGAGACCGGAGGGTCAACTCAAAGTTAGGACGCAGAGGGGGGGGTCAAGTCAAAAGGGAGACCGGAGGGTCAACTCAAAATTAGGACACAGGGAGGGGGTCAAGTCAAAAGGGAGACCGGAGGGTCAACTCAAAGTTAGGACGCAGAGGGGGGGTCAAGTCAAAAGGGAGACCGGAGGGTCAACTCAAAATTAGGACACAGGGAGGGGGTCAAGTCAAAAGGGAGACCGGAGGGTCAACTCAAAGTTAGGACGCAGAGGGGGGTCAAGTCAAAAGGGAGACCGGAGGGTCAACTCAAAGTTAGGACGCAGAGGGGGGGGTCAAGTCAAAAGGGAGACCGGAGGGTCAACTCAAAGTTAGGACGCAGAGGGGGGGGGTCAAGTCAAAAGGGAGACCGGAGGGTCAACTCAAAGTTAGGACGCAGAGGGGGGGGTCAAGTCAAAAGGGAGACCGGAGGGTCAACTCAAAATTAGGACACAGGGAGGGGGTCAAGTCAAAAGGGAGACCGGAGGGTCAACTCAAAGTTAGGACGCAGAGGGGGGGTCAAGTCAAAAGGGAGACCGGAGGGTCAACTCAAAGTTAGGACGCAGAGGGGGGGTCAAGTCAAAAGGGAGACCGGAGGGTCAACTCAAAGTTAGGACACAGGGGGGGGGGGTTAAGTCAAAAGGGAGACCGGAGGGTCAACTCAAAGTTAGGACCCAGGGGGGGGGGGTTAAGTCAAAAGGGAGACCGGAGGGTCAACTCAAAGTTAGGACCCAGGGGGGGGGGGGGTTAAGTCAAAAGGGAGACCGGGGTCAACTCAAAGTTAGGACCCAGGGGGGGTCAAGTCAAAAGGGAGACCGGAGGGTCAACTCAAAGTTAGGACCCAGGGGGGGGGTTAAGTCAAAAGGGAGACCGGGGTCAACTCAAAGTTAGGACCCAGGGGGGGGTTAAGTCAAAAGGGAGACCGGGGTCAACTCAAAGTTAGGACCCAGGGGGGGGTCAAGTCAAAAGGGAGACCGGAGGGTCAACTCAAAGTTAGGACCCAGGGGGGGGGGTTAAGTCAAAAGGGAGACCGGGGTCAACTCAAAGTTAGGACCCAGGGGGGGGGTCAAGTCAAAAGGGAGACCGGAGGGTCAACTCAAAGTTAGGACCCAGGGGGGGGGTCAAGTCAAAAGGGAGACCGCAGCTGGTCAGCTCACACTGTGAGTCCGCTTGTAAAGAGTTCATGGGTTCAACTGAACTTAAGGCTTGGTCGTCTCCTAATTTTGACTTGCTATTGCAACCTAATCACTGTTATAAATACAATTTCACTCTATCTAATCTGTCAAATAGCTTATTGCATAAAAATAGGTTTAATCGAATTGACAAACGGAGAAATCTTCAACTTCAAGCAACCGATGAAAAAGATTGAACCGTATGGAAGTTTGAAAATCATGAATAATCGGCGCTGCAAAAATGTCAGAAAGACCCAATTCCTTCGCTTCTTCTTGAGAGAGGGGGAATTAATCCCAAACTGCGGAAAGAGGAAGTCTCCCTCACTTCCTCCCCTATCTCTTCCGTTCCGCAACTCTTCCCTGACTTCATCGCGACTCGCTAGCTCTCCATATCTCCCCTAGAAGCAGAGAGGCCCCTGCATGGCCCTGCTCTAAGAAAAGCTGCGAAAGCAGAAAAGGCAGAAATGTTTTTACGACCGCCTCGCGCGCAAAATGTCGTTCGGTGGGACGAACCTCCGGCTTGGGGGGTTGGGAAGGCTGAAATGGCCCGGCATACGGAGCCCTGCGCTGCGCAGCCAGTATTTTTAATGCCGCATTTATTACCCTATGCCAGCTGCGCAGCGTTCTCTCCATCCCATCCTATCTATTCCCTTTTCTGCCCTCCCCGGTCTCATCCCCCAAGAAAAGAAATCCCAAAAGCCTTGGATTTTCCGCCGAGACTTTCAAGGTGAAACTGTTGTATAAATCGTACTACTCTACTGCAATAAAGTAGCATGTTACGACCACAGGAAAATTTGCCAAAGTTTGTCGCATAGTGTTAAATGAAGCGTTATATTTTTGCACTTTGGACTTTAAAAATAAATATTCAGTAGCTATTTATTTCGTAGTTTTAATTTAAAAAACATATACTTTCAAAACAATTAAACGGCTTCAAAAACTATTCAGCTAATAAGAGTATAACTTAATTCATTCTATTTAGCTTACTTGAATTGTAACGGGCCTTGCTTTGGCTTAATTGGGTTTGTAATTAACTGAGACTTAAATAAGTCTTAAATTAAATAAGATTAGAGGAAGGTTTTGAGGAAAGTTCAAGGTCGATCGATTGCCCGCTTAAAAGGGTGGTTGCGTTGTTTACGACTAAGGAAAGGCCAAACGCGGTCGAATTTCCTTCCCTCTCCAGCCAGCCAGACCCCTCCCAGACGCGTAACCTCCAACCCCAATCAAAGCCCAGACAATCCAGCCCCACATCTACACCCACCCAAAACCGAGCCTTATATTAGTACAGCCGGGGGGGGGGAGAATCTAAAATAGAACCACAGTTCTAAAATAGTAGGGCCTTGTTATTGCAAGAAGTTTAAAAAAGATAAAGTCAATTGCAAACCTATTAAGCTGTAAATTTTAATCATTTCACTGGAAATCTATATTAGCTTTCTATCGTGATCGTTATCTACGAAGGATCAGTTTGATAATATTTAATATTCATTTAAGCCAAGATAAGATAAATATTGAGAATGCAGAAAGCTAGCCAAGCCTTATCGGAAGTACAACAACAGGACAGTTTCAATCGACGACAGTACGCCGCGGACAGGTGCAACTATGAGTACTATTATGATCATGACTATGACTATTCACAGGTTCGGAATAGCGAAACCGATAACACCAATTCTGCAGTATCAACAACTTCAAGCGACAAAGAAGAGCATTCAGCAGACACGAATAACAATAGATATTACTACGATTATACAATTAATAGCTGGAAAAACAATAATTATTGGAAAACAATGGCCGTGATGGAGTCGCACGCTACACCAACTGGCCTGTTTGCCGGCTATCCAACGCAGCAGGACACTCGGGCTGCCTACACTTGGCCACCACCGCCGGCGCCGCATCATGGCTACGGCATCACGGACACTCCTATGCATCACCAACAGCAGCAGCAGCAGCATCTGCACCAGGGCCACCACCAGCTTCATCCTCAGCATTACGGTTTTGGAGGCCCAGTTAAGTCCGTCAGTCCGCCGCCTCCGTCGCACGGCTGCTATGCCGCATTCGCCAGTCCATCGTCTGTCAGTGTCAGCATGGCCCAGATGCAATGCGCGGACTTTGCGTTCAGTCACGTGACCGGCTTCTCCAATAACAACAGTAGCAATAGCAACAATAGCCAGCAGGCTCAGCACCAACATCTGCAAGGATTTTCGCCAAATTCGCAGCAGCAAAGGTAGGGATTTTTATCTCGCTTAACTCTATTCACTCTGTCCGACTCTTTGTTTTCTGACTCTCCACCTGACTTTACTCTTCATTCTGTTACTCCCATTTGAGCAGACACTCGGAGCTCTACATGAGCCGAGCCAGCCACCAATCGAATCCCTATGCCAGCATGTTCGGACCCGCGGCCCATGATATCATGCTGCCACCCAGGTCGTCAGCGGCGGCTGCCGCGGCGGCTGCTGCAGCGGCAGCGGCGGCGGCGGCAGCGGCGGCCCATCATCACCAGCATCAGCATGAAGATGAGACAGTGCAACAGCAGCAGCAGCAATTGCTGGCTTCAGACGATTCCGAGTGCATTAGTTCAGGTGAGTGAGATTGAGTTTAGAATTAGACTATTGAATAATCCTCAAATTCAATTTCAAGATCCCATCCTGTGGGAAGAATCCTCAAATTGAACATCCGTCCTGTGGGAAGAATCCTCAAATTGAACATCCGTCCTGTGGGAAGAATCCTCAAATTGAAGATCCCATCCTGTGGGAAGAATCCTCAAATTGAAGATCCCATCCTGTGGGAAGAATCCTCGAATTGAAGATCCCATCCTGTGGGAAAGAATCCTCAAACTGAAGATCCCATCTTGTGGAAAGAATCCTCAAATTGTAAATCCCATCCTGTGGGAATAATCCTCAAATTGAAGATCCCATCTTATGGGTAGAACCCCTCAAAGTGAAGATCCCATCCTATGAGTAGAACCCCTCAAAGTGAAGATCCCATCCTATGGGTAGAACCCCTTAAATTGAAGATCCCATCCTATGGGTAGAACCCCTTAAATTGAAGATCCCATCCTGTGGGTAGAACCCCTCAAATTGAAGATCCCATCCTATGGGTAGAACCCCTTAAATTGAAGATCCCATCCCGTGGGTAGAACCCCTCAAATTGAAGATCCCATCCTGTGGGAAGAATGCTTATCTTTTGAAGAATTTCATTCTAATAAACATTTATTACTATATCACTATTATACTACTTATCGTTCAATGCTTGTCAGTAGTATGATCACTAAGCAAAAAAACTCAATTCGCCCTCGTTCAGTTCGCAGCCGAAAGAAGCGCAAGCCGTACACAAGGTACCAGACGGCCATGCTGGAACGGGAATTCGTCAGCAATGCTTACATTACTCGACAGAAACGTTGGGAGATTTCCTGCCAGCTGCATCTCACTGAGAGACAGGTTGGTTTAGATTTCTTGCGATTTTAATATCACATCGGATGATTGATCGGGATTTCGGTGGGATTTAATTAAAAGAGATAACGGGAAGATTTTAGAGAGATTCCAGAGAGACGTCAGGGAGATTTCAATGAGATCTTATGAATATTTCAGGGAGACTTCAGGGATATTTCAGTGAGATCTTAGGAATATTTCAGGGAGACTTCAGTGAGATCTTAGGAATATTTCAGGGAGATTTTAGGAGGATTTCAGGGAGATTTCAGGAAGATTTCAGGGAGATTTCAGATGAATTTCAGGGAGATTTCAGAAGGATTTCAGGGAGATTTCAGATGAATTTCAGGGAGATTTCAGGAGGATTTCAGGGAGATTTCAGATGAATTTCAGGGAGATTTCAGAAGGATTTCAGGGAGATTTCAGGAGGATTTCAGGGAGATTTCAGGAGGATTTCAGGGAGATTTCAGAAGGATTTCAGGGAGATTTCAGAGAGATTTCAGGGAGATTTCAGGGAGATTTCAGAAGGATTTCAGGGAGATTTCAGAAGGATTTCAGGGAGATTTCAGAAGGATTTTAGGGAGATTTCAGAAGGATTTCAGGGAGATTTCAGAAGGATTTCAGGGAGATTTCAGAAGGATTTCAGGGAGATTTCAGAAGGATTTCAGGGAGATTTCAGAAGAATTTCAGGGAGATTTCAGAAGGATTTCAGGGAGATTTCAGAAGGATTTCAGGGAGATTTCAGGGAGATTTCGGAAGGATTTCAGGGAGATTTCAGGGAGATTTCAGAAGGATTTCAGGGAGATTTCAGAAGGATTTCAGGGAGATTTCAGAAGGATTTCAGGGAGATTTCAGAAGGATTTCAGAGAGATTTCAGAAGGATTTCAGGGAGATTTCAGAAGAATTTCAGGGAGATTTCAGAAGGATTTCAGAGAGATTTCAGAAGGATTTCAGAAGGATTTCAGGGAGATTTCAGAAGGATTTCAGGGAGATTTCAGAAGGATTTCAGGGAGATTTCAGAAGAATTTCAGGGAGATTTCAGAAGGATTTCAGAGAGATTTCAGAAGGATTTCAGAAGGATTTCAGGGAGATTTCAGAAGGATTTCAGGGAGATTTCAGGGAGATTTCAGAAGGATTTCAGGGAGATTTCAGAAGGATTTCAGGGAGATTTCAGAAGGATTTCAGAGAGATTTCACAAGGATTTCAGGGAGATTTCATGGGGATTTCCAGATGATTCCAGTGGCATCTATGAATAGTTTTAACAAATTATCCCCATCCGAGTTTCCCAATCGCAATTCCCGGGCAGGTGAAAGTTTGGTTCCAAAACCGTCGAATGAAGCGCAAGAAGCTGCAAAGCAGATCGACTGGCACTCGGTCTGCCGCCGCGGCCGCGGGCAGCAACAGCAACGAATATCCGGACTACAACGAGGACAGCTCCTCCGCTGCCGGAGCTTCTTCGGCTGTAGCGGCAGTCGCTGCAGCTGCCGCCGCCGCCGCCGCCTCGGAGAGCTCGGCTCCGACGATGATGCACCAGCAGCATCAGCACCTGCTGCATCGTCTGTCGATGCAGTGCCACGCCGCGGCCGTCACCACCGCGCCCCAGGCATTCGGCGTCAATGTTAAGCAGGAACAGCTGCAGCAGCAGCAGCAGGGGTCACTGGCACCAGCACTGGACCTCACCGGAGGATCTGCTGCTATCTGCGGAACTCGCCTGTAGCATCCTATACCTCTAATTTGCTTTCGTGCGCATCTGCTTTTAATATTTGACCCACGCACAGCTGCTAGCAAAGACAGTTTTGTCGTTGGTTTTCACGCAGCTTAGCGGTCTTCTGATTAAAATCACCTCGGCATCATCAAGCCATTCCTTTAGGTTAGGTTCTAAATTGTTTTATTGGTTAGAATTAGAATCTTTTTTTTGAGAATCACCCCTTAGCCATTAAGAATCGCCCCTCAGCCATCAATAAGAATCGCCCCTCAGCCATCAATAAGAATCGCCCCTCAGCCATTAATGATAATCGCCCCTCAGCCATAAAAAAGAATCGCCCCTCAGCCATCAATAAGAATCGCCCCTCAGCCATCAATAAGAATCGCCCCTCAGCCATTAATGATAATCGCCCCTGAGCCATCAAAAAGAATCGCCTCTCAGCCATTCATAAGAATCGCCCCTCAGCCATCAATAAGAATCGCCCCTCAGCCATCAATAAGAATCGCCCCTTAGCCATCAATGAGAATCGCCCCTCAGCCATCAATAAGAATCGCCCCTCAGCCATCAATAAGAATCGCCCCTCAGCCATCAATAAGAATCGCCCCTCAGCCATCAATAAGAATCGCCCCTCAGTCATCAATAAGAATCGCCCCTAAGCCATTAATGATAATCGCCCCTCAGCCATAAAAAAGAATCGCCCCTCAGCCAGCCATAAGAATCGCCCCTCAGCCATCAATAAGAATCGCCCCTCAGCCATCAATAAGAATCGCCCCTCAGCCATCAATAAGAATCGCCCCTCAGCCATTAGTAAGAATCGCCCCTCAGCCATCAATAAGAATCGCCCCTCAGCCATCAATGATAATCGCCCCTCAGCCATCAAAAAGAATCGCCCCTTAGCCATCAATAAGAATCGCCCCTCAGCCATCAATAAGAATCGCCCCTCAGCCATCAATAGGAATCGCCCCTTAGCCATCAATAAGAATCGCCCCTCAGCCATCAATGAGAATCGCCCCTTAGCCATCAATAAGAATCGCCCCTCAGCCATCAATAAGAATCGCCCCTTAGCCATCAATGAGAATCGCCCCTTAGCCATCAATAAGAATCGCCCCTCAGCCATCAATAAGAATCGCCACTCAGCCATCAATAAGAATCGCCCCTCAGCCATCAATAAGAGTCGCCCCTCAGCCATCAATGAGAATCGCCCCTTAGCCATCAATAAGAATCGCCCCTCAGCCATCAATAAGAATCGCCCCTCAGCCATCAATAAGAATCGCCCCTCAGCCATCAATAAGAATCGCCCCTCAGCCATCAATAAGAATCGCCCCTCAGCCATCAATAAGAATCGCCCCTCAGCCATCAATAAGAATCGCCCCTCAGCCATCAATAAGAATCGCCCCTCAGCCATCAATAAGAATCGCCCCTCAGCCATCAATAAGAATCGCCCCTCAGCCATCAATAAGAATCGCCCCTCAGCCATCAATAAGAATCGCCCCTCAGCCATCAAAAAATCTTTTTTTGACCAACTTTTTTGACAACATTGAGCCAATCAATGCAGGAGATGACATAATTCAAGTGTATTTACGAGCTGAAATCGTAATATTTTTTTGAACGAAAGGTTTTTTTTTGCGACTTAAATTGATATGACGTGTACCGATCAATATTTGTTGTTTTGCAGTTTGCGCGTTGCTTTTACATACTTGCGTAACATAATATCTTTTTTAGTTCTGTTTTAATCGTGCAAAAAGCAATGCAAAATTTGACCTTTTGTTTTTCTCCGTTGCTAAAATATCAGCGCAGTGTTTTTAAGGGTGTGAGATGTAAGGTAAGATTTGAGGACTGGGGATTCTGGGAGTGTAAGATCTAGGGTGAGTTTTGGGAGCTGGTATTGAGTGTTGAGATCTAGGGTGAGATTTGAGAGCTGGGTATTCTGAGTGTGAGATCTAGGGTGAGATTCGAGAGCTGGGTATTCTGAGTGTGAGATCTAGGGTGAGATTAGAGAACTGAGATGCGCAGCCATACTATGGGTGGCAGAACAAACTCAGTAATTTTAACCAATCATCCCTGATATTACACCGCCATTTCATTGTCGTGTTCAGTTTTACATCATCTTAAAATTAGTATTTCCTGCGAAATGCATATCTTTGACTCCTTACTATTAACAGTAGATTGGCTGAGACACAAATTGAATCAGCTTTTCGGCTTTATAATCCAAGCAACTAATAGCTACAGCAAGGCCTATTTTAAGCTAAAATGTACTTTTTATATACTCTACTGACTGGACAAGTTGGAGTGCATGTTTTTTGCGCCAAATTGCAAGTAGAGCATAGTCGGAAAAGTTGTCTAAGAACAAATATAAAAAAATATATATACAATCTGTAATACAGTGCAATCATTCTCTCATTGATAAGATGAGGAACTCCAGTCTCTTTCATTATTTTGCTGCATCAAGTAGGCAGTTGGGAAATTTGCTGGGTTGCTTTAATAAATTCAATATATATTTTTTATGGTTTAAAACAAATATAACACACTGTGCTCGCTACATACTACTATTGTTACAACATAGCAGTAGAGATAGAAGAAAATTTGATTAAAAAACTGGACAAAGGAACGCAAAATATATGATAAAATAGAGAGCCATAAGCATGAATTGATTTTTTTCATTCAACAGAAAAATAGCATAGCGAACTCGAGAATAAACCAAGCAACCAGATAATAAATCATTCAGTTGCTATCAGAAGCGAAACAATTCAAATCTGATGGAGCTGAATAAGCAGATCGATTAAACAAATATTGAAACTGAGGACAACTAAGTACTCGTAAAATCAATAGTAATTAAATATTTAATGATTCAAGTTTCAGCTGCTGCCAACACAAAACCAATCAATAAATAGGACACTATAGTTATTAGTAGCATTGTATAGATATAGCGACAATCAAAGACGCACAGCAAGCCGGTTAAACAAAATTTAAACTTTGATTCACTTTTCAAATTTAATGTCATACGAAACATTGTGATTAGCTATACTATAAAAACGCAAATAACACTACTCACAGTAAGATAACGTAGCAGCAAAAAAAGGAAGGGAACAATAAATAAACAACAATAAAAATTATTTTAGAAAAAACGGCAAAAAAGTTATAAACACAGTTTGTACTTTTTATTAAACAAGAAAACGAACGAACGCCACGTCGATAAGTCAAAAAGATCAACTTGTCAATCAATTTAAAAAAAACTGTTCAAAGAGCAACTAATATTATAACAAATATTTAATCGCTAACTTAGCCCAGTGTAAATCGATTGATAAAACTTACTGATGAATCGATCAAATCAATCAGTGGATTGATCAACCAATAAGTCAACCAAACAACCAATCAACCTATCAATCAGTTAATTATCGACCTATCAATCAATCAATCAATGAATTGATCAACCAACCAATCAATCTATCAACCAATCAATCAATCAATTAATTGATCAATCAATCAATCAATCAATCAACCAATCAACAATCCAATCAATCAACCTATCAATCAATCAATTAATTAATCAACCAATCAACCAACCAATCAATCTATCAACCAATCAATCAATCAATTAATTGATCAACCAATCAATCAATCAATCAACCAATCAACAATCCAATCAATCAACCTATCAATCAATCAATTAATTAATCAACCAACCAATCAATCTATCAACCAATCAATCAGCCTATCAATCAATCAATAAATTGATCAACCAATCAATCAATCAACCAATTAATCAACTGATCAACCAATCAACCATCCAATCAATCAATCAATCAATCAATCAATCAATGAATTGATCAACCAATCAATCAACCGATCAAGTGACAAGCAGATAAAAATCAATCAATCAACCAACAAAAGCAACTAAAAAATCAGTCCAAGCGGTTCGCAACCCACAGAAAGTCGCAGAATAGGTCAATCAACGATCCAATCCAGCCTGCTTCTGCTGCTGCTGCTGTTGCGCAGCGAACAGCTGTTTAACCAAGCGCAATTTTCGATCGGCGTCCTCAGCAGTTGCAGAATTGGCGAAGGCGCCAAATGCCGACTCGGCCTGGCGCAGGCAGAAGCTGGCGGCCAGCGGGTTGGCGCCGCTCAGCAGGCGCAGCGCCGCCTCGTGCGCCGCCAGCCAACGTCGGGGATCGGCGCCGATTCTGAGAGACACATCCCGAGCCGAGCGCAAATCCGACTGATAAGCGGTGAGCAGCCGGCGGCAGGCCCGGTTGCCGGGCTGTTGCTGGGCGATGGCCGTACGAGCAGAGAGCAGCCAGTCCAGGCCGATTAGACACCAAGCCTGAGCGCGGGAGATTGGGAAGAAAGTAAGGAGAATGAAGGAATCTGGGGTTTGGGGATTTCTTGCCGATCTGGGATTTGGGGATTTCTTGTGGATCTGGGATTTGGGATTTCTTGTGGATCTGGGGTTTGGGGATTTCTGTGAAGGATCTGGGATTTGGGGATTTCTTGTGGATCTGGGATTTCTTGTAGATTATCTTGTGGATCTGGGATTTGGGGATTTCTTGTGGATATGGGATTTCTTGTAGATTATCTTGTGGATCAGGGAT
The DNA here is from genome assembly GCA_002269645.1 of Macrostomum lignano. Taxonomy (NCBI): domain Eukaryota; kingdom Metazoa; phylum Platyhelminthes; family Macrostomidae; genus Macrostomum; species Macrostomum lignano. The sequence goes on along the minus strand of NIVC01001522.1, from coordinate 52,875 downwards.
TTGGGGATTTCTGTGAAGGATCTGGGATTTGGGGATTTCTTGTGGATCTGGGATTTCTTGTAGATTATCTTGTGGATCTGGGATTTGGGGATTTCTGTGAAGGATCTGGGATTTGGGGATTTCTTGTGGATCTGGGATTTCTTGTAGATTATCTTGTGGATCTGGGATTTGGGGATTTCTTGTGGATATGGGATTTCTTGTAGATTATCTTGTGGATCTAGGATTTGGGGATTTCTTGTGGATCTGGGATTTCTTGTAGATTATCTTGTGGATCTGGGATTTGGGGATTTCTTGTGGATCTGGGATTTGGGGATGTCTTGTGGATCTGGGATTTGGAGATTTCTTGTGGATCTGGGATTTGGAGATTTCTTGTGGATCTGGGATTTGGAGATTTCTTGTGGATCTGGGATTTGGAGATTTCTTGTGGATCTGGGATTTGGGGATTTCTTGTGGATCTGGGATTTGGAGATTTCTTGTGGATCTGGGATTTGGGGATTTCTTGTGGATCTGGGATTTCTTGTAGATTATCTTGTGGATCTGGGATTTGGGGATTTCTTGTGGATCTGGGATTTGGGGATGTCTTGTGGATCTGGGATTTGGAGATTTCTTGTGGATCTGGGATTTGGGGATTTCTTGTGGATATGGGATTTCTTGTAGATTATCTTGTGGATCTAGGATTTGGGGATTTCTTGTGGATATGGGATTTCTTGTAGATTATCTTGTGGATCTAGGATTTGGGGATTTCTTGTGGATCTGGGATTTCTTGTAGATTATCTTGTGGATCTGGGATTTGGGGATTTCTTGTGGATCTGGGATTTGGGGATGTCTTGTGGATCTGGGATTTGGAGATTTCTTGTGGATCTGGGATTTGGAGATTTCTTGTGGATCTGGGATTTGGAGATTTCTTGTGGATCTGGGATTTGGAGATTTCTTGTGGATCTGGGATTTGGGGATTTCTTGTGGATCTGGGATTTGGAGATTTCTTGTGGATCTGGGATTTGGGGATTTCTTGTGGATCTGGGATTTGGGGATTTCTTGTGGATCTGGGATTTCTTGTAGATTATCTTGTGGATCTGGGATTTGGGGATTTCTTGTGGATCTGGGATTTGGGGATGTCTTGTGGATCTGGGATTTGGAGATTTCTTGTGGATCTGGGATTTGGAGATTTCTTGTGGATCTGGGATTTGGAGATTTCTTGTGGATCTGGGATTTGGAGATTTCTTGTGGATCTGGGATTTGGAGATTTCTTGTGGATCTGGGATTTGGGGATTTTTTGTGGATCTGGGATTTGGAGATTTCTTGTGGATCTGGGATTTGGAGATTTCTTGTAGATCTGGGATTTGGGGATTTTTTGTGGATCTGGGATTTGGAGATTTCTTGTGGATCTGGGATTTGGAGATTTCTTGTGGATCTGGGATTTGGAGATTTTTTGTGGATCTGGGATTTGGGGATTTCTTGTGGATCTGGGATTTGGAGATTTCTTGTGGATCTGGGATTTGGAGATTTCTTGTGGATCTGGGATTTGGAGATTTCCTGTGGATCTGGGATTTGGAGATTTCTTGTGGATCTGGGATTTGGAGACATCTGAAGGATCTAGATTTTAGGGACTTTTGGAGAATATGGGATTTGGGGATTTCTTGTGAATGTGGGATTTGGATTTTTCAGGGATCTGGGATTTGTAGGGATTTTTGAAGGATCTGGGATTCGGCATGTTTAAATCCAAGGAATAATAAACTTTTACGATGCAAAGTTATTTTAGAAAGCACAAACTAAATACCACACTACTACTAAGCAGAAAGATAAGTAAGTAGTATATAGTTATGTGCGAGAGAATATAACAGCATTAATTTAGGGCATGCTTGGCAATCGAACGGCTTTTGTTTCGTCGAGCAAAAATCGCTCTGATAAAAATTACAGCTTTTATAGCGGCGATTGAAGCACCTCGATGAGCACTGTAGTGACACCGCGCCGTTACAAGTCATATTGAGTAATTTTTTATTATTAGCAACTTGTCGCTAAAACACAGCGCAATGCAACTACAATGCATCACCAAGTGGTGCTGACATTATTATGATTCTTCCAGATTTAATGAATAATTAGTATCACGAAGCTTAATTAAATGATTCACAGATCAAACAGTAAGCCGCAGGCAGATTTCAAAAAGCGCATATTAAACTGCAAGCCGCTAATTATTGCTTCGATATAAAAAACCGTTATAGAAGCCATTCAATTGCAAGCTGCCAAGTAAAAAAACTAATTTGCGATTCATGCAGATACACACACTTAACACCCTACTTAAAGTAGGCAAGTAGAGAATATCAATGCCATATTTTGTGACCAAAACGTACATTAAAAATAAAAGAAGTATTTTGCGTCTCAAACGCACTACTTAGAGTAGGCGACTAAAGAATATTGGTGCTGGTTTTCATTCTTTTCAACTAAAATAAGTAACTGAGATTTACTACTATAACAAAATACAACTGCATGTAAATAACAACTAAATTTATATTACGAGTCTAGTACTTTTCACCTACTTAAAGTAGGTACAAACTGTGTGTAATTAACGCAAAAATAATTTTGGCTTATTTATCCTACTGTAAGTAGGCAAGTAGCATATATCAGTGTCGTTATTTAAACATTTTTCCTAACTACTCTACTAAAAGTAGTCAAGTAGCGAGTTTTGTTGATAAATGAAATAAAATATGCATACCTGCGTCATCCAGCGAAGCCGCTGCTGCGGCTGACCATCGTCAGGAACAGACGACGACGACAAGAGTTCGCGCAGACCGGCTGACGCTAAATCGGCTGCTTGTTCAGCGGCAGCTAACGCCGAAGCGGCGCTAGAAGTCCCGGTCAGGCCGAAAACAGCAGTTCGGTAGGCGCGCGCCGCCAGCGTCAGCGAGGCGGCCAGTCTGTCGGCCTTCAAACCGGCCGGCAGCGGCGCCGGCGTCATCGAGGCGGCTTCGGCGTTGTCCCCGTTGCGCCAGGCGGCGGCTAGGCGGGCGGTGGCGGCCCACCAGCAGGACTCCGGGTCGCGGCCGGCGAAAAGATCCTGCGATATGGGATGGATTGAATGGGAAAATTGGATTCAAACTCGGGACCTCAATGTATTATATTTTTCGAATCTAAAAATAGATTTTAAAGCAATTTGCTTAGGTTTTTTTAACAGGTCTTTATATGCAACTGTGAATCGCAGAATCTGGGAGGCTGGTGGCCCAGCAACTGTGGATCTGGGAGGCTGGTGGCCCAGCAACTGAGGATCTGGGAGGCTGGTGGCCCAGCAACTGAGGATCTGGAAGGCTGGCCCAGCAACTGAGGACCTGGGAGGCATTAAAGGCACCACAGAGCTATCAAAATTTGCAGTGGTAATTAATTAGCCCACCTGGCACAGTCTAGTGGTATCAGCGATGCAGCAGTTTGAAGTAGCCAACGAAGCTGACAAAACCAAATCCTCAACCGAAGCTTCTAGCAGGCTTTCCACAAACACAGACCGAGCCCGGTCCAACGGTTTGGCTGGACAACCGCTTGACGAATAGACGGTATCGTCAAGCCTGTGAGACATCGGCAGCGGACCTCCCGGACGGTACTCGGCCAGGAAGGCGGCGCCCTGCGGTGTGGCCATCCAGCTCAGACTGCCGCTACTACTATTAGTATTATTAGCAGCAGTAGCAGAGGCCAGCATAGCAGCTCCATCATAGAACTGTTTAGCTATGCAAGCGGGCAGGCCTACCCGCCTGGCGGCCAGTCCCATTGACGCTAGCAGACGGATTCGTTCGCCAATCGGTAGGACAGTATCGGCACTGCTACCAGCTAGGTTTAGAAAGTTATTACAGTTGAGTAGTAGGACTCGGAGTTGCCACCGGCTCACCGTGCAATCGCTTCTGTGTCTGTCGGTATCGCCAATGCCGATGGTCAGTTGGAGCAGGCGGCCGTATGTTAGAGAGGCCAGGGCTGCCAGATGGCGCTGCTGCTCTGACACTGGCAGGGCTAGCCGGAACTGGATTAAGGCGAGGAGGGGATGAGGCAATAAGAGATTGCTAATCTGTTGGTAGAATGGTGTAGCTTAGATTGCTAATCTGTTGGTAGAATGGTGTAGCTTAGATTGCTAATCTGTTGGTAGAATGGTGTAGCTTAGATTGGTAATCTGTTGGTAAAATGGTGTATATTGGTAATACTAACAAAGCGGTAGGTAATGCTAACAAAGCGGTAGGTAATACCAACAAAGCGGTAGGTAATACTAACAAAGCGGTAGGTAATACCAACAAAGCGGTAGGTAATACCAACAAAGCGGTAGGTAATACCAACAAAGCGGTAGGTAATACCAACAAAGCGGTAGGTAATGCTAACAAAGCGGTAGGTAATGCTAACAAAGCGGTAGGTAATGCCAACAAAGCGGTAGGTAATGCTAACAAAGCGGTAGGTAATGCCAACAAAGCGGTAGGTAATGCTAACAAAGCGGTAGGTAATACCAACAAAGCGGTAGGTAATGCTGCACTAACCCAGACTCACCAGAGAGCAGATCTGCAGGCAGGCGGCCAGCACCAGATGCCAGCCCATCTGGGCCATCCAATCAAAACTGCCAGCCACGGGCAGAGGCCGATGAAGCAGCACGAGACAGGTGCGCAGCCTGGACCAAGCTCGATCCCAGCTGCCAGCTCGAATATCCGAGTCTGCAAGGCTGCAGCACCGTTCGAATGCCAGCAGGCGTGCGGCGTGTCGCTTCGGATCCTCCGACCGACTCACAGTGCTTGGCAACGGGCTATAGCGGCAGCCCAAGCACAACAGAATCAAACAGTTCACCAGAGTGGTCAGCCACCACCACACAGAGCTGCTCCAGCCGTTGTCTTCTTCTTTTACTAAATCCACACTTTTCAATGCTCGACCAGACGCGGAGCCAGATAAGCCGACACCGGCGCCGACACCGCCGCTGAGCCAGACGGCGCCCAGCTGCAGCGGATTAAGCAGAAACAGAAAACAGCAAGCGGCAAGCATCATAGTGCAGCGAACTGCTGTAGATGGCTGTTGCATACTACTGCCGCTAGTAACTGTAGCAGTAGTCACTCCCGACTGCTGCAACAATTGTACCAGAGTGGAACCAACTCCGATAGCATTGTTGCCATGGTTACCGCCGGAAGAAGATGGGCTAGGCAAACTGGTTGGCGAGTCTGTGCCATTGCCAGCGCTACTGTTGTGATTGCTGCTGCCGCTGCTGACCACGTCTTCGAATGCGCCGGGTGACAGGCCGCCGGCTGAGAGAGAGGAGTCTGCGGGTGTGGGTGATTGCATTGGAGACTTGGGTAATGTGATGGCATTGGAGACTTGGGTAATGTGATGGCATTGGAGACTTGGGTAATGTGATGGCATTGGAGACTTGGGTAATGTGATCGCATTGGAGACTTGGGTAATGTGATGGCATTGGAGACTTGGGTAATGTGATCGCATTGGAGACTTGGGTAATGTGATGGCATTGGAGACTTGGGTAATGTGATCGCATTGGAGACTTGGGTAATGTGATGGCATTGGAGACTTGGGTAATAATGATTAAATAAAGCCAATAACATTTACCTCGCTCATGGATGTAGTAACCAGACCCGTTACTATGCTGTTGCTGGCCCAATTGTCGTCGCAAGCTTTCATTCTCGCGCTCCAACAGGTGAATACGATCGATAGTGCGCTTCAGCACCAGACTCTTGCTTAGCTGCAATGCGAGGGTTGGGAAATGCAGAGGTAGAAAAATGTTACAACTTGCTTGCATATCGCATATATAAGCCTCAGTTCGCATCGGCCTTGACTTTAACAACCAATCGGAACTTCCACCTCATGAACCTTTTTTCGGTTATTGCTTGGGCTTGGGTTTCTAATCCAGACAATCCAGACGTCCCTGACAAGCTTGAAGCACTCTGTCATTTCTGACAGGCGAAACACTTCTTCATGTGCGCCTGGCGCGGATTCCGAAGAGGATCTGCTTTGATCAGCAAGCCGCTATCTTGCCCGACTCATGGAGTTCTAGGACGTAGTCTGGATTGGAGGGCCAACCCCCAAGTCACTGAGAGTGTGTACATGCCCATTACATGCGCAATATCTTGGCAAAAGGGGGCCCAGCCAAGGTAAGTCGCAGAAACAACCACCCAAAAAATACGGACGTAGTACTATGAGTAATTAGATGACGAGGCATATAGACCTAATAATACAGTGATAGTTACTCCTGCCGTTTACCAAATATTAATAAAGCAGTTGGACACCAGCAAATTTTAGCACTCCTTGTCTCAGAACCTTGCATCCAGTGCAGGAAAGAAGAAGGGTCATAAATCATTTTACTCCCGATTTCCTTTCCTCTCTGACAGGCGGATGGGTACCTAATCCTGCCCTTTGCTTACCTGTAATGTTATACACTGCGATGGTTAATTTATTGCAGTAACATTTCCCTATCACACTCAGTGGCATAGCCTATGTATATAGATTAACTAATATAATCATTTCTTTTGTAATTAAACCCAACCCTGTTGCTTATGAAACACTGGTTAAACCAAAAAAAGTTTATTTAAATTGTTTACTAAAACACAATTGTAGTTTGTGGATTCGCCTGCTATTGCACTCTCGGAGTGGATAATGAATTAGGGAAGAGGGTACTGAATAAGGGGAGAGGGTAATGAATAAGGGGAGAGGGTAATGAATAGGGGGAGAGGGTACTGAATAAGGGGAGAGGGTAATGAATAAGGGGAAAGGGTAATGAATAAGAGGAGAGGGTAATGAATAAGGGGAAAGGGTAATGAATAAGGGGAAAGGGTAATGAATAAGGGGAGAGGGTACTGAATAAGGGGAAAGGGTAATGAATAAGGGGAGAGGGTAATGAATAAGGGGAGAGGGTACTGAATAAGGGGAAAGGGTAATGAATAAGGGGAGAGGGTAATGAATAAGGGGAAAGGGTAATGAATAAGGGGAGAGGGTAATGAATAAGGGGAAAGGGTAATGAATAAGGGGAGAGGGTAATGAATAAGAGGAGAGGGTAATGAATAAGGGGAGAGGGTAATGAATAAGGGGAGAGGGTAATCAGAGAAGGTAATGAATAAGGGGAAAGAGTAATCAGAGAGGGTAATCAGAAGGGCAATCAATGAGAGTAATGAAGAGGTGTAAATAGCAGCAAATGACTAATTTTACAAAACGCACCTTGCCATCACGCCCAACCAGCATCCTGCGCAGCTCGTCAATCTTGTTATTAATGCTCTGCCTGTACTTCTTCTCGATGACGGTGTGCGAAGATTTTCGACCGCCGCTGCCGCCGCCAGAGCGTCGGTTGGTCGAGCCGCTGACGCCGCCGCCGACATCCTGATCGACCAGCATCTCCTCGTCTTCCTCATCATCATCCTCGTTGTCCTCAAAGGTCGGGGCTGGAGGTTCAGCAACTCGAGTGTGCTGCTTTTGCTGCTGCTGCTGCTGCTGAACAATGTGCTGCTGAAGCGGCAGCGACGGTGGCGACGCCTTCGGTGGGGAGACTGACAGAGGCGGGGTCAGCCGCTCCAGCTGCGGGTGAGAATTTCGGGCGCATGAGAATTGCGAATGACGACTTGAGACACCCCTGAAGACACAGCAGATTCCAGCTGAGACACCCCTGAAGACACAGCAGATTTCAGCTGAGACACCCCTGAAGACACAGCAGATCTCAGCTGAGACACCCCTGAAGACACAGCAGATCTCATCTGAGACACCCCTGAAGACAAAGCAGATCTCATCTGAGACACCACCGAAGACACAGTAGATCTCATCTGAGACACTACTGAAGACACAGCAGATCTCATCTGAGACACCCCTGAAGACACAGCAGATCTCAGCTGAGACACCCCTGAAGACACAGCAGATTTCAGCTGAGACACCCCTGAAGACACAGCAGATCTCAGCTGAGACACCCCTGAAGACAAAGCAGATCTCATCTGAGACACCCCTGAAGACACAGCAAATCTCATCTGAGACACCTGAAGACACAGCAGATCTCATCTGAGACACCCCTGAAGACACAGCAGATCTCAGCTGAGACACCCCCGAAGACACAGCAAATCTGAACTGCTGCGATGCCAGTCTTATATACTAAAAATTCTCAACTATAACTTTACAATAAAAGAAAAACTCACTTTAAAATTAGCTGCAGTCACAGTCGGCTGCTGCTGCTGCTGCTGATGCACAGTTGACACATGACCGGGATTTTGAATTGGCGCCAAAGAAACCGCAGGATGATTAGCGGCAGTAGTAGTAACAGTAGTATTATTAGCATTTGGCAATACAAGTTGCAAACTACCACTAGCCAATTGTTCCAACTGAGCGGTGGAAAGTTCTCTAAAAGCAGCGGCTAGCTGCTCTGCTTGTGGTCCGGGCCTGTGCTGCTTCAACTGTTGCTGCTCCTGGCAGACTTGGCGTACTAATTTAGCAATGAGATCTTCGCGCTTGGCTGTGTCCTCGCGCTGTTGCAACAGCAAGGCGATGAGTTTATCAGTGGCCGTGACAGACTGGTTAGCAGCGGACTGAGAGGCAACTGCTGTGGAAGTGGTTGAACTGACAGCACACGGCGTGGTTGTCACGGCAGGCGGAGCGGGTGTCACCACGGGTCCGGAGGTTGGATTGCGCAACAAAGACTCGAGAACGTTGAACTTTTGTTGATGGACAGGTTCAGCTTTTAGCAATGCTGGCTGCTGCTGCTGTTGTTGCTGCTCCAGAGGCTGGTCCAGCACGCCATTGAATTGGTCAAACTCGCCCATGATCTGCTGGACAAATGTATCATCGAGCAGTGGATCGTGATCTGGTATCACGCCTGACATTAGGTCAAAGTCGGTGCCAAGCTCATCTGTGCGCAGGTCGCTCAGGATGTCATCTAGAGGATCTAGAGGAGAAGAGGTTGTTGGGAATAAGAAATGATGGGAAAAAATTAATGACAAGAAAAACTAGTTCAAGATCTCAAATATTTTCAGGACTTAGAATATAGGTCAAATAAATAGATTTGATAAAGGATTTCTTATATTTTCTGATATCTCTTCAACAATAAGTATCCCCTGGCAGTCTATTGACAGTCCCTTGATGGGCTTCTTACAGACACTTGATAGCAAATTTGTATACTTAGTTCTTAGCTACAGATTTATATTACTGCATATTTTAAGTTAGTATTACTCTTGCTGTGATACAATGTAGATGAATGAAGGGTATACTTAGAAATAAATATTAGTAACAATACTTATGAAAATGTAAGTGCAAATAATGTTTCTTAGCATTCTTAAAATCACTCCTTATGCATTTATCACCTTTGGCTAATATATTGGTTTGCTACCTTCCCTATGTATATCTTCTGCTTCTAGCTAGGCTGGAGCTATCATTAGCTTTATTCTGTAATTTTTTATGTACCACCTATTGCCATGCCAGCCTAGTAAATAAATGCAAATTTAAACAAAAGTTAGCCTCTATCAATTGTCATGAATATTGCCAATTTGACTCAAGTGTTATTTGAACATTAAATTTGATTGCCATCTATCAAAGTATTTGTATTGCTTCAAAAAGTTCTATCACTATACCCATACAAAAACTCTTTATACTAGGTCAATTGATAGGGACTCAAGTGAAATTTTGAAAGTTACTTTTTAGTATTTTTCGATTAGGTCTTTCGATTAATAATTTATAGAATTAGTGATTACTTGAAGGTATTTTGCTTTAACTTGTACTCGTTACATTATTTACTTTGTTGGTTACAAAACTTCATATCAATTTTGTTGTGTTTTACTTCTTCATCTTGACAATCTTTTCTCAATTTTGTTTAACTTTACATGGACAATACACTAAAAGACCTGATCCTGATTCCTGAATCCCAATCCCAATCCCGATCCCAAGAAAAAAATTATTCCCGATTCCGATCCCACCCAAAGATTTCAATCCCGTCCAACCTCTAGTCTCAACCTTATTACCAAAGCTAATAAATTGACCCACTGAATACAAATTGACAACCAACCCTTTCCCATAATAGACTAAACCTTTGGTTCTCCTGAATATTTTGAACCCATTGTAAATTGAGCCAATTGAGCTTCTTATTTGGAATACTATCTTTTTATGTTATTAATATGTTTTAAGACAATATCTAGAGATTGTGACTATCAAACACAACAATCTGTAAGTTACTATCAAGTGATTTGCATCATCAAGAAGTCAGTTGAATCTGCTACCTCAGTTATTTAGCTCTCAGTGATTATCAAAGTTATATATAGAGCCAAAGTAGTAAGAAACTAAAAGACTAATGATACTCAAGATAGAAAACAACAAACATCTAAAATAATCCACTAATATAACTAGAATAACCAAAAACCTTTGCAACAATGTTTAAAAATTAGACCTAGATTTAAAATATAAATAGGATTATAAAAAAACATTTTTTTACAATTTGGCTACAACAAATGCTTTGTTGCAAATATAATTTAACATTTTAAGTTATTTTTTTCTAGGGACAACAAAGGCAAAGCTAACCTTTTGAAAAAATAAAAACAATATCAATGAGAATTTTGTTAATTCTCTAGCATATCTAATTTAAAAAATAGTTTATTATATTAGCTTTATATTTTATTCTAGAAATGACTTTTCATGCTAGAAATTTCCATTTTAAAAAAATACAAAAATAGAGGCCTCTTTGTATCTTGTACATTATAGTTTTTTTTAAAAGCCACTTCTATGCAAAAGATAACATAGTTTGCTATTACTCTATACCCTATCATCCTAACAAAATATAAGAAGAATGTTTTAGATAATAAACATTTTTTAAGTTTTTTTTTCAAAGATAACTTGTATTTTTTCTTTTATCTAATATATATTTGCTTTTTATTCTATGTATATATAAGTTATTCTATGTAATAATATTATAAATGTATATAATGTACCCCATGTAATATACCATTGCATTTAAAAGTTACCTATAAACCTGCAATATTTCATTTGAATTTTCAATGAAAAAAGTATAAATAGTAAAGCAATATATTGTAAAAATGGCAAAAAGGTCAATTTTTATAAATATGATAGTTTTTTAGTATACTTTTATTTAGAACTTTAGATAAAAAATTATTTTTAGTTACATTTTTCAACTATAATTTAATATTTAAGTATCAAATTGCATAAGTTTAAACTTGAGCAAGATATAACACAAAGTATTAAAATTGAAGTACAAAATTATTCTATTTTTGAACAAGCTTTTCAAAGCTTTGGCTTATATTGAAAGACATAATGGCTGGCAGTAGGCTAGCTTGGAAAAAAGATCAAAATATTTCTAGGCTAGCCTAGGAAAAGATCTGGCTATCCTGCAGAATCATTGATTTTGTTAAACTCACTGTATATATATTTTTTAGCCATTGATATAAAACTTGCCAAAAATGAGTATTTTCATTATGCCAATATTTTGGAAGTGTTTTGGCATTAAAATTCCATTTGTGGGTTTTTTGTCTGGTTTAACAAATGATTCTGCAGGATAGCCAAGGATCTTCTATTTATCTTTCTTATATAGACCCTATGTTGCCTGGAAAAAGATCATCTTTGACTAAATGAATTAAATATCAAAGTGTCAATGTAGAAAATAAGCAAAACACATATTTGCTTATGTTTGGTATTCACTTAAAAATGACAAGAAGTTTAAATTGAATTTTTTCTCCCAATTTAAATTACATGAATTATAAATTTATAAACTTCTTGTTTTTTATTATATCATATTATATATATAATATTATATATATTATAATTTATTTATAAATTGAATTATATAATTTGAATGAATGTATATAAGCAAGATCAACAGAATATCTTTTCCCAGGCTAGCCTGGAGATATTTTGATCTTTTTTTCCAGGCTAGCCTACTACTGCCGTAGGGTGCACCATTGAAAAGAAAAAATGTTTGTACTTACACGACATTGTGCTCTAGATCAGCCAAAAGTAAGTGTACTTTTGGAACTCTAGCAGCACTGAAGGCGTCGAACAATGAATACCGGAGTCTCTATATGACTATTTTGTCGGACTATAGAAAAACTTTAGTACAGATTAAGTTTAGTTATATAGCTAATGCGTACAATACAAACAAACGAACGAAACATGAGACCATGAGTTAAAAAGCTTTCGTTCAAATCTGTTAAATTAGCGCTAAACAAAAGTCACACCACTTTTATAACATTAAAACAAACTTATGATTAGAAGAATCTTTAAAATAAAGCAGATTGTAGATAAGTCAGTTCAAAGACAAACAAAGTAAATATTTATACTACAACTGGGTCAGTTTACATTTTAACTATATTTCATTTGTCGCAGTGATCACGCGATTTTCCTGACCAATTGTTTCGACTAACTAGGCCAAGGGCCAAGAAATTTGTTGAGGGAGCGGATTCTGAAGGGTTAAAACCGGGGGGCGGAGAGGGTGCGGCTCTGTATTTTGGCGAAAATTCGCTTGGTCCTTCCTCCCTTTGATTTTTTTCTGGTCTCCGCCTAAGAGGGGGGTGACCACCCTCCACCCCCCCTAGTTGCGCCACTGGGCAAACTACGTCTTATGCTAATCAGTGGCTCGATCCACCGACGACAAATAAGGCCAAATTTCATGTTATCACCTAACTTATAACATCAAATATTCCTTTCGGTCGTGCGATTTGATTGAACAAGTGTGAATGGAGCCAATTAAAGCCAAAAATCATGTCAATACATGTCATTTTAATCGGCGGATGACTGGATCTAAATGGGCAATTTTCACATTTTCAAGGGGCAATTTTTAATTGCACTTTAGAATGCTATCAATAATAAAGGTATAGGCTTTCATGTTTTTAATTCAGATCCAATTCCGCCTGTCGATCGTGCCCGGCCTCGATCCTGCTTGTACACTGTAATCGGTGCGGTGGAACTCTACGCCGATTCGTTGACTTAAAAGTCTGAACGGCAAAACAGATCGTTTGAAAGTGCTTCAGGCTTATAGTTCGACCAGCAGGTCCTAATCGACAATTAACAAGCGTTATTCGAACGCTAAAGAACAATTACTGTTACGTGTACAAATGCAAATTTTACGAGGCAATAATTGCATGCACTTGTACATTAATGTACATGTATTCGGCAGTAAATCTTTGACATTTAGTTTGTTTTCGGGATGTTCAATATTATATTCTTTTATAACTTAAATATGGATGGGCACAAGCTGGAGACGCATTTAAGTGGAGAAGATGTTTGTAAAGTACAAACATCTGTTTCTCAGGTTGTGAAGTTCATTCTTCCAGTTTCATTGAAATTCAAACAGCGCCGCTAGAGTTGACTCGTCGATCAGCCGCAGCTGGTTGATGCGAACCTGACGGACACGAAGCCCTGATCGCCAGTGCAGCTGCTGCTGGAGACGCAGCCGTCCAGGCAGAAGGAGCCACCGCCGCCGCCGATGTGACTGCGGCCGACACCCGCGCCGCCGCCACTGAAGCCTCTGCCTCCGCCAGCAGCGCCTTTGATCGAGCCGCGCATGCAGCCGCAGCCGCCGCCGCCGCCGAAGCCGCCGTGGCAGGCGCTGCCACCACCGGCGCTGCCGCCGACCCAGCCTTGGGCCCGACTGCCGCCTCGTTCGCCATCCCAGGAGCTCCGCCTAGGGTTGACTGCCCTGCCAAGCCAGCCGGCGCCGCAGCCTCCGTGGTCAGAGTTTGATGGGGTGCCACTCGGATTGTTGGAGCCCGGCTGGCCGTTGATGCCGCCGAAGCCTTTGTTGTTCTCAGCTCCGATGCTGTCCGAGCCGTTAGTTCCCACTTGTCCTGGCCTTCCTGCAGTTTTTTGTATTACTATCGTACAGAGAACTATTATAGCACGATGCACAATAGTTACGGAAACTTAATGCCCTGTAGAAACCACAATTAGTTATACCGACATATCAATATCAAACTATAATACGGTTTTGGAAAGTTTTTATCAGACAGTCCAGTTTTTACCGAAAATATATACATTACGGAGATAAGAGCTGCATGTTTTCATGCTATCAGCACAAAATTTATTAATGCTTTGAATGGCAGGCAGATCCAATGTTCATCTTATTATTGATATGTCTTGCCTTCCTTTTGTATAGCTCTATTGATATTCTTAGAGCCTTTTGTTTACGTCCTGTGCCTAAACATCATAAAAAATGGCACAACTTGATTCATTAATTTTATGAATCTTTTTTATCATGCTTTGCTCATTGACAGTAACGAAATGAATTTTTTTTAAGCTGCAGTTATTAAGCATTCAAACAAATGGGACAGGCTTTTAAATAAATATGGCTTATTGGACTAATTTATCAAAAAAACCTGCCTCCTTAAAAGTTCGAGAAACATTCTTGCTCACCATCGTGTCCTATACCGGCGCCACCGCCCCCGCCGGCAGCCAGCAGCAGCAGCTGGTCGTTCGTCCGGTACACGAAGCTGCCGCCGCCTCCGCCGCCTCCTTCGCTGCTCAGGGAGGTCGAGCCGCCTGTCTGGCCCACAACGATGCTCAGCTGGGTGCCGGCCGTCAGGTTGACTCTGGCGCTCACCTGGGCTCCGGGGCCTCCGAAGTTCATCAGGGCGTTGTTGCCTCCTCTGGCACCGGCTGCCTCAATGAGGTAGCAGCCGCTAGCGGGAGCCGTGAAGGTTTCGATCGATCCGTTTCTGCCCGAGCTGCTGTCTGTGGGAGTTTATGATGAAGCTTTGACTGCAACAATTGTCGCACAGACATTTTCAAACAATTCCATATCTCGTGACTCACTTCTCAGCAGCACTTCAGCTGACGTCAAACTCATAAGGTTTTGGTCAAACTCTTCCGCTTTCCACAAAGTCACAGCGCTATCGTCGGGCGAGCCGAGCTGTATCGTCACGTGACTTCCGTTTGGACCGGCGGGCTGCCCCAATGACTCATTGTTGATGCTGACTGTCCGACAGACTCTGGCGGTCTTGTTCAGCTCGACGACAGCGCAGCCTCTGAGCTGGCACAGCAGCAGGCAATGACTTTCCTGAGCGACATCGTTATTGACGAACAAGCTGATCACAGAATCAATCAGCTCAACGGAGCTGCTGGTGACGAATCGATTGAAGCGTTTGACGCTCAGAACGTTTTTCACTGAAATTCGAGCGAGTATAAAAAGCAGTTCACACATGCACATCCGCATGCACTCTCGTAGGAGTAGCAGGGGAGGCACGAAGCAACTAGACCGTACTCACCGCTTACTTGAATAAGCACAATGGCGAAAATTACCCAGAATTTCATAGTCTACGACAAGATTGTAAGCTTTTAGCCTGTTAATGCTATTCAGATTGATGGTGTGCGGGGAAATGGGAAGCAGGTATATAGATCTGCTTTATACAATTTATACCGTTTGGAGCGCAAGCTGCAGCCAATCCGTGATGAAGGACGGAAGCTGGGAGATAGGAGCTCTCAGTCTCAGCTGTCGCCACCCTGTAAGTCTAACAAAGAAGCTAGCTCCATCTCAAACCGCCCCCTAAAAAAAATTTCGGCTGCCACATCTAGTCTTCATCACATGCCACCGCCTGCTGAGTAGTGATTCTCATTTTACTTCAGTAGTTAGTAACTGACGGGTTAGCGGGTTGAAGAAAACTGCAGAGCTGGATGCATGTAGAAGCAAATTATTGCTTCTTTTGGTTTTCTGCTTTTAATGAGAGCCACCCATACCGGCTATACGGGCTAACAACTAGAGTATAAAATATGCGTTTGCATAGCCATTTGAGAACAATAGCGTATGACGCATGTCAAGACGATGAACAATGCTTCAATTCTACTATTTGCTGTCGCCCTATGATGTTCGCACTTTGCAGCTCTCGCAGGAAAACCGGCGGGAAGTACCCAATTTGTCGCATGGTAGAGAAAGGAAGGCACTTGCATGTCTTTCGTGACTAAGATAGATCAATTATGCATACCACGTGGCTGCCGCAGACATTACTTAGTCGCCATGCACCCGATGCAACTAACTAACTAACTAACTAACTAACTAACTAACTAACTAACTAACTAACTAACTAACTAACTAACTAACTAACTAACTAACTAACTAACTAACTAACTAACTAACTAACTAACTAACTAACTAACTAACTAACTAACTAACTAACTAACTAACTAACTAACTAACTAACTAACTAACTAACTAACTAACTAACTAACTAACTAACTAACTAACTAACTAACTAACTAACTAACTAACTAACTAACTAACTAACTAACTAACTAACTAACTAACTAACTAACTAACTAACTAACTAACTAACTAACTAACTAACTAACTAACTAACTAACTAACTAACTAACTAACTAACTAACTAACTAACTAACTAACTAACTAACTAACTAACTAACTAACTAACTAACTAACTGACTAACTAACTAACTAACCAACTGAATGACTGACTGACTAACTAACGAAGCTCTGAGACGATTCATGATTACTAGTCATTTCAGCGTATTAGAATATAGGCAAAAGAATCGATCCTTTTTACTGGTGGTTCACTCTTGATCAGCCCATTTTGCATACTTCAACCCTACCTACACCAAACCCCAACCCTCCCCCACTGACGACTCTTCAAAGCAGCTGCAGAGGCAGATCTGCCTATTGTGCCTTCTTCAGTCCGAATCGCTATTGTGTGGCGCCAAAGCCTTTGAGACCCCACTGCGCCACTGCTCTTCCTAAATGGTTGCTGCTGCAGCTCCAACTAATAGCTTTAGGTATACAGTATCTTCTGCGAATACCAATGCCTCCCTTCCCCCTTGAGTCGCCTTGCCCATTCGAACAAGGAGTTGAGCCCAGGGAAAAAGCTGCTGGTAATTATGGCTGGGAGAAACCTGTTTCCGCGTGGGGTGGTCAACGCCGTGTCGATCTAGGCTATATAATCTACCAGCATAGCTCCCTCCGCTTCCTCGCTCACTTGTCAAAAATTGAAGACTGAATTTTGAACTTGAGTTAAGCTTTCTACACACGAGGCGATGTCTATCCTGAGCAAAGCTACTCTCGGAGCCGTCTTGTTGGGTCTGGTGCTGTGCTGCAGCGTTAGCGCCATCCCAGTATACAAACCCAGATGTAAGTTAACACGCCTCGACTTATTGTTGACTGAAACTGACCTTTGGAATAAATGAATTTTTATAACCCGCAGTTGCTGACTCCGGCAGTTCCGGTTCCGGAAGCTCCGAGCCTCCAATGCCTCCTCCGATGCCAACTGGTGAGGCTCCGGGTGAGTGGCTCAGAAATTTGACAGTATTCTTCCTAGCTATAAAGATGCATATAAGTGATTTGACAATTAATTGACGCCTTCTTTACAGCCAGCGAAGCCCCACCACCGTTCATCCCAGGCGTCGGAATCCGTGAGTTTCTTTGGAGCTAAGTTTTATAGTTGCTCCTAAACAATCAAGTGTTCTAAAACGTTATAAAGTTATTTTGACAATTATATTTATTGACTTATTATACTTGCAGCCAGCGACGAGCCGCCAACTTATTCCCCAGACATCGGAATCGGTAAGTCTTTCGAAGCTGATATTCTTAGCTGTTCCTTAACAATCATGCGTTTTTAACATGCAAAGCTGTTTTGACGATTGGACCTAATCACTACTTAATTACAGCTAGCAATGCGCCGCCACCGTTCATCCCAGGCGTCGGAATCCGTGAGTTTCTTTAGAGCTGAGGTTCACAGTTTTTTCCTGAACAATCAAGTGTTCTAAAACGTTATGAAAGTATCTTACTAGTTGTGAAGTTTGCTAACTGTAATATGTTTTTGACAATTGCATTGATTGACTTGCTTACAGCCAGCGAAGAGCCGCCAACTTCTTTCCCAGGCTTCGGAAGTCGTAAGTTTATCGGAACTGATTTTTGAAGTTGTTACTGAACAATAAAGTGTTCTAACATGTTTTTAACACGTTAGTTTTTGACAATTGCATTGATTAACTTGCTTACAGCCAGCGAAGAGCCGCCAACTTCTTTCCCAGGATTCGGAAGTCGTGAGTTTCTCGAAGCTGATTTTTTAAGTTGTTACTGAACAATAAAGTGTTTAGCACATGTTTTCAACACGTTAGTTTTTGACAATTGGATTTATTGACTACATTCTTACAGCAAGCGAAGAGCCGCCAACTTCTATCCCTGTTGTGCCGTACGGAGGAAATGGTGAGTTTCTAAGAGCAAACCACGAGTATGAAAGGTTTCTGACATTCATGCTGAATTGAATCCGAACTTCGAGGCCTATCAAGCGTAGATAATCCGTTTCCACCGAATTCACATTGCCAAATAATCCGCAGCCATGAACGAAGAGCCGACTTCTCCGCCAGGTGCTGGATTTGGAAGTAAGTGCTAAAGCAGTTAATTTTATATATGATAGACAGCAACAGACTTTGTGCATGACACTCCGTTATCCGCAGCTCCACTGCCGGTAGTCCGCGGCTGAAGGCCTGACCTGGCAGAACCTGTCGCAGCGATTGTGAAGCTTGACGCGACACCGAATGAAGACAACAATTTCTAAGACGAGAATTAAGCAACTCTCAAAATAAAGACATTTAACTACCTAACCATTTTGGAAGTTTTTTTTCATTTTCCTTTTGCCTAAGTGCATGTTTATCCACACACCTCTTGTCAGTTCCTTTTGAGAAGCGGTGGAAAGTTGAATAATATAAAAGTGACATTTATCGGTTGAGAAGACAATAAAAAATTCTTGAAACCCAAGACTGTTTATCATGGACAACTGAAGTATCATATTCAAGGATGCTAGAAGTTATCTAGCAAAAGAATTGTGGGGTGAGTTCACTAATTCAAAAGTAGCCATCCCTCTACTGAAGTTGTCCATGCTCTTTATCTTTATTCTCATTTATCTTGGTTGTTTCATCTGAGCAAAGTTAATAAAATGACAGCTAGCCTTTTGATTTTTGTTCGGAAACTTCATTTAAAACTGCGGTAGATGCATTGAATGGGACGTAGCACCGTCCGTCGCAGAGGTCAAACGTACATGCAGTACTGCAGTACCACTAAAGCTCAAAATGGAGTTGAAACCGTTTTGCGTGGCTTAACAATGGAGTTTACTTCATTAAAAACGCTTGTGAATACACAATCAAACTTCAACAACAGTTGTACACAAATACTGTTATGAACAAACAGTATTGTCTCGTTTTACAAATTTGCTACGATAAAACAAAGGCAAAATCGACTGACAGCAATGTGGATTTTCAATAGATACTGGCCATTGAGCATTGACGCATTGGTTGATTTACTGATCTATCAGTGAACTTCAAGTCTCCATGCCATGTCTATTTAAGGCTTTTTAGCTTATCTACCAGCCTTAGTTTATATAGTTTATATTGTAAAACACCTTTCTAGAGCTCCAGGTCGTCACCAAAATATCACAGGAATCAGAAAGACAATTGATGGCTGGAACTGCGGATGACGGTGCATTGGAATACAGGTGTATGTGCACTACTGAATCAATAAAAATACCTTTAAAAATGCATTTCAAGAATGTTGATTTGTATCGAGGTGATAGTTTGACATTCTCTAGTCTTGCTATTCCAAAAATCATCTCCTTTAGTTTCTCTTGAGAAAGTTTAGATACAGGCTTCGCATTTACATGCCAGATGTAATTAGTCAAAATTTGAGCTCGGTATTACATACATTGAGAGGCATGCGATGATCGTATTAGAGCAAAGAGGCAATGCAATCGCTTGGACGATATTCAAAATAGGACTATTCAATAAGGACTGCTCTAACTTAAAAGTCGATTATTTGCTACTTTACTGCTCGCTGCTCTCAATAAAAATGATCAATATCATTTTTGGGGAGTTGCTCTGCTGCCTATAGCCTCCGTAAGTTCTCTACACCATTTTAATGTGCAGCCAGCTAGGAGTATCGAACCAGGAGCTTCTGCGCATGCACGCCATGCATGATTCGATATGCTGTCTTGTCTTCGCCAGCACGAGGCTTCCTCATGCAGGTACTGTAAGAGCCACATTCAAGAGTCGCACCACCCCAACACTTCCAACTCTAACAATGACAACTCCTGCTGGTAGCTTAAACTCACTTCGTATTGATCCATACACGCACACACACACAGAGAGAGAGAGAGAAAGAGAGAGAGAGAGAGAGAGAGGGGCCACGGCCGGTTTTGCTTAGCTGTCTCGCTTCTCCATTATAATGTCTCGCTCTAAGGTCAATGTCTTTTTCAAATACGACCTGCCATTTGAGTCGACATGTTGAGGACCATCTTTTGATACGTCTTGCCTTTTTATAGCCAATTGATATTCAAAGAAAATCGAATTCTACGTTAATTTTTTATTCTGGCCTACGTACAATCGTACATTTCTTATGACTCATTCGTAGCTGACTTAAGGCTAGCATTGACCTGTCATCCAAACTAAAAAAGTGTGCTACACGAATCCTGCTCACAAACCACATAAATTCACTGACTCTGAGTCGATCACCTTGCTCTGTAGCACATCAGGTCTGATGTGAACATCTTCTGCATGGAAGTAGCTGTTGATTACGTGACGGTCCATGATCATGGAATTCTCGCCGGCCACGGTCACGTGACGGCCGATTGGCAGCCAATCAAAGTACACGCATACCTTTTTATTCTGCGATATCTGCGGCTGTGCAGGGTGGGGACAACAGCAGAAAGGAGTTGTCGCAGACGTCGGCGAGCTGCATGGGCCGCTGCGATAGCGTCATGGATAGCGTCATGGATAGCGTCATGGACTGCCGGGCAGGCCGTGGCGAGGATGAAGGTGTCGGTTTTTAAGTTTTTTTTAAAGTATTTCTGCTAGCCGCGGAACAGGCAGAACGGCTGGGAGAAGCCGCGTCTGATCGCATCTTTCAGATCGCGGATGTGCTTCGTGTGCGTCTGCGGAGGGAAAAGCTGGAGGGTATAACGGATGCGGAGGGTGAAGCGGGTGTGGAGGGTAAAGCGGGTGCGGAGGGTAAAGCGGGTGTGGAGCGTAAAGCGGGTGTGGAGGGTAAAGCGAGTGTGGAGGGTAAAGCGGGTGTGGAGGGTAGAGCGGGTGCGGAGGGTAAAGCGGGTGTGGAGGGTAAAGCGGGTGTGGAGGGTATAACGGGATCGGAGGGTGAAGCGGGTGTAGAGGGTAAAGCGGGCGTGGAGGGTAAAGGGGGTGCGAAGAATCTCCTGCGCAACTTTTGGGTGGCAATTGGTAGATGAATTTGAAGATTATTTCTAAATTTATTAAGTTCAGGGGCAGTGCCCCTGATGACAAAAAAGTTACCTTTAGATTTTGGTTATAAAAAACTAAGAACTGCAATGGGAACCCATCTAGGGGGTCGAGTCAAGATGGTCAATCTTGACCACCCAGGAAAAATGAAAGTTCTGTGCCAACATATCAATAAAATCTCACCTGAGATGCTAAAATTGGCTTCAAATCTGCTTTGAGTGTAATTTGTAGGCTGCCTTGTACTCTGTAGCGTACCACATGTACATGTAACCGTGTACTAACCGTGGCCAGCCCTGCTTAACCTGGCATTGCAGGCCGCCTGGACGCTGTGCACGATCGTCGATGCCGATAAGCATCCACCGGTCCACTTCCAGCATCGCGTGGTGGATTCGTCGTTATTATGGTTGGCCACGCCATGGTGAGCACTAGCGGCTTTCTCCGGTTTGAATTTTTTGGCCTCGCAGATGCACACCACGCCTCACCGTGGCTGAAAGCATTCAAAGCTCTTGCAATCTCTAAAACGATTGCCGACAACTTCACGGCCTTGTGTGGACTGAATACACTTAAGAAGCTAACTCGCATCATTGTTTTGAGACGCTGCCATTCTAAGAAAAGGAATCTGCTATCGTCAATTATATGAAGCCCAAGAAGTCTTCAAGAGAGCACGAGATTTTTTGATCCTTCGCCAAGCAGCTGGTGAGGAGTCCATCACGGATGTTCTATCCCGCCTGAGGTCACCGCAGGAATCAGCAACCCAGAAGTTCAGAGGCGGGTGCTGGGTGCGATTCAGACCTCGTCTGGCGTGTCTGGCCCAGAAGAACAAAGGCAAAAGAAGGAACTGCCAATGTCGGATATTGTCGACCTCGTCAGGAACATTGAACAGGTATCGTCAGGTAGACAATGATTCGGTTCATTTTGCCAAAGATCGTGTCGATTTGTCGATCATCTCTGGAGGCAACTCAATTGCGAGGAACTGTGAGTTTTGTTGCAAGTCTCATCCTCATCCTCAAGTCTCATGCCCATGCAGCTTGACACTGGTGCTTGCTTTCAAGCAAAATCTGAAAGGCCCTAGATTGTCCCGTTCAATTGCTGCATGTCATCGCAAGCTCGAGGCCTGTGACGGACACGAAATTTGCGTAAAATGCTCGGAAAGCTTTCCAAGACCGTCTAAATAAGTGGAACTAACTAACTAACTAACTAACTAACTAACTAACTAACTAACTAACTAACTAACTAACTAACTAACTAACTAACTAACTAACTAACTAACTAACTAACTAACTAACTAACTAACTAACTAACTAACTAACTAACTAACTAACTAACTAACTAACTAACTAACTAACTAACTAACTAACTAACTAACTAACTAACTAACTAACTAACTAACTAACTAACTAACTAACTAACTAACTAACTAACTAACTAACTAACTAACTAACTAACTAACTAACTAACTAACTAACTAACTAACTAACTAACTAACTAACTAACTAACTAACTAACTAACTAACTAACTAACTAACTAACTAACTAACTAACTGACTAACTAACTAACTAACTAACTAACTAACTAACTAACTAACTAACTAACTAACTAACTAACTAACTAACTAGCTAACTAACTAACTAACTAACTAACTAACTAACTAACTAACTAACTAACTAACTAACTAACTAACTAACTAACTAACTAACTAACTAACTAACTAACTAACTAACTAACTAACTAACTAACTAACTAACTAACTAACTAACTAACTAACTAACTAACTAACTAACTAGCTAACTAACTAACTAACTAACTAACTAACTAGCTAACTAACTAACTAACTAACTAACTAACTAACTAACTAACTAACTAACTAACTAACTAACTAACTAACTAACTAACTAACTAACTAACTAACTAACTAACTAACTAACTAACTAACTAACTAACTAACTAACTAACTAACTAGCTAACTAACTAACTAACTAACTAACTAACTAACTAACTAACTAACTAACTAACTAACTAACTAACTAACTAACTAACTAACTAACTAACTAACTAACTAACTAACTAACTAACTAACTAACTAACTAACTAACTAACTAACTAACTAACTAACTAACTAACTAACTAACTAACAAACTACTAACTAGCTAACTAACTAACTAACTAACTGACTAACTAACTAACTAACTAACTAACTAACTAACTAACTAACTAACTAACTAACTAACTAACTAACTAACTAACTAACTAACTAACTAACTAACTAACTAACTAACTAACTAGCTAACTAACTAACTAACTAACTAACTAACTAACTAACTAACTAACTAACTAACTAACTAACTAACTAACTAACTAACTAACTAACTAACTAACTACTAACTAGCTAACTAACTAACTAACTAACTGACTAACTAACTAACTAACTAACTAACTAACTAACTAGCTAACTAACTAACTAACTAACTAACTAACTAACTAACTAACTAACTAGCTAACTAACTAACTAACTAACTAACTAACTAACTAACTAACTAACTAACTAACTAACTAACTAACTAACTAACTAACTAACTAACTAACTAACTAACTAGCTAACTAACTAACTAACTAACTAACTAACTAACTAACTAACTAACTAACTAACTAACTAACTAACTAACTAACTACTAACTAGCTAACTAACTAACTAACTAACTGACTAACTAACTAACTAACTAACTAACTAACTAACTAACTAACTAACTAACTAACTAACTAACTAACTAACTAACTAACTAACTAACTAACTAACTAACTAACTAACTAACTAACAAACTACTAACTAGCTAACTAACTAACTAACTAACTGACTAACTAACTAACTAACTAACTAACTAACTAACTAACTAACTAACTAACTAACTAACTAACTAACTAACTAACTAACTAACTAACTAACTAACTAACTAACTAACTAACTAACTAACTAACTAACTAACTAACTAACTAACTAACTAACTAACTAACTAACTAACTAACTAACTAACTAACTAACTAACTAACTAACTAACTAACTAACTAACTAACTAACTAACTAACTAACTAACTAACTAACTAACTAACTAACTAGCTAACTAACTAACTAACTAACTAACTAACTAACTAACTAACTAACTAACTAACTAACTAACTAGCTAACTAACTAACTAACTAACTAACTAACTAACTAACTAACTAACTAACTAACTAACTAACTAACTAACTAACTAACTAGCTAACTAACTAACTAACTAACTAACTAACTAACTAACTAACTAACTAACTAACTAACTAACTAACTAACTAACTAACTAACTAACTAACTAACTAACTAACTAACAAACTACTAACTAGCTCTATCCAGTCAAAGCTCTTCCCAATGTAGCTAGCAGCATCTTTTGCGGACATGAATGCTTCACTTCCCTTTTTGAGTGGCCATTATCATTCGAACAAGAATTAAGTCCAGAAAAAAGCTGCTGGTAACGCTGGTGCTGGAAATTATTTTAGGTTATTTCGGCTTGGTGTGATCCCGCCCTCTCGGTCTAGGCTATATAATCTACCGGCATGGCTCGCGTGACGTTTAGCGCCGACAACACAATCTTCACTTGATGTTTCAAAACTAGAAATAGGTCTCTTGCTGCTAAACATTATCATTCACCATTTGAATTGAATCCACAGAAAAGCTCAGCTTCAACAAGTGCTTCCAGACTTTCCAAACCACGCGCTAGCACATGGGCTCTAAACTTACTAGCCTACTAACAGTGGGCAATGGGCATTTTTATTCTTTTTCTGCGAATTGTCATAGAATCTATACTAGATATAATGTCTGGTCATACTAGTAGTCATAATAACATAGGTGCAGCTTTTTGGGTCATAAATCATCGCTTTCGAAGCTGGTCTGACAGCCACCTGCGCCTCACTCAGTGTTGAGGCGGGCGCCAGATGGTCTGAGAGGATGCGGGCGGTAGCTTTTTTCTCATCATTTTGACAGGCCATCAAGATTTATGAGGTCAGAGCCTATTGTTCGTGTTCACTCAAGCGTGTGACAGCTTTGACAGCTATGCGTTTTACCTCTAAAAGTACTTTGGGATTAGCGATTAGCGGTTTCTCTTCATTATCTTCACTTTCTATTTAATAAGAGCTTTCTAATGTATATTTTTTCATTAATTTCTGTTAATCCTACGCGAAAAGTCATAAATCATTTTGTTGCGATTTTGATTGATTTATGGCCGCACCTGTCATCTTTTTACGATCCTGTGGGAACTGATAGGATCTCCCGGTCACGTGATTCTGGGTAGCAACCAGCTTAGCCAATCAGAAAATTCGGCGCTCAATTTAACAAAACGGCTCAGCCAATCAGAATCGACGTGTTACATTATAACAAACTGTGGTCCAGTTGGCGGCTATTTAAACCGGTGTTTTTGGCCCGCTCGGACCTCAACCGGCTCAACCGGCTCTCCCGCGGAGGAACCTTCCCGACATTTCTGGTTCCCGGAGCCCGACCGTCGTTTCTTGATCCCCGGATTGCGACTTCCCCCCTCATCATCAAGGACGAGTCCCCCGGTCACCAGCAGCGAACATCAAAGTTAAGATCATCACCTGCTAGCTATCAGCGAAGATTGTGTCAGCGCGCATCATTCTGAGTCTACAGCTGCGAAGCATCAAGCCGATTCGGTCACTGTGGATTTCCTGGTCTCCGGCTGTTGAGTTTCTGATTGGTTGGGTGAGAGGCTACCTGGACTTGCTTGATTGGGTGATTCCTTATCTGTCCCCTGTTTCAGTAGCTGAATTAGGCGCACACTTTTGCTCACTTTGTTCAGTAGTGCTGTTGCTGAGGCAGAAGTCATTCAATAATACTGCTAGTAGTCTAAAACTCCAATTCAATCTGAAGTGTGAAGTGATTGATCTAAGGAGGAGGTTAAATCTAACAGTTATTTTTATCGGTTTTATTTCTTTGTTCGCCGATGGCTCAGATGAGTAGCTAAGCTAGTAGGCGCCGGTCACAGTGGACCAATGGCAAGGCAGTTCTCAGTCGATCAACCTATCAAATCAATGAGCAAAATTGCCAATAGTGCGAAATCGGCGCCAGAGATGTACTCTGTGCACTCTAGGTTCGCCAAGCGGCTCGGGTAATGAATCATGCGGTCTCTGAAGTTCGAGTTAGTCTATCATCAGCGCTATGAGAGGCTAGTTGGCGCGTTGAAGGCCAAAAGTACAATTCTTCGTATTTAGCAATGTAATAGTACATGTAGCTACCCCATAGACTCGCCACTGCAAGAATCCCCTGCACAAGTCCCCTCTGTACCTGCATGGCCAATGCGATCTAGTCCCAGCAGTGTCCCTTATCATCGGCTATGACTTCGAGATTGACAGCAAAAATACACTAGTTGGCAGGTAAGTGCAAAGCCCCTTCTAGTCGGAAGCCCGATTTCGAGAGTCCCGGTGTGGTGAGCCAGGGCGCACGGGCTGGTGGCAGCAAGTTAGTTGATCTGCGGATTAGCTGATTTCTACTTTCAAAATTCTCCCTGCTCGTCTCTCGCTGTCCCTCTCTCAGCTATAGGACCTAGACTGCTCACCACACGATCAAGCTACCATGGGGCTGACCATCTGACAGGAGTGGGGGCCAGGACTCTAATTGATTTATTTCTGAGACCTGAGGCCCGAAAGCTTCCCCACAAGGGGGCCGGAAGGTCGAAACCCATCATACAGGTGTATGTGCACTACTGAATCAGTAAGACTATCAGTAGGAATGCATTTCAAGAATGATGATTGTATCGAAGTATTATATGGTTTGACATTCTTTAGTTTCGCTAATCCAAAAAACATCTTGCAGTCTTTTTTCTTGAGAAAGTTTATGTACTGATACTAAGCATACCTGCGAAAATTGAGTTCCTAATACACGCAACTTAGCAGTAGCTTTCTTGGGAGTTGCTTCGCTTCCTATACAGTAGCTGATAGACGACTTTCTACACCATTTTAATTTTCAGTCAGCCAGGAGTATCGACCGAAACCACAAGTTTCCTCAAGCAGTTGCTGCAGAGCCACATTCAAGAGTTGCTGTGGCACCAACCCCAACACTTTACAACTGGTCCACTGTAGCATGTTATAGACACGATCTAACAGAAAATGAAATTTTTTCAGTTTTATTTTAAGTCTTCTGGTTTAAACTTACTTTGTACTGATAAATACGCAGAATTAAGTCATAGCTGGATTGTTTTTCGGTTGCGCCTGACTGTCTGACTATGAGAAAGTCCGGATCGCTGCATGTACACTCTGAATGTACATGACCGGTTTAAGATTATTGCATAAACTCAAACAGAATAAACCACTACGAGTAGAAGTTGATAGGCTGAATCAAGAATTTCTTTGAGTCTAATTAAATTATTATTAATCAGTTAGTTATGTTAAAAGCACAATACTGACTTTCACCAATCAATGCAAAAAGTATTCCAAAGTTCGTAAGTGATAAAAAATTAGCTATAGTTATTACGAATGACTAGTAATGACACACCTTGCTCAAAAGAATCACGGCTCCAAAATTGAAAAATCCCATAATTTGCTAACAACAGCGTAGACTAAACATCAGCTTGTTGCAAAATGACTAAAAATTCGATAGCAAAGAGTCACTGAGCTCACAGCTGATAGGCAGCAAGTCAGCAGCAATAGCAATGCATTTAATTGGGAAAAACAACTCAAAAAATGGATACTCTCCGGAGTGAGATGAAAGCATTTATGAAAGTGGGAAAGGACGAGTAGGGAGACAGTGAATGAGTAGGGGAGAGAGTGGATGAGTAGGGGAGAGAGTGGATGAGTAGGGGGGAGCGGATGAGTAGGAAGACAGCGGATGAGTAGGGGAGAGAGTGAATGAGTAGGGGAGAGAGTGGATGAGTAGGGGAGAGAGTGAATGAGTAGGGGGGAGCGGATGAGTAGGGGGGAGCGGATGAGTAGGGGGTGGATGAGTAGGGGGGCGGATGAGTAGGGGGCGGATGAGTAGGGGCGGATGAGTAGGGGGGAGCGGATGAGTAGGGGGAGCAGATGAGTAGGGGGGGAGCGGATGAGTAGGGGGAGCAGATGAGTAGGGGGAGCGGATGAGTAGGGGGGAGCGGATGAGTAGGGGGAGCGGATGAGTAGGGGGGAGCGGATGAGTAGGGATGCGGATGAGTAGGGGGGGAGCGGATGAGTAGGGGGGAGCGGATGAGTAGGGGGGAGCGGATGAGTAGGGGAGAGCGGATGAGTAGGGGGGAGCGGATGAGTAGGGGGCGGATGAGTAGGGGGGAGCGGATGAGTAGGGGGGGGGCGGATGAGTAGGGGGGAGCGGATGAGTAGGGGGGCGGATAAGAAAGGAGACAGCGGATGAGTAGAAGAGTGGATGAGGAGGGAAAGAGCGGATTGGATGCAGTATTGTTAAAATTATTAGACAGGCAAAAATGATGACGGCTCAATGCACGTCAGGGCAATGCAATGCTTAGCACAAAAAGCTTTAAAACAATTCAGCCACCATTAAAACCATGAAAACTAAGAGCACAGCAAAAGTTATTCGGGTTGGTTCAGAGCCCCTTGTTGTAGTACAGCTCTTTGCAGCCTGCCGCCACCGTAGCTTGCAGCTCGGGCTCCAAGTCCTTGGGTGCGATCTGGAATGGGGGCAGAGTTAGCTGGCTGACGCCTCTGTCTGTCTGTCTGTCTGTCTGTCTGTCTGTCTGTCTGTCTGTCTGTCTGTCTGTCTGTCTGTCTGTCTGTCTGTCTGTCTCTCTCTCTGTCTGTCTGTCTGTCTGTCTGTCTGTCTGTCTGTCTGTCTGTCTGTCTGTCTGTCTGTCTGTCTGTCTGTCTGTCTGTCTGTCTGTCTGTCTGTCTGTCTGTCTGTCTGTCTGTCTGTCTGTCTGTCTTAGTGTCTGTCTGTCTTAGTGTCTGTCTGTCTTAGTGTCTGTCTTAGTGTCTTAGTGTCTGTCTGTCTTAGTGTCTTAGTGTCTGTCTGTCTTAGTGTCTTAGTGTCTGTCTGTCTTAGTGTCTGTCTGTCTTAGTGTGTTAGTGTCTGTCTGTCTTAGTGTCTTAGTGTCTGTCTGTCTTACCGCCGAAACCTGCGGGAACAGTGCTATGGCCACGGGCAGCGCTCCGCCAAAGGCAGCCGTGACCACCAGGGCGTGAACCGGCAAGTGCAGTCGTGGAAATTGGCGCAGAAAACTTCGTCTGCGGGGTAGAAAAAGAGAACGTGATGCGTGAGGCTACTTACAGTAGAGCTATTTGCAAATTTAGCAAAAGCGAATTTTTATACATAAAAATCAACTCGCACTTTATCAAGATTAATTGACTCACTTCTCCAAGAAGGTCATCACCAGAGGCGGTATCAGCAGCAGCGGTACAGGTAGAATCGCCCTAGTTTTCGCCGTATCGAATAGAGCCTAAAAGTACAAATTTAAAGTACATTGTAAGAAATTTCTATAGTCTCATACAAAACTCGTATTTCTTAGCTAAAAAAACAAAACTAACCCTCTTAGCGGCAACCTTTGATGTGCCGACCACTTGGCGATTTTCGTCGAACACTTCAATGCCTTCGGATAACTCGCTGTTTCGCATTAGCAGCACGTTTAGCGTGCTGGCCGTGGCTGAGGGTGGTTGAGAAGAGATTCTCTCTAACGGAGGTCAGGGGTAATTCTCTAATGGAGGTCAGGGGCGATTCTCTCTAATGGAGGTCAGGGGCGATTCTCTAATGGAGGTCAGGGGCGATTCTCTAATGGAGGTCAGGGGTGATTCTCTAATTGAGGTCAGGGGTTATTAAGTAATCAAGTTTAAATACATTTTTCCGAATCAGGAAAAGAAAGATGTCGGAAAATGTCCTGTCCACTAAAAGTTCATCAGGTGACTCAATAAGTAAAAGCTTACACACAGCTGGTAGCGGCACGAACTTTTGAATGAGCATTTTAGTAGCCGGTGGAAGGGTGTTGGCCTTCCTGATGACCACAGTGAGGCCCACCTGAAACGAAAAGGTGAAATTTAGGTGTGAAAATCGTTTTATAATTATTAAGAACTACAGCTTAGAGAGGTCACCTGAGGTCATTGAACTCAATAATCCCAAAACCTCTACTTATAGCCACGGCTCAGAAAGGTCGCCTGAGGTCATTGAACTCAATAATCCTAGAACCTCTACTTAAAGCCACGGCTCAGAAAGGTCGCCTGAGTTCAACTCAAGGTCAATTGATGTCAAATTAACTTATTAAAAACTATAAAAGCTCAAAAAGTTCATTAAAGGCCAAATCAACTTACTCAGAACCACAGCTCAGAAAGGTCATTAAAGGTCAAGTCAACTTACTTGGAACCACAGCTCAGAAAGGTCATTAAAGGTCAAATCAACTTACCCAGAACCACAGCTCAGAAAGGTCATTAAAGGTCAAATCAACTTACTCAGAACCACAGCTCAGAAAGGTCATTAAAGGTCAAATCAACTTACTCAGAACCACAGCTCAGAAAGGTCATTAAAGGTCAAATCAACTTACCCAGAACCACAGCTCAGAAAGGTCATTAAAGGTCAAATCAACTTACTCAGAACCACAGCTCAGAAAGGTCATTAAAGGTCAAGACTACTTACTTAGAACTACAGCTCAGAGAGGTCACCCAAGGTCAACTGAACTCACAGCAATGCTAACAGCCGCGCTAACAGCTCCAACATAGCCGGTAAGAAATCTCGACACTGGAGTCTCCTTGCTGGCGTTCCTATTGGCATAGTTGACTGCAGCATTGTGGCTCTGGTTGAGCCACTGCCAGAACACGGTGTGCCACAGGCGGCTGTGGGGTAGCAGCAGGCCAACCACAATCGGAGTGCCGTAGGGCACGAAGCCGGACATGCGAAATGGTCGATAGATTTTCTTGCCAGTGTCCGGGTGCAGAATGGCGTCCTTGACTTTCTGAGCCTCCCACAGGTCTCGCGTGGTGGTACCCGGTGGCACTGCACCGGTTTTGAAGGCCTCCAGCAGCTGGACTGAGCGCTGCAGACCAGAATCGTTTACTAGCAAGGTCCTGGGATCGATCACGTTGAAGAAGTGACGGAGCCGACCGCTGAACACCGACTGGGATGGTAGGTGAGGTGTGGTAGTGGTAGTAGTAGTAGTATGGTAATAGTAGTAGTAGTAGTAGCAGTAGTAGTAGTAGTAGTAGTAGTAGTAGTAGTAGTAGTAGTAGTAGTAGTAGTAGTAGTAGTAGTAATAGTAGTAGTAGTAGTATTAGTAGTAGTTGTAGTAGTAAGTAGTAGTAGTAGTAGTAGTAGTAGTAATAGTAGTAGTAGTAGTAGTAATAGTAGTAGTAGTAGTATTAGTAGTAGTTGTAGTAGTATTAGTAGTAGTTGTAGTAGTAATAGTAGTAGTAGTAGTATTAGTAGTAGTTGTAGTAGTAAGTAGTAGTAGTAGTAGTAGTAGTAGTAATAGTAGTAGTAGTAGTAGTAATAGTAGTAGTAGTAGTATTAGTAGTAGTTGTAGTAGTATTAGTAGTAGTTGTAGTAGTAATAGTAGTAGTAGTAGTATTAGTAGTAGTTGTAGTAGTAAGTAGTAGTAGTAGTAGTAGTAGTAGTACAGGACTCACCTGGTCGAAGCGAGACTTCCCCAGCTCAAACGGTGGATAGCCTGGCACGCTCAGCACCTGACCGGAGGTGCCGCTACTCGACTCTGTGGACGCCATGAAGGTCGTGCATGCAGATGAAAATGCAGGTACAGATCCTTACTTACACTGCACATTGGCTGCTAAGACATCTTGAATTAAAGCTACCTAAGTGCTTAGATCAGGACTCAGACAACTCCGGCTCGCAGTCTCACTATCCGGCCCTCGGGTCCTTGGAAACTTCACAATATTAATCCGACAGCTCAAGATTCGTGTCTCTTCTCAGCGCTCTTCACTCCCCACTTCCCTACTCTCCCCTTCCCTACTCTCTCCCCTTCCCTACTCTCTCCCCTTCCCTACTCTCTCCCCTTCTCTACTCTCTCCCTTTCCCTACTCTCTCCCCTTCTCTACTCTCTCCCCTTCCCTACTCTCTACCCT
The DNA here is from genome assembly GCA_002269645.1 of Macrostomum lignano. Lineage (NCBI taxonomy): Eukaryota > Metazoa > Platyhelminthes > Macrostomidae > Macrostomum > Macrostomum lignano. The sequence goes on along the minus strand of NIVC01001522.1, from coordinate 20,672 downwards.
TCCCTACTCTCTCCCCTTCCCTACTCTCTCCCCTTCCCTACTCTCTCCCCTTCCCTACTCTCTCCCCTTCCCTACTCTCTACCCTTCCCTACTCTCTCCCCTTCCCTACTCTCTCCCCTTCTCTACTCTCTCCCCTTCCCTACTCTCTCCCCTTCCCTACTCTCTCCCCTTCCCTACTCTCTCCCCTTCCCTACTCTCTCCCCTTCCCTACTCTCTCCCCTTCTCTACTCTCTCCCCTTCCCTACTCTCTCCCCTTCCCTACTCTCTCCCCTTCTCTACTCTCTCCCCTTCCCTACTCTCTACCCTTCCCTACTCTCTCCCCTTCCCTACTCTCTCCCCTTCCCTACTCTCTCCCCTTCCCTACTCTCTCCCCTTCTCTACTCTCTCCCCTTCCCTACTCTCTACCCTTCCCTACTCTCTCCCCTTCCCTACTCTCTCCCCTTCCCTACTCTCTCCCCTTCTCTACTCTCTACCCTTCCCTACTCTCTCCCCTTCCCTACTCTCTCCCCTTCCCTACTCTCTCCCCTTCCCTACTCTCTCCCCTTCTCTACTCTCTCCCCTTCCCTACTCTCTCCCCTTCTCTACTCTCTCCCCTTCCCTACTCTCTCCCCTTCTCTACTCTCTCCCCTTCCCTACTCTCTACCCTTCCCTACTCTCTCCCCTTCCCTACTCTCTTCCCTTCCCTACTCTCTCCCCTTCCCTACTCTCTCCCCTTCCCTACTCTCTCCCCTTCTCTACTCTCTCCCCTTCTCTACTCTCTCCCCTTCCCTACTCTCCCCCTTCCCTACTCTCTCCCCTTCCCTACTCTCTCCCCTTCTCTCCTCTCTCAAAGTTTGCTGACCCCTATACTAGATTTTAAAAATCTTCAAGTTTCAAAAAGTAAAACAAACAAACCAGAATTTTGCTGTAACTATAAAAATTAATAAATTTTATTTGGACGGACGTAGTCTTATAATATTTTAGTTATTTTTTAAGTTTTGAAAAAAATGAAACTGACGTGCAACAAAACGTTTTAAAAGAGAGTCCCAGCTCAGAAATCGAACGGGAACTCAAAAAAAGACTGCACAGCAGGGAGCAAATGGAATGTACGACAAAAAGTGCTAGCCTGAAAAATTTACGGAAACAATTTACATTAAACCTACTGTTAGTAGCAAGATTTAGTAGTTTACTTAGATTTAAATTGATACAATGTAAAGAATGAAGATTGATTGAAAATTTCGATTTGGGGGTTTGTCTTACATCCATGAGGGCCAATCCCCAATCCACAGTAAGTCGTTAAAAAGGTCGTTAAAAAAGTCACAAGAGTCGGCTAAGATGTGTGCAACCGACAGCTCAGCCGCAGCTATTGTCCAAGGACTGGGAGGGGTCGCCACACACCCTCAATTAGCTAATGCTGGCACACATTTTACAGCTGGGTGAACTGAATCAATGCAGAGTTACAAATCTTATCAAGTAGGTCGAAAATCGATTTTTCTAACTACTAAAGCTACAACCAATTTTGTTTGATGATAAACCAATGAAAAGACACAACGTACTTTTACAGCTAAATAGTTTATTAAAACTAAAACCAGCTAAGTTTACGATGCTAACAATCAGGCGCTAGAGGCGTCAAAGCTATCAGCGTAGCTGTACGCCCCTCCGCCGCTGCGCCCCGTGTCGCCGACGTCCTCCTCTTCGATTTCCTCCTCAAATTCCTGAGCAGCGTCCTCAGCCTCCAGCTGTTGCGATGGCGGCGACAGCACAGGAGGCGGCGGCGGAGTTATCGACTGCGCGGCCGCCGCCGCCGCTGCCGACGGGCCCCTGGAGGCGGCGCCTTCATCCTCAGCGTCGGAGTCTGGGAAATCGTTGAACTGCAGCTGGTGCCGCTGTTGAAAGGCGTCGCCGGAGTCTGCAGTTGGTTGATGTTGCTGCCGCTCGGCGACAACCGCGGAATCAGCTGCCGCTGCCGACGATGGTGCAGCAGGCTGGAGCAGCGGCTGCTGACCGGATGGCCCCAGGTCCTGCAGCACCTGGTCACCTGGGTTGGCGGGCGGGACAGAAAAGCTGAGCTCTGGGACACCTGGTGCCAACCAGCACCAGAAAGGCAACTGGTTCCAACCCAGAGACACCCCGTCCCAACCCAGAGACACCCAGTCCCACCCCAGAGACACCCAGTCCCACCCCAGAGACACCCCGTCCCAACCCAGACACCCCCAGTCCCACCCCAGAGACACACCCAGTCCCAACCCAGACACACCCAGTCCCAACCCAGACACCCCCAGTCCCACCCCAGAGACACACCCAGTCCCAACCCAGACACACCCAGTCCCAACCCAGACACACTCAGTCCCACCCAGAGACACACCCAGTCCCAACCCAGACGCCCCCAGTCTCACCCCAGAGACACACCCAGTCCCAACCCAGACACACCCAGTCCCACCCCAGAGACACACCCAGTCCCAACCCAGACACACCCAGTCCCACCCCAGAGACACACCCAGTCCCAACCCTGACACACCCAGTCCCAACCCAGAGACACACCCAGTCCCAACCCAGACACACCCAGTCCCAACCCAGAGACATCCAGTCCCAACCCAGAGACATCCAGTCCCAACCCAGAGACACACCCAGTCCCAACCCAGAGACACCCAGTCCCAACCCAGAGACACACCCAGTCCCAACCCAGAGACACCCAGTCCCAACCCAGAGACACACCCAGTCCCAACCCAGAGACACACCCAGTCCCAACCCAGACACACCCAGTCCCAACCCAGAGACACACCCAGTCCCAACCCAGAGACATCCAGTCCCAACCCAGAGACACACCCAGTCCCAACCCAGAGACACCCAGTCCCAACCCAGAGACACACCCAGTCCCAACCCAGAGACACACCCAGTCCCAACCCAGACACACCCAGTCCCAACCCAGAGACACACCCAGTCCCAACCCAGAGACATCCAGTCCCAACCCAGAGACACACCCAGTCCCAACCCAGAGACACCCAGTCCCAACCCAGAGACACCCAGTCCCAACCCTGAGACACCCAGTCCCAACCCAGAGACATCCAGTCCCAACCCAGAGACACACCCAGTCCCAACCCAGAGACACCCAGTCCCAACCCTGAGACACCCAGTCCCAACCCAGACACCCAGTCCCAATCCAGAGACATCCAGTCCCAACCCAGAGACAACCCAAGCAGCTCACCAGTCAGCAGCTCCTGATCCCTAGCCAGCTGCAGGTGCCTCCTCAGCCGGTCATATGTCTGATCGGCATCCCGCTTAACCCTGGTAGCCCTGCTGTACATCTCGTCCCCGTTAGCGTCGTCGAACTGCAAGGAGTCGGCACCAACAGCTGCGGAATTCGTATCGACGAGATTGTCAGCATTTCTCGACTGTTGTCGCTTCTGCTGTTGCTGAGGCTTCTTGCTACGAGCAGCGGGTGAAGGGTTCTTGGCCGCTGGTCTGCCACGAGGAGGCTGGCGTTGCTGCTGCTGCTGCTGCTGTCTCTGTCCAGGGGACTCCACGGCAGCGGCACTTGGACCGGCGCCAGTCGAAACAGCTCTGTCAGCCAAATTGAGTCCGCTTGGTAAATTGTCCATGCCTGCGGCTGTGACCACTCTGCCTAGGCCTGCGGAGACAGGGATTGGCTTTGTTGAGCTGGCGGAATTCTGTCTGATATCTAACCCTATCTGTCTGATATCTAACCCTATCTGTCTGATATCTAACCCTATCTGTCTGATATCTAACCCTATCTGTCTGACATCTAACCCTATCTGTCTGACATCTAACCCTGATATCTATCCCTATCTGTCTGATATCTAACCCTATCTGTCTGATATCTAACCCTTTCTGTCTGATATCTAACCCTTTCTGTCTGATATCTAACCCTATTTGTCTGATATCTAACCCTATCTGTCTGATATCTAGCCCTATCTGTCTGATATCTAACCCTATCTGTCTGATATCTAACTCTATCTGTCTGATATCTAACCCTATCTGTCTGATATCTAACCCTATCTGTCTGATATCTAACCCTTTCTGTCTGATATCTAACCCTTTCTGTCTGATATCTAACCCTATTTGTCTGATATCTAACCCTATCTGTCTGATATCTAACCCTATCTGTCTGATATCTAACCCTGATATCTATCCCTATCTGTCTGATATCTAACCCTATCTGTCTGATATCTAACCCTATCTGTCTGATATCTAACCCTATCTGTCTGACATCTAACCCTGATATCTATCCCTATCTGTCTGATATCTAACTCTATCTGTCTGATATCTAACCCTATCTGTCTGATATCTAACCCTATCTGTCTGACATCTAACCCTGATATCTATCCCTATCTGTCTGATATCTAACTCTATCTGTCTGATATCTAACCCTATCTGTCTGATATCTAACCCTATCTGTCTGACATCTAACCCTGATATCTATCCCTATCTGTCTGATATCTAACCCTATCTGTCTGATATCTAACCCTATCTGTCTGATATCTAACCCTATCTGTCTGATATCTAACCCTTTCTGTCTGATATCTAACCCTATCTGTCTGATATCTAACCCTATTTGTCTGATATAACCCTATCTGTCTGATATCTAACCCTATCTGTCTGATATCTAACCCTGATATCTAACCCTATCTGTCTGATATCTAACCCTGATATCTAACCCTTTCTGTCTGATATCTAACCCTATCTGTCTGATATCTAGCCCTATCTGACTGATATCTAACCCTATCTGTCTGATATCTAGCCCTATCTGTCTGATATCTAACCCTATCTGTCTGATATCTAACCCTATCTGTCTGATATCTAACCCTATCTGTCTGATATCTAGCCCTATCTGTCTGATATCTAACCCTATCTGTCTGATATCTAACTCTATCTGTCTGATATCTAGCCCTATCTGTCTGACATCTAACCCTATCTGTCTGATATCTAACCCTATCTGTCTGATATCTAACCATATCTGTCTGATATCTAACCCTATCTGTCTGATATCTAGCCCTATCTGTCTGATATTTAACCCTATCTGTCTGATATCTAACTCTATCTGTCTGATATCTAGCCCTATCTGTCTGACATCTAACCCTATCTGTCTGATATCTAACTCTATCTGTCTGATATCTAACCCTATCCCTTTGACATCCGCTTAATGACAGTCCTCCAAATGACGTCAGCACATCTCATCCATCTATTCCCACCGCCTGCACTCACCCGCATCCCTTAATATATCCAGAAATTTATGAAACCTCCTAAAAGAAGTCTCAATGCTCTCCAACAGTTCCTCATCCTGCAGGAGGCTGGCTCCGCCGCCCCTGCCAGCCTCCCGGATCCGCTGCTCAAGCTGACGTTTCAACGCCGAATTCTCCGCCCGAAGTCGGCGAGCCTCTTCGTCGGCACGCTGTCGACAGGCCGACTCGCGACGGAGCCGTCGGCGCTGATTAGCCAGCTCGATTTTCAGCGCCTTGATGGCGCTAGGCGCCGGCGGCGCCTCCTCCATCTCCTTGACCAGCGGGGACACCACCGTGGCGTCCTCCTCGTCGCCTGACTGCTCATCGTCGATGTCTACAAAATTGTCGTCCTCGTCGACAATCTGCTGGCGAGGTCGGAGAGGCTCGTCCAAATCGGCTGCAGTTCTGGGCGTGGCCATGGGGCTGGTCTTCTCCTCCAGGTGGCTCTTGCCCGGCGTGTGGTTGCTGGGGTAGCCTGGGATGGGAAAGATGATGATGAAGAACTCATGATTATCAGATTTTTAGGGCACTGATACTGTATGGAGGCACATAGTCGATCGTACGGCCCACGTAGCTACAATTGAAATGTGTGAACCCATGTGAAATCGAATTAAAATAAGCAACCGGAAGTAGGAAATAAACTAAGCAATCGGAAGTAGGAAACAATCTAAGCAATCGGAAGTAGAAACCAATCTAAGCAACCGGAAGTAGGAACCAATCTAAGCAATCGGAAGTAGTATCTAAGCAACCGAAAGTAGGAACCAATCTAAGCAATCGGAAGTAGGAACCAATCTAAGCAATCGGAAGTAGGAACAAAACTAAGCAACCGGAAGTAGGAACAAAACTAAGCAACCGGAAGTAGGAACAAATTTAAGCAACCGGAAGTAGAACTAAACTAAGCAGCCGGAAGTAGGAACAAATTTAAGCAACCGAAAGTAGGAACCAATCTAAGCAACCGGAAGTAGGAACCAATCTAAGCAACCGGAAGTAGGAACAAATTTAAGCAATCGGAAGTAGGAACCAATCTAAGCAACCGGAAGTAGGAACCAATCTAAGCAACCGGAATTAAGAACCAATCTAAGCAATCGGAAGTAGGAACCAATCTAAACAATCGGAAGTAGGAACCAATCTTAGCAATCGGAAGTAGGAACCAATCTAAGCAATCGGAAGTAGGAACAAAACTAAGCAACCGGAAGTAGGAAAAAATTCAAGCAACCGGAAGTAGAACTAAACTAAGCAACCGGAAGTAGGAACAAATTTAAGAAACCGGAAGTAGAACTAAACTAAGCAGCCGGAAGTAGGAAATAAACTAAGCAATCAGAAGTAGGAACAAAACAAAGCAACCGGAAGTAGGAACCAATATAAGCAATCGGAAGTAGGAACCAATCTAAGCAACCGGAAGTAGGAACTAAACTAAGCAACCGGAAGTAGGAACCAATCTAAGCGACAGGAGGTAGGAACCGGCTTCCTAATTAACGCGCGAAGAACAGGAAAAATGAGAACCAGCAGACGAGAACCAGAAGTAAAAGAGAGCTCACCCTTGTAGCGCGAGGCACGCTGCGCCGTGCGCCACGGAATACCGACACGCCTGCCGCTAGAGGCGCCCCCGCCTCTGTGCCCGTCAGCGGTAGGCCAAAAGGCCTCCGAGCCGCCATAGTAGCCTTCGCCTCCGCGCGGCTCAGCGCTGCGACTTCGCAGTCTGCTGACGCCCGCCGGACGGAAAGCTGGCCGGCCGGGCCGGACAGAGCGACTCGTCTGCGGCATTTGATGTCGCCGCCGCCTGCCTTGAAGATCAAAGGACGCCGCCGATGCGCCATTCTGAGCCGACGATTCCACAGGCTCCAATTTCTGCCATTTGAATTCGGAGTCTTTTCCGTCGCCGTTAACAATTACCTGAGCGCGGCAGGTGTTGGGGAACAATTACGTGTCATTACAGGTGCTAATTGGAGGTTGTAAAAAAGTAATTAATTACGAGCTAATAATCAAACGGTTGTAAAGATAACAGGAACAAAGTTTGAGAGTCAATTAAAATACTTAATTTCACAAACCTTATCCAATTTATAGACACAAACTTGAACACTTAATAAACCAACCTAAACCGATTGATAAACACAAACTTTCAACTAAATTGATAAACACAAACTTCAAACAGATTGATAAACACAAACTTCAAACAGATTGATAAACACAAACTTCAAACAGATTGATAAACACAAACTTCAAACAGATTGATAAACACAAACTTCAAACAGATTGATAAACACAAACTTCAAACAGATTGATAAACACAAACTTCAAACAGATTGATAAACACAAACTTCAAACCAATTGATAAACACAAACTTCAAACAGATTGATAAACACAAACTTCAAACCAATTGATAAACACAAACTTCAAACAGATTGAGAAACACAAACTTCAAACCAATTGATAAACACAAACTTCAAACCAATTGAGAAACACAAACTTCAAACCAATTGATAAACACAAACTTCAAACAGATTGATAAACACAAACTTCAAACAGATTGATAAACACAAACTTCAAACAGATTGATAAACACAAACTTCAACCAGATTGATAAACACAAACTTCAAACCAATTGATAAACACAAACTTCAAACAGATTGAGAAACACAAACTTCAAACCAATTGATAAACACAAACTTCAAACAGATTGATAAACACAAACTTCAAACAGATTGCTAAACACAAACTTCAAACCGATTGATAAACACAAACTTCAACCAGATTGATAAACACAAACTTCAACCAGATTGATAAACACAAACTTCAAACAGATTGCTAAACACAAACTTCAAACCGATTGATAAACACAAACTTCAACCAGATTGATAAACACAAACTTCAAACAGATTGATAAACACAAACTTCAAACAGATTGAGAAACACAAACTAAACCGATTGATAAACACAAACACAGAGAACGATAACCTCAGGCAGCTAATAAACAAATCAAGTGTTTCGGCTTCACCCTCACCTGCTCAGTGAGAGCGTGCAGCAGATCCTTATCAATAAGGTGATTCCGTCGCAAGTCCAGCACCACCAGAGTCGTATTCAATTTGAGCACAGCCAGCAGACTCTTGGCTCCCGCATTTCCAATGCCGCAGCCCTGCAAGTCGATCGCTTTGACCCACAGGTCGTCTTTAAGTGCGTCGGCCAACACCTGAGCGCCCTGGTCGTCAATTAACGGATTATTGTTCAACGCGATTCGTCTCAGGCCGTGCATGCTGTCGAAATTCGGTCGTCGGTAGCGAAGGCTGTCGCGCCAGGCCTCGTTGTGCCGACTGGTGGCCTGCGGTTGAGAAGCGCGAAGTGGGCGTGTTATCTGTACATGTACATGTGCATAAAAATGATTATTACAGGCAGCTATAATGCGCAGATGTGCAACCGACAGCTCAGCCGCAGCCATTGCGCGGCGCATCTGAAGGCTGCGTACGGCTGTTCAGTCCAAGGACTCGGGGGGGGAGTCACCACACACACCCTCAATTACCCCAGCTAATGCTGGCACCCATTTTACAGCTGGGTGAACTGAAGCGACGCAAGATTTAAGTGTCTTGCTCGAGGACACAAATTTTTCCGAGTGGTTCAAGAATCGAACCTCCGACCTTCCAGTCGTGAGTCCGACGCTCTGACCTCTAGGCTCCATTCCTCAAATGAAATGTCAGCAATTCATTATGATAAACACGACAAAAACTACAAAAAACTACCTGAAAGCCAATAAGTCTGCCCAGTTCGTCCACAGCGCGCCAGGTAAGACCATTGCCGGACAGATTCAAGAAAGCCACATTGCCCGCGTGACGCAACGCCCTGCACAGGTGTTCAACACCAACATCGCCGATCTTAGCTGACTCCAAGGACAGACTTTTTAGCGTGGAATTTGCGGCAATGCCGCGACCCAGAGCTGCCGCGTCGCGTTCTCGAAGTCGGATGCCTTCGAGTTCCAGACAGCCGAGAGCCTGCGTGCCCGACAGGCAGTCGCGCAGGCTTAAGCAGAGTCGGTAGCTGATCTCCTTGCTGCAGACTGCCGGTTGCTTTCGCGATGCTCTCTGCTGCTGCTGCTGCTGCTGATGGTGATATTGACTACGAAAAGCAACGAATTCAAGGCTGCGATTGAGTCGCAGAGCCGACAGAACTGGCGCCCAATCGGCGTGGCGAATTCTGTCGGCGTTGATGTCGATGACGCCTTCGGCTAGGTGAGCTTTCACCGAGGGTAGCGGGGCGCTGCTCTGCAGAGCGCAGAGGTTGTCATAGTAACCAGAGAAATCTACAGCTGCCTGCTGGCGTCGGACTACAGACTGGATTACCATTGGGAACTGGGGCTGTTGGGGATGTACAGTAATGGGCACAACAATTTTGGATGCAAATCATATTGAAAATAAATAAGTTTGTTTTGCTAAATGAATATGCTTAGGTTATTTGTTACATTTTGATATTTACCTAATAGATTTTTTAAAGTTTAAATTCGATAAAGGTATAAATATTAAGATTAGGCTCTTAATAAAAAAAAATTGAGTCAGTCCAAAATATGCTCATCAACTTTATAATATACTTTTTTTAACTTGATTCTGTAAATATTGCTTCAATATTTTCTTAGTCTTAAATAATTTCAGATAATTTTAATGTATATCTTTGAATTAAAATGCATATTAAAATTTCTGCATATAATGATATAATACCATCGTATTACAGTAAATAGAACATTTCTACTACTATGGCTTATGCGTCATAGCCAAAAAATATATTTTAATAGTTTATCAGAGCACTTAATTATATACATTGTGAGAATTTGTTGTTTAGACAATAAATCTATATTTATTATGCGCTTCTTTACAACTGAAGACACTACTAGATTTGGATTAGCAAACAAAATACTTCAGACTGTAATTTATTTTGTATGAAAATACATTTTCAGAGATTTCTCTAAAAAGTGTCTATTCAAACTTAGCTAAATAGCTAATTACAAGCAATCGTAAAAAGGCACAATTCTTTACTCTACACACATACTTTTTATTTAATATGACGAACACAGCACTTAAAACTAGCCTAGAACTGCATACTAAAATATACTTTGACTGGTAAAAAAATTATCATAAATATATAGGAATTCGCAAGAGGATTGAAAATGAATACTGATACAATTCTTAGACAAAACTAATATATTTATTATACTTCTTTAATTTACGAGCTATAAATAAAATGTTTAAACTGGCATAACTAACAAAAACAAAAGTTAAAAAACTGTTCAAAAGTTTGAATTTGTTTTTCTCAGTCAAAGCTGGCGATATTTTTTAACGTTTATTTAGAAATTACATTTTTCCAAGACACAACTTCCCTCTTATAGGATTTTTTCTGCCAGTGAATCGTCTAAATTATTATATAATATTTCTAATTATTCTACTTAAAGGGGTTTTTGAAATGTCTGACCAGAAGCCAATTTTGCCTCCAAAACCAGGTGAGTTTTCAATATTTTGCGTTAAGTTCATTGCAATTTAATCGAAGCAAACAATGAACAAAAAATCATTTACGAATTCCAATAAACTGAGTCAGAGTCGTGCATATTTAAAAAAAGTATTTCGTACGATTCTGTCGGGTGTGTAATATTTAAAAATTGTTATTAGGTGAGAAATATTTTTAGTTAAGTGCCCTTATTCTAATGTTTAACATATTATATTTCAACATTTTCCATTTGTGTTATCGGCTGATCTATTTATATCTAAAGGCAGCGTAAAATTCCATTTTAATTTTAGGCCAAGTTCGTGTCATCAAAGCCCTATACAATTATGCTGCTCAAGCTGTATGTATTTCTAATACTTTCAACATTTCATTTTATAAAATGATAGCTTAATGTCATAGTGATAATAAAACAATTAATTAAAAAAATGTTACCTTGATTTTGTGGCCCATTTCAGAAAGATGAACTGTCATTTGATGCAGGAGATATTTTGTACCTAGTAGATAGCACTAACAAGGACTGGTACACAGCTAGGTGTGGCTCCTCTGTAGGCCTCATTCCTAGCAACTATGGTAAGTTTTGACATTTCTTTAATTGCAATTTTGAGTAAAGAATATAGATCTCAGCATCAAGTATGTACTTTTGCCATTGGAAGATGCATCATAGTATGCCAGTGAATGGAATGGAAATACAAGAATAGGATAAAAGTAACTAAAAGTAGAGTAAAAGTAAAGTTTAAAAAATAAAAATTAAAAGTAATTTTGTAACTGTAGGGTAGTCAATAAGTGGCTAATAAATATTGTAAAAAAAATTCATGATCTTCAGTTGAAGAGCAGACAGAGGCAGTGCCGCAGCCGATGCACTCTGCTTGCCAATATGGAAACCTGACTTTCCTTGCCGAACTAATCGATAACAAGGTAATAATTATAAATTAATTGTATTTTACTTTGTAAAATTGTCTTTTATCTATCGCATGTCAATCAATCAATCAATCAATCAATCAATCAATCAATCAATCAATCAATCAATTAGGTGTCTGTCAACGGACTGGACGCTGCTGGCAACACGGCGCTGCACTGGGCTAGCAGGGGCGGTCACGCCGAATGCGTCAGGCTGCTGCTGATGGCTAAATGCGATGCCAACGCTCAGGTGAGAAGGTGTGGGAACACTGAGGAGGGTGTGGGAACACTGAGGAGGGTGTGGGAACACTGAGGAGGGTGTGGGAACACTGAGGAGGGTGTGGGAACACTGAGGAGGGTGTGGGAACACTGAGGAGGGTGTGGGAACACTGAGGAGGGTGTGGGAACACTGAGGAGGGTGTGGGAACACTGAGGAGGGTGTGGGAACACTGAGGAGGGTGTGGGAACACTGAGGAGGGTGTGGGAACACTGAGGAGGGTGTGGGAACACGGAAGAGGGTGTGGGGACACTGAAGAGGGAGTGGGAGCACTGAGGAGGGTGTAGGGACACTGAGGAGGGTGTGGGGACACTGAGGAGGGTGTGGAGACACTGAAGAGGGTGTGGGGACACTGAGGGGGGTGTGGAGACACTGAGGAGGGTGTGGAGACACTGAGGAGGGTGTGGGGACACTGAGGGGGGTGTGGAGACACTGAGGAGGGTGTGGAGACACTGAAGAGGGTGTGGGGACACTGAGGGGGGTGTGGGACACCGAGGAGGGTATGGAGACACTGAAGAGGGTGTGGGGACACTGAGGGGGGGTGTGGAGACACTGAGGAGGGTATGGAGACACTGAAGAGGGTGTGGGGACACTGAGGGGGTGTGGGACACTGAGGAGGGTGTGAGAACACTGAGCGTGTGTCGATATTAGAAATTTACTTACAAATGCCAACAAAACACCGCTGTCAGAACAAATCTGGGGACACAGCCCTGCACCTGACCGCCTGGAAGAGTCACTCCGCCGTAGTCGAACTCCTGCTGTTCGGCGACGGAGCCCAGGTCCGCACTGGCGTAGCCAATGCCAGCTTGTCGGTGAAGAATCGGCAGGGTGAGACGCCTTTAGCCATGGCCAAAGACGCCGAGGTTAAAGCGGCACTGCTGAGGGCGGCCAGGCTGCTGGGGAGAACTACCTCAGCCACCGAGGTGACCTATAGCGACTCAGACGATGGAGGCGACTCAGATTAAGGATCTATCATTCTCAAGGAAAGTGACTATAGTTTTGCTAATCTATATTAACAAAAATCACGAGATGTTGCTTCTTCAACATACTACTGTTCAGTAGGAATGCGAGAATTTTTTTAATAACGAAAACTTCTCTCTGTCAATACTTTTTATTAATCGAATCTGTTGTTTATTTAACTCTTGTATTTATTCATGAATTGTGTCTTAATGCGCAATGAGATTATAGATATAATTAATTTTTGACGGGATATCGCCATTTCACTGCCAGAAATTCGAGTGCAAGGGACATTTTATCTTCGGACGATAAATAGAGTTAGGCTATGGTTAACAGTTAAGTTGTGATAGTGAAAAAGGTGACAGTCCAATGTCACTGACAGTCCAATGTCACTGGCAGTCAAATGTCACTGGCAGTCAAATGTCACTGGCAGTCCAATGTCACTGGCAGTCAAATGTCACTGGCAGTCCAATGTCACTGGCAGTCCAATGTCACTGGCAGTCCAATGTCACTGGCAGTCAAATGTCACTGAATGTCAGACTTCACTGACGTCAAATGTCACTGAATGTCAGACTTCACTGACGTCAAATGTCACTGACGGTCAAATTTCACTAACTTTCGAATGTCACTGACTGTCAGACTTCACTGACGTCAAATGTCACTGATAGCAAAATGTCACTGACGGTCAAATGTCACTGACAGTCCAATGTCACTGAATGTCAGACTTCACTGACAGCCAAATATCACTGACGGTCAAATGTCACTGACAGCCAAATATCACTGACGGTCAAATGTCACTGACAGTCCAATGTCACTGAATGTCAGACTTCACTGACAGCCAAATGTCACTGACTGTCAAATGTCACTGACTGTCAAGTGTCACTGACGGTCAAATGTCACTGACTGCCAAATGTCACTGACGGTCAAATGTCACTGACAGCCAAATGTCACTGACGGTCAAATGTCACTGACAGTCCAATGTCACTGAATGTCAGACTTCACTGACAGCCAAATATCACTGACGGTCAAATGTCACTGACGGTCAAATGTCACTGACCGTCAGACTTCACTGACTGTCAAGTGCCACTGTCAGTCAAATGTCACTGCTAATTTAACTGTGTACGCTTTAAATCATCTCTAAATGTTTATTTCAGTATGAATGCCTGCCAATAATAATTAATTTTTGTCACTGTTCCCAGGAAACTGTGTCCTAGAGCACAGTGTCACAGGTGAACACTAGTGTCCTAATGTTCACCTTAGAATCGTAATCTTTGAGCGCGAAGAAAAAAAACTATCTTTTAAAAAATTATTCAATAAGCAGTGTAAAAATGATCCTACTTACAATAGTAGTCTCGGTGGATCGTTAAGCTGTTGAGTATTTATTTGAGAAATTGCCTTGATACTTGATTTTGTAACCCGATGTATGGTAGGTCATTTTTAAGCAAATTTTATTTTTTATCCTCATTGTCACTGCCATTAGATATTTTTTAAGGCAAATTTGCACTATTCGTAATAGAAAAAATAATTCGTTATGCAGAATAAACTGTGCTTCCTTCTCTCGAGCTGTGAATTGTGCTTTAGTTAAAAATTTTTTATTCAGAAGCCGTGTGAAAAGTTTTGAATAAAATTTTCATCTGGTGCTGTCTTAGTTCTACTCTATATTCTACTTCCACTTCTACTCTATCTTCTTCTCTCACTTATACTCTCCCTTCTACTCTCCCTTCTACTCTCACTTCTACTCTCACTTCTACTCTCACATCTACTCTCACTTCTACTCTCACTTCTAATCTCACTCCAACTCTCACTTCTACTCTCACCTCTACTCTCACATCTACTCTTACTCCAACTCTCACTCCAACTCTCAATTCTACTCTAAATTCTACTCTCCTTCTGAAAATTAGATTTTTGAAAACTTCTGAAAACTTCTGAAGATTTCTGAAAACTCTTTCTTTTACTCTTACTTCTAGTCTCCCTTCTACAATATTTTGTATTACTCATTTTTCTGCTAATTTTCTCAGCCCACTGCCGATGCCTCACTCACAGTTTTTCATTTCCACCTAGAGACAACTCCGTCGTTTAGCGAGGCACATCGCTGCAAACTAATTAATAAATCAGATAGCTAAGCCCAGGCTAGGGCTATGGAATAAAACATAGCAGGGCATAAAAAGCTAATTTAATTAACGAAGAACACACAGTTTTGGACAGGTAAAGTGAGTGGATGCGTGACCTCAATGCTTCCGTTCTATGAATTTGTTATAATGAGAAAGTTGGCTTAAGGAAGTCCATGTCCAACGCGTTCCAGTGCGTCTTTTGATTTGACGGAATTCTCATGAACTTGTAATTTTTTTAAAGCGAGGGCTTTTACTGGTAAAACAGCTCGTAAGAGTCAGCTCATCAGCGAACTTCAGTGAGGTATTAAAATCGTAATAATTAACGCGCAATATCAAAATAATTTCTAGAAAGCAAGGATTCTATGAGCTACTCGGTTGTAATTGGGAATATTTCTTTATACAATCATATTATTTGGAAAAACTTCAGCAATATGGTTAACAATATTGCCATAAAGGTGCCATTGCTGTAAGGGATGGAACCACTACGTTACAAAATCTAAGCTACACGAGCAGAATATCGTACTACATATGTAGATAATACAGGGAATTCGAATCGGCTGACCACATGTTTTTATCAATTTTTTCGATGCGATTAGATGACGTGATATAACTTTTTGTGTCCGCGTCACACTCCGCTAGGAAAAGAAATTTTAGTCTTGTGGACACATTCATTCTTGGTGGGCGACGCAACTCAGCGACCAGCAAGGCTAGATGGCGGTGTTCTCCTTCGAGCTGAAGCCGCTGTTCACGTGACTCCGTCGAGCTGTGCCGTCCGATTGGGCGTCGCTGCTGGGGCCTTCGCCGATGGCAAACTGAACGGCTCCCAGGCCGATGGCTGGCTGCTGTCGATGCTGATGCTGCTGGAGGCTCAACTCGTGCTGCGCCGGCGACTCCGAGGTTCGACGCTGGAAGACGCCGGGCGACTCGCGAACGTTCGCCGAACTGCCGCCGCTTCCGTCGGCCCGTCGCCCAGCCGGTCCAGCCGGTGGCCCTGGACGCGCCGCGGTGCAGCAGCCGGATGCCCCTGGCCAGCCTGGATTGCATGTCGTGCAGCCTTCGCGTCATGTCCGCGTCCGAGTTCAACGACTTCGTCAGGCCGGCGTGCACCTGGGCGGAGGCGCGGCGCGCCTGATGATCGATCACGCGGCGAACCTCGCTCGGACCATCGAGGAAATATTGCCAGTTGATGCGCCAAGCGCAGTCAGGTCAGGGAACGACGGACCGGCTCCGCCGAGGTCCTGCATCGAGGCCACGGAGGCGACACGTCGGGCGAGGCCGGGAGCCAGGGCGGACAAGTGGTGCGTGGACTTCTTCTGGTCGGTCTCCAGGCTGGCGTAGTGCATCTTCAGAGCTACTTTGCGGTACACATCGACAATCTTCTCTGTCTGGGTGCGCGGATCGCGCTGCAGAATCCGGCGGAAGATCCGACTATCGAGTCGGTCGAAGCACTCGCGCATCCGGTAGTCGCCGCGTCTGCCGCAGATTCCCTCGATGCCGGCATTCAGATGGTCGACGGTGTGCGTCACCACCTCGTGGAAGACGCTGGTCAGAGGACGCTTGCGCAGCCGGATGTGGAGACACTTGACCAGCGGCTTGATGATCACTCCGACGATAATGCAGGTGAACATGATGATGAACAGAGTTGTGGTCAGGAGCCGTTCGCGCATCAACGGATCGCCATCAGCCTTCAACAGGTCCTTATTCTCGACTAGGGTGGCCAATGCAAATGCGACGGCACCTCGGAGGCCGCCGAACGAGATGATGAGCTGCTCAGTGAGGCTGATGGGCGTCTTCCTGCCGAGCCGGTTCAGAGCGGCGCTGGACACGAAAGTGATGATGAATCGAGCAGCGAGGCAGAGCGCCAGAGACCACAGAGCGAAGCCCCAGTGCCAGACGTGAGTCTTCTTCACCAGCTCGATGCCCAGGTAGACAAAGATGATGGACTCGCTAACGCTGGCAACCATTTTAGTGAAGTACTTAATTGTAATCAGAGACTTTCTCGACACATTGTGAAACGCGTAGGCGGCTTGCACGATGCCGCAGCTGATGATGGCGATGAGGCCGGACCAGCCAACCATGTCCGCGATCATGTAGCTCAGGTAAGCCACCGACAGCATGACTAGGGGCTCCACAACCCGCTCGCTGAAGGTAAATCGAGTGATGAAACAGCAGATGATGCCGCAGATCACGCCAATAAGCAGACCGCCCAGACTGATGGTGAAGAAGCTGACAATGCCCAACAAGATATCTGAGCCGCTAGCAGTTTCCAGGGGCATGAAAGCGTTCATGGTCTTGTAGAGAACCACTGTCACAGCGTCGTTCAGTAGCGACTCGCCGAACACCAGATAGTAGAGACCCTGCTCAACTCCGACGTCCTGGAAGATGGCCAGCACAGCGACTGGATCGACGGCCACGATGTACGAGCCGAACAGCAGGCAGGTCTTGAGCGACACTCGCAGGGCGCCCATCGCCCCGGCGGCACTCAGGCCGTACAGAGCGAAGCCGATGATGAAAAATGCGAAAACTGTGCCAACCACGGCGAAGTACAAAATCGAGCCGAGGTTCTCGCCGAAGTTTCGATCGTAGAGCGAATAGGCAGCTTCGAGCATGATTGGCGGTAGGAGGATGTAGAAGAAGAGGCTGGGCGTTAGGTCCCAGTAGTAGCGCTCGGTATCCGAGTATACGGTGAAGAACACAATGATCCCGATGCCTACGCCCAAGAAGATGAGCACAATTGACTCGGGCACGAGTTCGGACAGCCAGTGGATGTGGTGGAACAGCGCCTTCAGAATGGAAACCACCACGATGAACAGGGAGATCACTATGTACACCTTGACGCTGTCCCAGTGCCAGTCAGCCACCTTGATACCGGTACTGTGACCGCCTCCGTGGTCGCCGCCAGTGCTACTATTGGCACCGGTACTACCTGTACTGGAACCGCCGCCTCCACCGCTTAACGAGGTCGATGCCGAAAGCAACAACAAAAGCACACAAAAAGAATTGCTTGTTGACTGCCATTTAAAGTTTCTTGAATAGTTGAACCAATACAGACAAACTGTTCTTCCAAGGCCGAACTGCATGCTTTTATAGCGCAATTTCGGCGTGAAAACTGCACCGCAGATAATTGGATCCCCTGGTGCGCTCTGCGCAGGAGAGCTCTGAAACTCCAGTTCGATCTGGCATGGCAAACTTTCTGTCTCAAAACTTGGAGTTCCTGCAGACATTTACGAGCTACATGTCTTGCAGTGTCCGCGGTGCCTTTTGTCAAATTAAAAGTGCAAATCAGTTAGGTAGGCGCTCTAGGACTCTCATGGCTAAGTATTGCTCTAAAATGCAGAAAACATTTAGGCAGAACTACCGCTGTTTTGAAGAATGCAGTCAATTCCGATTATATATATATATATATTTTTTTAGACTCATTCATCATCATAATTGAGTCAAGGAGGCTAGAATTCTCATCGATACCAATGAGACAATAAAACAAAGCCAAGTTCTTTTTTGTTAAGAGTTTTGGGTATTTTGTCTATTTCTTGAAGAAGGTGGACATCTTAAAAGTTGGGCATGCATGCCCTTATTTTGTAGGTGGGCATTGGGAATCGAAAAGTACAACTCGGATTTGAGTTGGAAAATAGTTAGTAATAATCGTGTTTTTAAGTTTTCATCCAATTTTTCTGTAACCAAATGGTATTTCCACCTCTCTCTGAATCAGTCACCACGGCATCATCTCTCGGACAGCCTGACGATATTTCTTACACCTGGCCATCAGAATGATCCAATTGACAGCCTGACCTGTCATGGCCAGCTGCTTCAGGCTGAAAATAAAGTTGCTCAGCATTCGGGCAGTCCGAATGCCAGCCTGACGGTCTGCCGTATACTTCGTCACCAACTGCACTGCCCACTCGACGGCTAACAGCGGCAAGTTGAACCCCAGCGTGACACACGACATCGCCATGACAATAGTCGCACTGCTTAGACTCTGCCGGTCGACGCCAGATTCGGTAGCAGTATTATTCGATAAATGACGCCTTTTAGCGGCTAGTCTAGCAATCCTGATCAATAGAGCCACGTTGCACAACAGCACCAACAGCAGAGGGATGGTTGGTGGAGAGATAAACAAAGTGTCGTACGTGAGCGCAAAGTTGTGCTGACTGGGAGCGAAGTAACACACAATGCTGAAAAAGCCGACGCCGTCAAAAATGGCGTAACGTGTTACCAGGAGAAGTCGAGGAACGGTGAGGCCCAGGGTGACCAGTGTGGCGGCTAGTACTGACCTGTGTACAGACCGATTGCACAGTGAATAAATATTCTGTACAAAGTGCACGAAGTAGTGTTTGATCGTTAATCTTTAATCGAGTCGCAACCCAAGAAACTGATCGATCAAGAAACTCGTTAGCAATAAAGCATGTCGAAAACAAAGTAAACTAGCAACTCGACAAAAAACAAATCGACAACCAATCAACTCCACAACCAAACAAATCGACAACCAAGCAACTCCACAACCAAACAAATCGACAACAAGCAACTCCACAACCAAACAAATCGACAACCAAGCAACTCCACAACCAAACAGCTCGACAACCAAGCAACTTGACAATCAAGAAAACTAGTCAACCAAGCAATTCATCACTAAAGCTATGAACTACTTACTGCATGACAAATTTGCAACCATCAGGTCATACTTGCACGAGAGTACAAGTAAGACACACTGTCACAAAAGGGTCATTAAATGACAGCTCCGTAACTGCATAGGAGCGCCTCAAGTCTGATAAGCAAGTAAATTCTGGATCTTACCTGAAAGCAATGCCAGACCCCACCTGTTGAAGCCTCATGGGCATCAGAAAGGCCAGCAGCCTGTCTGTCACCATCACCAACAGCAGCATAGCGGGCAGTAGCTGACACAGACTGCCAATTATCCAATGAGCTTTACAACCAATTTCTCCGCGATTGCTCAACAGAAAACCCAGCGACCACCCGAGATCCAGGGCAGGCCGCGGTTCAAGAAGCCGTGAAGCATGCCCAACAGCGGCACCGTAACGCAGTCGACAAGAGCAACGCAACCGTAGAAAGCATTCTGTCTGGTCAATGGCGCCACTTAAACAGGGCCAAGTAGCCAGTCAGGCCGTTGCCAAAGAAACTGAGGCAGGCAAGAAATGGCGAGATAAACGCACAGAAAATGCCGCTAATTGTGGCGGTGATGCAGCCAGCCCTCAAGGCTCTAAGCCGCTTCTGCAGTCGACCAGCAGGTACGAAAATGTGTCAAAATTGTAGCTCAGGCGACCGCTAGACGAATCGTTCATTCTAATTTGCCAGAATCAGAGGTGCCTCTGAAACTAATTGATTTGGTTGTTACACCTGTTCGCAGAAAATGTTCTTAACAGACTATCCATCCAAACTTACCTTAAAAATCAAAAATCAAACTTGGATTTTGTTCTTACGACTTCAACAATCATTCACCATCGTCGATACCTCGTCAGTTGAGCAGTTAGGTTAGAAGACAAGATACTCGTCGAAATTTTTAGTGGGAGGATTTCCTATTGCATATTTATAGCCAGCTACACTCGTGCCAATTAGATTGGAGATCATTAATTATAGCTCGTACGATATCTGCAGTCACTGAGAAGTGCCACGCCCAGGACTGCGTGAATAGCAAAAGAGGAAATTATAAAATGCTCAATGGATTCAGTCAGTCGTGAAAAAATAATTGATCATGTTAAAGCTTTGATCTGAAAATA
>NIVC01001521.1:185000-274701 GCA_002269645.1 Macrostomum lignano | reverse complement strand
ATTGTTGCCATCGGCCATAACCTAACAATTACATTGACTGCGTTTAAGTCTGAGTGCTACCGCTACACAATTTGCCTCCGTTGTTATTCGCCTTCGTCATTTGATCCTGGGACTGAGTCTGCCTTTAAATCGTCACAATGGACACTGTTGCGAATTTCTAAAGTTTCGCTGATAAAGTCTCGACAGTCGGCAACCCTCAACTGCTGGACATCATCAGCCAGTCTCTCAAGTATTCCGTCACAAACCCCAACAACGTCGGCACCTTTAAAAGATTAAACCAGGTGACCAAGCACACCCTGTCGCGAATTTCTCTAGTTTCGCTGATACTGAATACCCTGGCACCTATGGGAAAGATCCGACCTTCTGGCAGAATCTTTGCATGTATATATTGATGGTCCGGAGGGCTGGCGACTTGATTATTGTTTGAGATGGTGACAGCAAAAATTCATCCTGTGTTCTTGAATTTCTTGTGCCTGCGTTGCTTCGTTTAGGAGCAGCAAAAATATCGGGGGGATCCCTTTGCTAGTTCGACTGTTAATTGTCAGTGTTGAGATGTGACACGCTAGCAGTTAATTAAACTGCGTACTAACTGCGACCAACTTTATTTTAAATGTTACTATTGGCCACTAAAATGCTAAAATTGGCCACTAATAATATGAGCGTATGGGTATAGCTATAGCCTCTATAATGTATTTGAAACAATTTCCAAATAGAATTGTCAAAATTTAGTGAAAATTTCGCTTTTTCCAATGTACAATCTGTAGCACTCAGGATTTTTCACCCTCTTAAAGATGTCTTTGATCCAATGTCTTAAAGCAGACAGAATCGAGACTAATACTGTAAAATATTTATCGATTCTCGGTGTCATTCAAATTCTGAAGCTGTAGCCAGAAGCAGAGATTATCGCGCCAAGTATTGACTTTTTTACTAAGTAGGAGTACATTTGTGATAAAAAGGCTAATATCCGCTTCAGAGACACAGAAATCCGCTTCACTTTTCACACCTAGGTTGGCATTCTATGCTGGCGCTCGATATGCTTTGTCTCAAACGACGTTTAAACGCAGGTGCAAAATCAGCGGGACACAAAAGGTGTTTCTTACGCACCGAGACTGTAGCAAGTCCACCTCGTCTGGCCCCCACTACACCACTTATTGGTACACTGCTGCATACTCGTACTGTACCATCAGAATTGAATGTAACCATATCAAGATATAGTGCACATTTCCAAAATATAAAATATACTCAGCACAGTCAAAAGTACAATCCCTAGCGGGAGGCGGTACTCAAGTGTGCTTGCGGTTTATCCCTAAGTTGCGTTACTTGCGGTTTGAAGACCGCTCGCTTGGGGTGCTACTTCTGACTGTTGATGAATATAAAAATGGTTTACCAGTGTTTTGTCGGTGATAGATTTCCCGAAGATTCTCATGGAGTTGTAACCTTATGGTTAGAACGTCGGACTTACAAATAAAAGGTCGACAATGCTTTGATTCTCGACCCACCCAGAACAATTTGTTTTTGATTAAATCTGCATCGCTTCAGCTCACAGCTGTCAAATGAGTACCAACATTAGCTGGGGTAATTGAGGGTGTAATTATCAGCCCTACTAATAGTATGTATGAATTTTACTGCCTTTCATAGGTAACAGGAAAATTAATGCTCTGCTGACTCACCTTTACCGCCTCAGAAGGCTTCAAGCCTAGGCGAGACCTGCAGTATTGTATAGTAGGAAGTTCAAGCGTTGTTTCTTTCTGAAAATTAAACATTGTTTTCCAAAATTGTAGCTGATAAACATGATAAGTTTGCCATGAACTTATTAGAGCCTTAGGTGCTGTAGGTAGTAAAAAGTACAATTTTGACTATAAGTACAAATACAAAATAATATGGAAAAGAATCTTGAAGAAAATCATCCAACTTTACAATGAATAAAGTAGTGACAAAGAACTTTCGCGAACTGCACTACACTGCACTACAGTTGCAGTTTTTGTCCAGATATTACTAAGCTACAGCTCGCTTCGCTTAGAGCTTGTCTGAGACCGCCGCGAAATACCGTATATAAAAAGGCTGACAAAACGACAAACTAAAACCTAAAACCTCCGAAACCTAAAATCATTTTAATAAACTTTAATTTAATAGTCTACTAATAGTAGCAATATAAGAAAAATACACTATCAGTATCATTCACAAAAATATGCTCAATAAATAAATTAACTGCGCTACTTAACTCTAATCACTAATCACTTCTTAACAGCAGTAGTTACCTGGTATGTTCGGTTTCTGAGTATTGCAATTAGATATAGGGTACTGGACGCTCTTTGCACATTCCAGTCTATTTGTTTATCCAAGAGAAATATAAAATTTTAAGAGACAATTTCGCTATAAAATACTTTGAATGCTGGTATTTTGTCCCTAATTGCTATTTAGGACTATACTGCCAGTAATACTACAGCGATAGTTAAAATTCGACATTTAAGTATGCAAGTATCGTCACAGTTCTATCAGGACGTAACACACTCGCGTTCTCTAAAAAAAAAATAGGGAGAATTGCGCAATGATACAACCGCAACTACTTTTCGTCTATGATTGATCATTGAGTAGAAACGTGTAAATTTTATAAAAATTATTAAAATTATCGAGTGTATGAGAAAGTTACAGATAAGTTTCTACCATATTAGTAATTTGAACAATTTTTGTTACTCACTGAAATAATGTGGATTTCAGAAGTCCCGTCTCGAGCTGCTGGCGTGTAGCTTTGAGTTATACTTGCAGCTCGTTTTGCATCTGCTGCAGTTTTTTATCTGCTCATTAAAGGGAACTTCGGTAGCTAACAGTGTTGAGTTGAGCTGGAGTGGCTTGCCGAGAGTTTTTTAGCTCGCACAATGCCCGCTGCACCAACCCCATCATGGTCTGGCATCTAAGCATACGAAGCAATTCATCACTTCGAATATATTTCTATATGAATGGATTTTAAGTCTATATAGTTTCGCAGGACCGCAGCTCTAGCTGCTGTGTCTATTCAAGTATCTTTCTTTCTGTAAAAATAGAAGTTTTTGGACTGTAAGCGTGGCAGCTTTTCTCTCCCATATATTGTTGGACAGATGAAACCCAGCGGAAAAAACGTGAAAAATAACTAAGAACCACTCCATCTGGAAGCATAAACTAACGCTTGAATTGTGTTTTTTCAAGCTAAACTGTCGATGCGCAATAGCCAGTTTCGGCACTTAGACTGTCCACGGTATCTAAGAGTAAGAACGAAGGGGGCCAGAGCTGCGCAGCGGTAGACGCGCCTGAGTGGTTTGATAGAGACAGGTGATACACAGTGTGTTCCCTTGACAACAGATACTCGTATTTTGTCTATTTTAATAAGAAGCAACTGCCTAATAAAGGTATTAACACCTACTACAAAATGGTATAACATTTTTAATGAATATAGGACAACTTTTCCTTAAATTGCATCACAAGCAGGTAGCTGTTTCCTCGTTCTGATGTCGGCACCTTCAGCACATAGATCGCCACCGTCTGCCAGGGGTTGCCGATCGGCAATTGTGTTGTGTTGGAATTGTGTTGGAAGAAACGAGAAGTCTGAAAATGCTCCTCTCCTCTTTCCTCTCATTTCATATCTTCTCCTCTCTCCTCTTCTTTCTCTTCTCCTCTCTCATCTTCTCTCTCCTCTCCTCTCTCTCTTCTCATCTCCTCATCTCTTTCCTCTCTCTCTCCTCTTCTTTCTCCTCTCCTCTTTCCTCTCCTTTCATCTCTTCTCCTCTCTCCTCTTCTTTCTCCTCTCCTCTCTCATCTTCTCTCTCCTCTCCTCTCTCTATTCTCATCTCCTCATCTCTTTCCTCTCCTCTCTCCTCTCCTTTCATCTCATCTCCTCTCTCCTCTTTTTCTCCTCTTCTCTCTCTTCTCTCTCCTCTCTCCTCTCATCTCTCCTCTCCTTTAATCTCATCTCCTCTCTCCTCTTTTTCTCCTCTTCTCTCTCTCTCTCTCTCCTCTCTCCTCTCATCTCTCCTCTCCTTTCATCTCTTCTCCTCTCTCCTCTTCTTTCTCCTCTCCTCTCTCATCTTCTCTCTCCTCTCCTCTCTCTCTTCTCATCTCCTCATCTCTTTCCTCTCCTCTCTCCTCTCCTTTCATCTCTTCTCCTCTCTCCTCTCCTCTCTCCTCTTCTCTCTCTTCTCCTCTTTCCTCTCATCTCATCTCCTCACCTCTTTTCTCTCCTCTCTCCTCTCCTCTCCTATTTCTTCTCTCCTCTCGTCTCCTCTCTTCTTATTTATTCATTCGCCTCCTTTCTCCTATGCTCGTATTTATCTTCTCTATTCCTTATCCTGTCTTCCTCCTCTGGCCCGCAGTCAACAGGGACTCCTGAGCCCGCTTCACTTAGGAGGTAACAATACTACAATGGAATTCGCACATACTACCATGGCACCGTGTGGGTAATTCTCTCCGCTTTCCTTACTGTATTTACATTAGATACCCCTCCAATTCTAAGAAAGAACCGAAAGGGCAAAAGCAAACTTCCAAACCCTAAATTCCGCAACCAGGAAAAATTACTTGTGCACTGGCAAACTGTACTACTGAAAGTAACACCTACACACTTTCCAGACTCCTAGGCTAAGCAGATGGTAAATGTACGAACTCAAAGTAACTTCAGACCTCACAATCCTGTACCCAAACCCAAAGTAGCGTGGCTGTTCCCGCGTTCCGGTAGCCGTCGACCCCAGACATACTTTTCAGGGCATGGATGTCTGACACAGGAAACCATCCAGAGGCCCAACGGCACAGCATTTGCCATTGTTAGCCGGAATACCGAGAATTGCGGTGGGAATTTGAGCTAGCTCCGTTGCCACTTAAAGCAATTTATACCACCTAAGCCCGAATAGCGGACAACAATTCGTGAGAAGCACTCAGATAGAACACCCCGATTTAAATCGAAATGATACTATGATCACACAGTACGCTAATCCGACTGTCCCGTACTAATCTGCTCCAGAGTATAACCTTTGAACCCAAAACCCGTGAGGCCCTGCGTATGAAACCAAGGCTTCGCACATCCAAAAAGCTGCCTGATTCTAGATTTTGCAAACAAGACAAAAACTACGAGCGCTGTCAGCATTCGATAATGAACGTATTGGCCGAGGAAGCATTATCATTTGGATAATGGCCTCTTGTCTACACGACAAAAATTAATAGCTTAATTTCGAGTGATCAGTTCGAAACTTTTCTGTTTAGCAAAAGTACAAGAACTATCCTAAGTCTCTATTTTCCGCATAATTAGCTGGCTGAAATCAAAACTGGAGAACTAAGCAGAGAGCCTAGATAACTGATCAAGCTGAGAGAGTTATATGTGCGGGGTTGATTTTTTTTATATGCTCTGGTTTTTTGAATTTTTTGAATTTTTTTGGTTGATTTTTTGGAATAGGCATGCATTTAATGGTAAGCAATTCATACTAGTAATTTTTTTGGTTCCAGTAGCATAAATTTTTTGTGCATTTTTGGACTCTCATAATTCAGACTTGAAAAGCTATCGCAGCTGACTACTTACAGTAATCTAAAGGAAACCTGAAATTCCCAATTTTGAAATCTAAACGGCGCAACCTGATTTTATTATTTTGTCACAATTTGCCATTGACCAGCCATCACTACCGGTGAGCACTTTACCACTTCTTACCGGCTAGTGTTTACCAAACATCCCACCGCTGCCACCATTTGATGGGTTTCGACCTTTCGGCCCCCTTGTTAGGGAAGCCTTCGGGCCTCAGGCCTCAGAAATAAATCAATTAGAGTCCTGGCCCCCTCACTCCTGTCAGATGGTCAGCCCCCATGGTAGCTTGATCGTGTGGCGAGCAGTCTAGGTCCTATAGCTAAGAGAGGGACAGCGAGAGACGAGCAGGGAGAATTTTGAAGGTAGAAATTAGCTAATCCGCAGACTAAGCTAACTCGCTGCCACCAGCCCGTGCGCCCTAACTCACCACACCGGGGCTCTCGAAATCGGGCTTCCGACTAGAAGGGGCTTTGCACTTACCTGCCAACTAGTGTATTTTTGCTGTCAATCTCGAAGTCATAGCCGATGATAAAGGACACTGCTGGGACTAGATCGCATTGGCCATGCAGGTACAGAGGGGACTTGTGCAGGGGATTCTTGCAGTGGCGAGACTATGGGGTAGCTACATGTACTATTACATTGCTAAATACGAAGATATGTACTTTTGGCCTTCAACGCACCAACTAGCCTCTCATAGCGCTGATGATAGACTAACTCGAACTTCAGAGACCGCATGATTCATCACCCGAGCCGCTTGGCGAACCTAGAGTGCACAAAGTACATCTCTGGCGCCGATTCTGCACTTCTGGCAGTTTTACTCACTGATTTGATTGATTGATCGACTGAGAACCGCCTTGCCATTGGTCCACTGTGACCGGCGCCTACTAGCTTAGCTACTCATCTGAGCCATCGGCGAACAAAGAACTAAAACCGATAAAATAACTGTTAGATTTAACCTTCTCCTTAGATCACTTCACACCTCAGATTGAATTGGAGTTTCAGACTACTAGCAGTATTATTGAATGACTTCTGCCTCAGCAACAGCACTACTGAACAAAATGAGCAAAAGTGTGCGCCTAATTCAGCTACTGAAATAAGGGACAGACAGGGAATCACCCAATCAAGCAAGTCTAGGTAGCCTCTCACCCAACCAATCAGAAACTCAACAGCCGGAGACCAGGAAATCCACGGTGACCGAATCGGCTTGATGCTTCGCAGCTGTAGACTCGGGATGATGCTGACACAATCTTCGCTGATAGCTAGCAGGTGATGATCTTAACTTTGATGTTCGCTGCTGCTGACCGGGGGACTCGTCCTTGATGATGATGGGGGGGGGAAGTCGCAATCCGGGGATCAAGAAACGACGGTCGCGCTCCGGGATGTCTCAAGCTAGGCTAAGATCCCAGGAGGTTGAGGTCCGCGCGGGCCAAAAACACCGGTTTAAATAGCCGCCAACTGGACCGCAGTTTGTTACAATGGAACACGTCGATTTTGATTGGCTGAGCCGTTTTGTTAAAATGAGCGCCGAATTTTCTGATTGGCTGAGCTAGTTGCCACCCAAAATCACGTGACCGGGAGATCCTATCAGTTCCCATAGGGTCGTAAAAAGATGACAGGTGCGGCCATAAATCAATCAAAATCGCAACAAAATGATTTATGACTTTTCGCGTAGGATTGACAGAAATTAGTGAAAAAATATACATTAGAAAGCTCTTATTAAATAGAAAGTGAAGATAATGAAGAGAAATTGCTAATCGCTAATCCCAAAGTACTTTTAGGGGTAAAACGCATAGCTGTCAAAGCTGTCACACGCTTGAGTGAACACGAACAATAGGCTCTGACCTCGTAAATCTTGATGGCCTGTCAAAATGATGAGAAAAAAGCTACCGCCCGTATCCTCTCAGACCATCTGGCGCCCGTCTCAACACTGAGTGAGGCGCAGGTGGCTGTCAGACCAGCTTCGAAAGCGATGATTTATGACCCAAAAAGCAATGCCTATGTTATTATGACTACTAGTATGACATTATATCTAGTATAGATTATATGACTATTCGCAGAAAAAGGATAAAAATGCCCATTGCCCACTGTTAGTAGGCTAGTAAGTTTAGAGCCCATGTGCTAGCGCGGGATTTGGGAAAAAGTGCGTCCTCATCAATTAACTTATTTGTTATTTGTCCACATACCCGATTGAGGGTGACGACGCCTATACAATCACAAACGGTGCCGATGGGGGGCAGAGAAAGAAAGAAAGGAGGCTTGTCGCTTGGGGAAGGGCGCACAAGCTGTGTACAAACCCCTAGTACCACCACTGCCCCCCACTGGCGACGGTACATTCTTTTTTCTTACATGTACATTGACTCTAGGGTGTGCAGGATAGCAACGGCGCCCTCTAGCTCCAGCTTGTACCCTCAGAAAAACCAAAGACTCAGAAAGACCCAGAAAAGCCAAAGCCCAAAACCGGCCAACATTTGTTTAAAATTAAAAAGGGAATTTGCAGGATCATGCTAAATAGTGGGGAGCTCCAGCCCCCCCCCCCCCGGTTCCGACACCCCTGCCTGCGGCTGCAGCTCTGTTGCCGAGGCTTCAAGCGTCTCGCAATGGCCCGCAATGGTTTGGTCATACTAGTAGGCATAATAGCATAGGCGTGACTTTTTGAGTCATAAATCATCGTTTTAAAAGTTGGTCTGACAGCCACCTGCGCCTCACTCAGTGTTGAGGCCGGCGCCAGATGGTCTGAGGGGATGCGAATAGTAGCTTTTTTCTCATCATTTTTGACAGGCCATCAGATTTATGAGGTCAGAGCCTATTGTTCGGATTCACTCAAGCGTGTGACAGCTTTGACAGTTATGCGTTTTACCCCTAAAAGTACTTTGGGATTAGCGATTAGCGATTTCTCTTCATCATCTTTACTTTCTACTTAATAAGGGCTTTCTAATGAATATTTTCACATTAATTTCTGTCAATCCTACGCGAAAAGTCATAAATCATTTTGTTGCGATTTTGATTGATTTATGGCCGCATCTGTCATCTTTTTATGACCCTGTGGGAACTGATAGGATCTCCCGGTCACGTGATTTTGGGTGGCAACTAGCTCAGCCAATCAGAAAATTCGGCGCTCATTTTAA
The DNA here is from genome assembly GCA_002269645.1 of Macrostomum lignano. Lineage (NCBI taxonomy): Eukaryota > Metazoa > Platyhelminthes > Macrostomidae > Macrostomum > Macrostomum lignano. The sequence goes on along the minus strand of NIVC01001521.1, from coordinate 266,040 downwards.
CAAAACGGCTCAGCCAATCAGAATCGACGTGTTCCATTATAACAAACTGTGGTCCAGTTGGCGGCTATTTAAACCGGTGTTTTTGGCCCGCTCGGACTCACTCTTGCTCGGGCACAGCACGCAACTTCTGATTCCTGAAGCCTGACTGTCGTTTCTTGATCCCCGGATTGCGACTTCCCCCCCCCCCATCATCATCAAGGACGAGTCCCCCGGTCAGCAGCAGCGAACATCAAAGTTAAGATCATCACCTGCTAGCTATCAGCGAAGATTGTGTCAGCATCATCCCGAGTCTACAGCTGCGAAGCATCAAGCCGATTCGGTCACCGTGGATTTCCTGGTCTCCGGCTGTTGAGTTTCTGATTGGTTGGGTGAGAGGCTACCTAGACTTGCTTGATTGGGTGATTCCCTGTCTGTCCCTTATTTCAGTAGCTGAATTAGGCGCACACTTTTGCTCATTTTGTTCAGTAGTGCTGTTGCTGAGGCAGAAGTCATTCAATAATACTGCTAGTAGTCTGAAACTCCAATTCAATCTGAGGTGTGAAGTGATCTAAGGAGAAGGTTAAATCTAACAGTTATTTTATCGGTTTTAGTTCTTTGTTCGCCGATGGCTCAGATGAGTAGCTAAGCTAGTAGGCGCCGGTCACAGTGGACCAATGGCAAGGCGGTTCTCAGTCGATCAATCAATCAAATCAGTGAGTAAAACTGCCAGAAGTGCAGAATCGGCGCCAGAGATGTACTTTGTGCACTCTAGGTTCGCCAAGCGGCTCGGGTGATGAATCATGCGGTCTCTGAAGTTCGAGTTAGTCTATCATCAGCGCTATGAGAGGCTAGTTGGCGCGTTGAAGGCCAAAAGTACATATCTTCGTATTTAGCAATGTAATAGTACATGTAGCTACCCCATAGTCTCGCCACTGCAAGAATCCCTGCACAAGTCCCCTCTGTACCTGCATGGCCAATGCGATCTAGTCCCAGCAGTGTCCTTTATCATCGGCTATGACTTCGAGATTGACAGCGAAAAGACACTAGTTGGCAGGTAAGTGCAAAGCCCCTTCTAGTCGGAAGCCCGATTTCGAGAGCCCCGGTGTGGTGAGTTAGGGCGCACGGGCTGGTGGCAGCGAGTTAGCTTAGTCTGCGGATTAGCTAATTTCTACCTTCAAAATTCTCCCTGCTCGTCTCTCGCTGTCCCTCTCTTAGCTATAGGACCTAGACTGCTCGCCACACGATCAAGCTACCATGGGGGCTGACCATCTGACAGGAGTGAGGGGGCCAGGACTCTAATTGATTTATTTCTGAGGCCTGAGGCCCGAAGGCTTCCCTAACAAGGGGCCCGAAGGTCGAAACCCATCATTAAGAAAAAAAGAAATTGAAATATGTTTCCTTGTTTCTGAAAATGGAAAAAAATATTTCAACCCAAATCAGCCTGCGAGCGATTGCAGTTCTTCAAAACTGAAACATGAACTGCGAAAAAGAGGCGAGCATATTGGAGTTAAGAGCATTCAGCAGTGGCTAAGTCAGCAGCCAGTACATAAACCAGCTAGAGTACGATTTCCAAGGGTGCCAATAATAGTGAGGGCCATTGATGATCAGTGGGAGATGGATCTGGTGGAAATGATTCCATTTGCGAAGTACAATCGCGGGAAAAAATACATTCTCACCTGCATTGGTGTTTTATCCAAAATTGCAATGGCCAGAGCACTGAAGTCTAAGAGTGCGGCAGAAGTGAAATCTGCGTTTGAGAGCATGCTGAAGAGCTCAAAGCGGCAGCCGCGCACTGTCCGCACAGATCAGGGAAAGGAAATCAGCCATAATTGAAAGATGGAGTCGAACTTTAAAAAGTAAGATGTTGCGTTACTTTACTCACAACAGCACTCTACAATGGCTTGATGTGCTGCCTAAACTGGTCAAGTCCTATAACAATACTTTCCACAGAAGCATCAAGACTACACCTATGAATGTCAGCAAAGCAAACGAGACTGAAGCATGGATGAACCTTTATGATGGGAAAGCGATTGAGACAGTTGAGAAACTGAGAAAACCGAAGTTCCGTGAAAACCAATCAGTGCGGATTTTCAATGCACCCAGACTCTTCAGGAAGGGATACAAGGCGAACTGGAGCGAGGAGGTGTACACCATAGTGTCTAGGGCACCAAAGCATTATCCCTACATGTACAGGATTCGAGACATGAAGGGGGAAGACATTAGAGGCCTATTCCACGAGCATGAGCTGCAAGCTGTTCCAGACTCGCAGCGGCTGTATGTAATCGAGAAGGCTCTGAAGACTGAGAAGCGGAAGGGTAAGATCCGATATCTCGTCAAGTGGGCCGGCTACAACTCGACTGACTGGGTGGATGAGAAGGACTTAAGAAAAGTGTAAGATAACGACATTGTGCAGCCATTCCCAACTATGAGAAGCATCATCATTTGTAGCGAAAATGCTGAAGGTACTCCTAATGACTTTCATTTTCACCTGCCTTCACCTATTTACTTGGATCGAAATGTGGACTATGAGGCAGGTCTGGCTGAAATCCATCTGCCTGCTGCATGGTTCAATGTTGACGAGCCTTACTGCTTCACTGTCTCAGATGGAAGAGAGCATGAGACCCTGGTTCTTCAACCCGGACGCTTTGCTAGAGTGGAGGAACTGGTTGAGCGCATGAATGAGCTGCTGGCCAACTCTGAGTCACTGTTCTTTGATGCAATGAGCGAAAGGGAGTCTGAAATGGAAGCTGATGAGTCCGGTTTAATGGGGCGGAGCAGCGCTAGAGATATTGGCATAAAGTTTGAAATCCAAGAATTGAGAACGGTAGTGCTCAACAACACGGCTCGAGCAGAATTGTTCCTTCCATCAAGTAAAATTCTGCAGTGGCTGGGATTCGGAAACCAGCCTGTGAAGATCCCACCGGACGGCAAGTTTCACGCTGCTGCATCGGTTGTCCGCCCACCAACCTGATCAACTTGCACTGCAGCATTGTGGAGCCAACAAACTGCAACTGGAACTCCGTGCTGCGAACTGTGAGCATGTCATCCGATGTCAAATGGGGCAGCTACATGAGCAAAGTGTTTAAGAAAGCAATTTTCTTCCCGATTCAGAAAGCTAATTTTCTACATGGCATCAGATTTCAACTGCGTGACATCTTTGGCTACTCACTGACTGCTCGGAGCAGCAGCCCTGTTCTGCTCACAGTTTATATTCGGGAAAGGCTAATACAATAAACTATCAACAGCTGATTCGTCAGTATTCAGGGACTCTGGCCGGAAGCCATGCAAAAGCCGGCGCTCTATGGCTGTGGGAGTTTTCCAGGAATTATGACTTACCAGCCTCCTCCAGAAGCTTCCACACAGTCATTATCGCTATCAAAGCCAGCCCATACCAGCACCAGCGGCAGCAGCAGCAACAACAGAGGCAGAAGCAGTGGAAAAAGAACAAAGCAAAGACTAGTCAAACAGAGCAGTAAGAGGCAGATAAAAAAGAAGAAAAAGAGTAAGACTGAGAAATCACCGAAAACAAGCCAGTCAGGGCGAAATAAACCTAAGAAAGGGAGGTCTAAAACTCGAAGCAAGAAAACAGGCAAAGGAAAGCAAAAAGTGAGCAAAAAAACTGTGAAACGTGTTCTGGACTCGCTCTCATAGCAATGGCTTACGGATTCAACCCGAGACTCGATTTGTTCAAGTCCCCCATGCTGCAGATCGCCATTGAAAAATCCACATATGTTGATATTCACCCCGTGAACTCTATTACTACTAACTCACCTATTGAATTCGGCTGCAATCCATCGGCTGATGAGTACACTGATCTGCTGAGCTCATTCCTGTATATTCGCTGTCGCCTAGTCCGGCTTGGCGGGGCTTTGATGGGAGGAGGTTCGGAATGCCGATGGAGTTGTCACTGAGCGCAGAGACAGTGGGGTGCACCCAGAAAACTTTGTCCTGACTACAGCATTCTCAGATGTAATCGTGAGCATCAACCAGCGCATTGTATCAGGTGGAGACCAGCTCTACCCCTACCATGCCTACCTAAAAGCTCTCATGAGCTCATCCGATGCTCAGCAGTTAAAGTTCTACCCCGCCGGATTCCTGGAACCCGAAACTGCTGCTGAGGGGCATGCCGAGAGACACAGGGAGTCCCGCTGGGTGGAGTATGCGGGACCACTGCTCAGCGACATCTTCCAGTGTCCTGTTCTGCTGCTGAACAATTTACACCTGCACATCAAGCTGATGCCCAGCGATGCTGCATTCGCCATCCGAACCCCAGATGAGAACAACACAGCCTACCGAATGGAAATCTCCCACTGCATTCTGAACCTGCGCCGAGTCAAAGTGGCGCCTCACATCAGCCTGGCGCATAAACCGAAATGCAAAACTTTATTCTACCTCACGGAATTCAGTCAAAAACATTGAAGGATTCACTCATGACAAACTGCCGAAGTTCGTTATGCTGGTCTTCGTGAACCATCGAGCCTTCAATGGCCATCATCATTCCAGCTCCTTCGAGTTCCAGAGCTTCGATCTCAGCCAGCTAGCACTAAAGAAAGGTGGTGAAGCCATGTGCCACAGTGCATTTGCACCTGAGAATAATTCATTCGTGAGAGAGTACTTGCACTACCTGAAAAGCTGTCAGTCAGCCAGCCCTACCAACTCGGTTCCGTGGGTCCCCTACCAGTTGTTCTCCAACGGCAACACAGCTTTCGCATTCGATCTCACGCCTGAGGGAGGCGGCCCTGTGGTACGGACAGAAGGAGGGCAATTTGCGGCTGGAGATTCGCTTCCGTCAGGCCCTGGAGGAGCCTGTATCTCTGATTGTTATGTGCCTGTATGACTCACTGATTGAGGTCACCAAGCACAGGGAGATTTTGCTAGACTTTCCATCCTAGAAGTACGCTGCTACAAGGTAATATGGATGCTTTTCAATTGCTTAAACTGACTAAAAGCTTTTTTCCACCGAATGACTGTTTAATAATTAAATTGAATCCAAAATCTCACAAAAATTATTTCACTGTAAGCTTTTTTATTTCTGCTTCAGTACAGCTCATCCTTTGGTCACTGGGTGGTTTGCTATGCTTAATAAGGAGAATTCCATAGAACTCTTTAACTCTCTGGGCTGGGACTCAAGCACTTCAGAGATCATTCACAGAGCACTGAAATCCTGGGTGGATCTTCCCATATGGCACAAGCAGTGGCTTCTTTTACGACACTTCGTGCAGATATTTCCCATGCTGGACATTTATCCATGCGAATGCGCAGTACATGTTCCTTGCTAATAAACTTGCACATCCGACCTCATGATTTTGATGAGTTTGCACTGATACTTGACTGAGGGTGCTTATGAACTGTGATGTCTATGGTATTGAATACGAGCTATTTATTTTGACTCTTGCAGTTCACTAACTCTGTTACTTTCTAAAACAAGACTGCGCATTTTCTTACGGCTACGAGCCGGATTCAACTATACAATCGTATGCACTTTTATCTGTCAAACCTGACAAACCTATTCGGACCCATTTCGACACAACAAATTCCGACGAGGACGACAATGGAAACTTTTAACTGCAGCAATCCGCGCAGCTGGGTACGAAGACTCGAATTTTACCTGGTGGCAAACAAAATTACGGATTAGGCGCTAAATAAAGCTAATCTGCTCACGTTGATTGGTGAGGAAGCATTCTCAATATTACGGAATTCAATCGCTCCTCAGAAGTGCAAGGACAAGACCTACGATGAGCTACTTAAAGCGCTCAAATCTCAGTTTGTGCCCACAATGAGTTCGATTGCACAAAGAATTGTGTTTGCTCAACGGAAGTAAAGGGATGGTGAAACAGTTGCCGAATTCGTGGTAAGTCTACGAAGCCTCAGTGCAAGCTGTAATTGCGACACCTTCTTGGATCAGGCGCCTTTTGTTTGTCCGAATAGGTTTGTCATTTAGACGCCTTTGTTTTCGGTCTCCGAGACGAGCAAATGCTGAACAGACTGCTTACATCATTAGAAGAAAAGTCTTCATTTAAGGACGCAGTTGAAGCAGCTCATGTGATTGAAAATGCGTGCAAAAATGCACGAAGCATTCAAGGCCTTGCAAGCGATGTGAAGAGATTGGACACAAGAAAAGTGAAGCCTCAGACACATAAGCCATCCACATTTCGAGGCCCTACTGGAACTGCTCCATTTCCATTTAAGTTGCGCCCAACAAATAAGTCAGCAAATCAACGGAAGTGCTATCGGTGTTCCGCTATGGACCACTTGGCAAACGCTTGTCCGCACTGCAACAAACAATGCAAGAAGTGCGGTAAGGTAGGCCATTTGGGAATAGCTTGCAGATCAACAGTACCATCAAATGGATTTCATAATAAGCAAATCGTAGAAATCACACCTGGTGAACTAAGCAGCAACCGTTCAGATTCGCCACCCAGTATCAACAGATTGTCTGGTGGAAAGGCACGTGGCTACTTTTTAGATATGAAGAAGATAAATGGTACTACTGTCCATCTGGAAATTGATACTGGAGCCGAACGAACAATCCTGACTAAGGAAACTGCAGAAAGACTGGGATTAAAGCTAAAGCCCAGCAATACCCACCTCCGACACTACTTGGGGGGAGAAATTGAAGTATTTGGTGAATGTATGGTCACTGCCGAATACATAGATCAGAAGAAGCAGCTTCCGATACTCGCTGTGTCTGGAAAAGGATCGAATTTGCTTGGTCGAGACTGGATGGGCAAGGATGGATTGAAGCTAAACTGAAATGAGATTTTAAACAATTTAGAAGATATTAGAAAGGTTGTTACCAATCAAGAAAAAAATGATCTGGTTGAAATCCTCAGCAACTATTCTGACGTGTTTAAATAAGACATCGGAAAGATATCAGGAGTGAAAGCAGTTGTGAAAATAAAAGAAGCAAGTCAGCCGGTTTTCTGCAAAGCTCGCACCATGCCTTTTGCAATGAAGCCGTTTGTTGAAGCTGAACTTGATCGCCTAGAAAAGCAAGGTGTTATTCACCCCGTCACGCATTCTGACTGGGCCACTCCGATTGTACCGGTGCTAAAGCCTGACGGTACATCAATGAGGATTTGCGCCGACTTTAAAACAACCCTGAACAAAGTTCTACTTGTCGATCAGTACCCTCTACCGAGATAGGAAGACCTCTTTAGTGCTTTGAATGGAGGGAAATATTTTATTAAACTGGATGCGACACAAGCCTTTCTACAGCTGGAGCTTGATGAAGATTCCAAGCAGTACATGGTACTCAATACACACAAAGGACTATACCAGTGTCAGCGGTTGCAATATGGCTTGGCAAGCGGACCTGCTGTATTTCAACTGGCTGTGGACAAGATGCTACAGGGATTGAATGGGGTCATTTGCTTTATTGAGGATGTCCTTGTGGTTGGCAAGAACTCCGAAGAACATTTGAACAACCTGCGAGCTGTACTACAACGTTTCCGAGAACGTGGCGTGAGACTAAAGCAATCTAAATGTAAGTTTATGCAGCAATCAGTCACATTCCTTGGATACAGAATGGATGAAAATGGAATCCATCCCACTGGAGACAAAGTTAGGGCGATTCGGGATGCACCGAGACCTGAAAATATTTCTGAATTGAGAGCCTGGATTGGGCTGGTAAATTACTATGGGAAGTTCATCCAAAACCTAGCTACGTTAATGCACCCATTCTATAAGAGATTGCGCAAAGAAGCCGGTTTTGATTGGTCGAACGATTGTGAGTCTGCCTTTAGTGAAATAAAGGACCAACTCATTTCGAGCAAGGTACTGATGCGCTATCACCCGTCGAAGAAGCTGAAGTTAGAGTGTGATGCTTCACCCTACGGTCTTGGAGCTGTGATCTCGCATGAAACGCCGACTGGGGATAGACCGATTGCATATGCATCAAGAACTCTGTCGTCGGCTTGAAAGAATTACGCCCAGATAAAAAAAGAGGCTCTCGAGATAATTTTTGGTCTAAAGAAATTTAATGAGTATTTGTTTGGTCGATCATTCACGCTGGTGGATCACAAACCTCTCATAGCGATATTTGATCCACAAAGACCGATTCCACCTGTAGCAGCCAGTCGATTGCAAAGATGGGCCATGCTCCTTGGTGCGCACTCGTACGACATAAAGTTCAGAAAAACTGACCATCACTGCAATGCTGATGGGCTATCAAGGCTCCCGGAAAAGAGTGAGGACAATAACGAAACAACCTCGAGCTTGGTTCAGCAAGTCTTAATTAGCAGACTTCCAGTGCAAGCTAACGTCATCGCAGAAGAACCTTGAAGGACCAAATTCTCAAGAAAGTACTGATTTTATCCAGGCAAGGATGGCCAGATTCCGCCACTGAAATCGAAGCTAGTTTGAGGCCGTACTATGAAAAGAGACATGAGCTTGGCATAGAGTCAGGTGCACTGTTGCTAGGAATGCGAGTAATTGTTCCACAAGTTTTGCAGCGTTTGGTTCTTGAAGAGTTTCATGAAGGTCATCCAGGTATGGTTCTTACCAAGTCAAGGGCCAGGATGTACTGCTGGTGGCCACAGATAGACAGGGACATTGAAGACAGTGTGAGCAACTGCCGAGGGTGCCGACTACAGCGTTCAAATCCACCGGAAGCACCTCTCAGTCCATTTTCGTGGCCAACTACTCCTTGGACAAGAATTCATGTAGACTATATGGGACCATTCAGGTCGTGGATGTTTTTAGTTGTTGTTGATGCGACTAGTAAGTTTGCGGAGGTGATACCCTGAAAAATGCAACATCTGAAAGCACGATTCGATCATTGAGAGAAATATTTGCAAGATTTGGTTTACCACGAGTGCTTCATTCTGACAATGGTTCTTTATTCACGTCATATAAATTTAAGGATTTTTAAAGACAAAATGGTATTCGACACTCTTTGAGTAGTCCTGCTCACCCAATGTCAAATGGATTGGCTGAAAATATGGTAAAGCAAGTAAAAAAGGCTTTAAAAGCATCAGGCGAAGGCGATCGACATACTAAAGCAGCTAGCAAACTTCATGTTCCGGGCCAGAGCTACACCTCACAGCACAACTGGAAAGACTCCATCGGAACTTCTTTTTGGTAGAAATCTGAGAACAAAACTGTCGTTGCTCTTTCCCGATGCGGAATCAAAGGTCTTGTGCGCCCAAGACAAACAAAAAGAGCGACATGACACTAAACGAACGGCGTCAGTGGACTTTTTCGTTGGAGAGAGAGTTCTGGTTCAGGATTTACGAGGAGGAAAAGACAGATGGGCTCTTGGAACTATTCTGAGACGCACAGCCCCGTTGACTTACTCTGTTCGAGTTGGTGATTTACTTTGGAAACGTCACGCGGATCAGCTTCTGAAGACAGGACAACGACTACAAGAGACTATTGAGCCAAAGCTGATATGGAATGATTCTAAAGTTCTGCTGAGACAAAACAAGATGCTTCACAGTTTACAGAAAAGGCTGGTAGAAATTTCGGTCAACTACCAGAGAAGTTTGAAACCGACCAGCGACCTGCACCTGGTTACAATCTCCGTAACAGAGCATTGTTAAAAATGCCAACACGTTACAATTCAGGAAAGGGAGGGGTGTGATGTCCATGGTATTGAATGCAAGCTATTTTATTTTGACGCTTGCAGTTCACTAATTCTGATACTTTCTAAAAGCAAGACTGCGCATTTTCTTACGGCTACGAGCCGGATTCAACTATACAATCGTATGCACTTTTATCTGTCAAACCTGACAAACCTATTCGGACCCACTTCGACACAACATGAACCAAACATGCTTACTACTTTCTTCCGTTGTTTGTTGGTGACGGCTTCAATGCAGATATCCTCTCTCCATCACAGCGCACAGTTCTTTTGTGAGCTCTATTGATTCGCAATATGGTATTTGCTTTCATCAATGTTAGCTCACTATACCCTCTAGCATTTTCCATGGTTCCAGGATCCCGAAGTGTCCCATGACTATCCGGTCTCTATGCAACGTTAGCAGACGTCAATGCTACACGTAAGCTACCTTTTGTACAAATTCGGCGAAACCTTATAACGAGTACATGGTATGCGTGTCTACATCAGTCCTTTTCCTTTTCGTTTTCCTTTCGAAATCAACTGCTAAGTAGCTTTTTGATAATAATTTGCAGCAGAATTAGGCCAAGCATACATTCTACCAGTTGGTTGCTAACTTAACTTAACTTAACGTAAGTTAACTTACCTGTTGGTTGCCGCATGCCAAAATAAACAAATAAAAACTGATTGACTCTGAAAAACTGATTAGAAATTTTTCGTATATTTAAAGGAATAATTTAACATCTGTAGCTATCTCTAAAGCTTCAAACTGCTGCGAAAACTATTTTTAAAATGGAAAACTACGGAACAGTACCAGCTGTTATTTAGAAAATTATACTCGTATAAGTAATAGAGTCTACAATTATCAAGTTCCAAAACTAATATATTGTAATTTAAAATATGTGGTTAATTCCTAAGGCTCATAGTGCCAAAACTTCATGTGATCACAGGAAGCGTATATATATTGATACCAAGCTACATGATTTACCCCTACCGTTAGTGGTTCTGAGTACGGTTGACATTCATGAAACGCTCACATAATATCACAATAGAAATAAATGTGTAAAAAAATTAGAAACCACAGCAAACATAATATTATTTATAGCTATTTTAGATATCATCATGCGCATGCTCATTTGACACATTGACATTAAATTTAAATTAATCTAAATTGATTAAAACTAACAATCAAAACTATTGTTGGTTTTGATTAAACATATTATATAATAAGACATTTAGTATAGGTGGATTATAGTAAAATAGATTGCGTGAGTTTAGAAAAGTTTTAGAGATTTAAAGCGTCTTTTTGACGAAAAACAAACGCAATAAGTGTACATATGCTAATCCTACTATGATAGAAGGCAAATTAAGATACAAGGGTGTCCCAAAAATAGTGGAAAAAATTGATCCACAGACTAAATGCGAAATCAGAATTTAATGAACCAAGCGTCACTGAATAGCTAGATAATCTATTCTACTGTTTTATTGCTTTTTGAATTTCGACAAAATGTTTTTTCCTTCTAAAGATATGGCTGAAAGTAGAGCAGGGGCTAGGGAGCAGAGTCACACCAAGTCAAGCCCACTAGTTCAACCATAGACAGAACTTTTGCAACAGAAGAAAAAAGAGCAGAAGCATCTGCTCAGAAGCAGAAGCAGCAGAAGAAGAACAGAGGCATGAGCAGAAGAATCAGAAGAAGAATCAGAAGCAGATTTGACGACAGAAGAAACAGCACTGATACTAACAGAATCAAGAGGTGTTCGCATGGAAAAGACTGGGCAGACCAAAACCTCAATTCATCGAATTTTTCCTCTGCTGAAGAAGCACCTGCGTGGGCGCATCTTCGACCATCGCGACAACTTGGAGGGAGAAGTCCGGCGAGTTCTGATGCACGAGATTCCGCGTCGAGCTTATGCAGATGCCATCAATGCATGCATTCTTCACGCGATGGACCAAGTGCTGCAAGCTGAGGGTTGACTTCGTCGAAACATCTTCAATCGATGGCGATGGCGATGCTGCGAGACCGACTTTTCTGGGCTTGACTTAGTGTAACTCTACCCCCTAACCCTTGTTCTACTTTCAGCCATATCTTTAGAAGGAAATAACATTTTGTCGAAATTAAAGAAGCAATAAAACGGTAGAATAGATTATCTATTCAGTGACGCTTGGTCCATTAAATTCTGATTTTACATTCAGTCTGCGAATCAATTTTCCCACTATTCTTGGGACACCTTCGTATATCTAAAATTATTTAAGTAAGACTGGAAGACTACGGTATACTCGTAATGTTCGTTTCGGCTTTTCATTTCGCACTTACTTTGCCAGAATATTTTAGTGTACTCGTATCAAATTTTGCAGATGCTCACCACGTTTTTAAAATTGCGCTCGTATTTTATTTTAAAAGTTAAGGCAACTTACTGCTTGAAAAAATCTTCAAAATGTTAGTAGGTTAGTGAAAATGTTTTATAAATTGATAGTCATAAATTACTCCACCATCTTCAATTATATGTTTATTTTTTTTGCGGCTTAGAAAGTTTCAAAAGCTGGTCCAGCTTGGATTCAATGTTTGAACTTCGTTGCTCCTGTCGATTCATTCTATCTTCAATTTTTTGGTATTGTTGCTTCAGCTCTGTAAACACAGTCTCACTGCTGTTCGTCTCTTGCTGCTTTTTCGAAGGCAGATTCGGTTCCACAGATACATTTTCTTCATATACTTGCGTCTCCTTTTGGAGCCCGCGATAGCTTACCTTTCCTTGGCCTTGAGTATTCGCATCGTCCAGCATCTCTTGTAATTCCGCTTTCAACTCCGACAATTCTTTGCCCGTGTGCGCCTTCACCACGTCGAAGTCGTTTCTGTTCCACTCGGTGTCGAGCAGCAGGCGGGACCGGCACCGGCGGAACTGTATCGCCTGGAACTTTAGGAACCGGTTGTACTCTTCAGGGTAGTCCTCCGTGTCGTTCGGCCACCTAGAGGCTTTCTGAAATACAATTTTTTTCATAATAGTATATATGTTATTTAACAAATCACGTTTACCCACAGAAATAGAGCTGATGGCAGCTAAAAATCGAATTAGTGGTCCAAAATCTGCATTCAGCTTTGATCCCATTTTATACGAGCGTAATAACGACGCACATACAAAATATATGACTTACAACAAACAGATTTCGAAAAGCCACTTACGTCATCAGTGACTGCATTTTTCGGGCAAAACTTTTTCATTAGGAAATTGTAAATGTACTCCAGAAAACTCAATGGCGGTGGAAATTGAGTCAGCTCCTGATACTCATCTAACATCTGGAAAAACCGCTTTCTCCAGACGCCGATCGCCACGCCATAAATTTGTGTGACTCGCAAATTAAACAATGCAATCAGCAAGTTCATCATCACAACATTCACCAGGCCCATGAATAAGAATATTACGAAATAGTTAAACCATTCATAGCCTTGCTTGATGGCGACTTTTCCTAGCTCCGTGCTATCTGGAGAGTAGCTCAACCCGATCTGATCGAAGTTGCCGAACAGCAAGTTGAAAGGTAGCGTGGCAGCTTGAATAAACGTTTCCCATCCATTGCTTAGAGTAGCGATTTCTTCTGTAGGAGTCCAAGCGTTAGAAAACAGCAGGCACACAAAGAATACTCCAAAACAGCAGAAAATCACGAACAAGACCACCAGGAAAGGCAACAAGTCGTATACAATTAGATTCCAAAGCATGTTAATCATTGGCCCAATTGTCTCGAAATACGTCAGGAACGTGACAGATCGAAAGCAGAACAGTGAGTACGACACGCACAGGACAACTTGACTGGGATAAGCATCCTGCAGCTGAAAGCCCATCCCATAATATAACCATCTTGCAACAAGGCCGGTGAGCAGAAGCAGAATCGCCAGAGCATCGAAAATGTTGAGTCCGTCAACAATGTAGGCGGGAACAGATCGTACATGAGAACCGATCTTGCAGTTCTCTCTAGCTTTTCGTAGTCTCCAGATTTCACTCGCTTCTTGCAAGCCAAAGGAAAAAAGATAGGCAACAAGAAGAGTGTCCCACTTTGGTTCTAAGAAACTTTCCTCGAAATTTATAACGTACCAACCAAAGAATACGAGGAACCCTATGAATGCGACAAAGTGGGTCCAAAACCTTGCCAGTGGAGAATCCGGTCTCGAAATTTTTGGCCTGCAGCTGCAAGCGCTGTGGCAGCAGTCGCACGGAAGACAGCTTCCGGATAAACCTCGTTTTGAGCAGTCTGAAATGGGCTTCCTCCACTCTTCTTTGATAACTGAGTAGATGCAGTCGGTGGCATACAGATCCGGGTTGTCAGCTTTTTTCACCAGTTCTAGCACGCTTCCGTATTGAATTTTCCCTTCTTTAAAGTCTCGGTACGGAAACTTCGGTCCCAAGCAGTCGCGATTTTTCTTCATTGCTGCTGCTTCGCTATTTAAAGCCAAATTTTCTTTATGCTTCATTTCACCTTTGATGTACTTTGACAGCAGCTGGAACTCGATGATGTTAGCGTTAAGAAATAGCTCATTGAGTGCGTTTACTGCAATGTTCGTGATCTTGCTTTTCACTTGAAGCAGCTGCTCATGCTTGCCCTTTGCCTTGGCTCTCATCTTGATGATCTCGGGTTCCAACTGGATGAGCAAGCTGAGGCAGCACGGAATCAGCTCGAACTGTCGAGTCAGAATCAGGTCAGGCAGGATCTCATCACGATGAAAGAATGTGGCCAAGTCTAGAAGCGCCAACTCAGAAGTGGAATCCACATGAGTCAGGTGCTTGAACGTGTTCAGTCTGGGAAAAGCTCTCTGGAATTCTTCGTTGTTCGTTACTGTGTCGATGAAATACTGCGTAAATTGCCTCTCGGTTTCTCTCGTGATGATTTCCAGGCTGAGTGCCGCACGAAACAGTTTTTTGGAGTTCCATTCCAGCGTTTTAGTCAGAACTATCTTGTCTTTTTTTTGCTGGTTTGTACTGTAGTGATTGGTTATGGACACCAGAGTCATTCGCGCTGCTGACCTGTTGGGAAGTTTAAGCGCTCTTCTTGGCGGATCCAGAAGGCGCCATACGTCCGTCATTTTAATTTGTTTCTGAACATTTGGTAACATCCCGGAGCCTGCTTCGTTATTCTTTTTATTTTGAGACGTACATGTATCAGAGCTTGAATCTTCATTCGGTTTCTTGTTGTATTTCTTCATAGCCTGACGGAAGTCAAAAAAGTTTCCGCTTTCAATGGCATAGTCAACGCATGTCTGTCCTGAATGCGATTTGCTCCAGAGACTCAATCCTTTTTCAAGCAAGAAAATTATATTTTCCTGATGTCCGTAAGCACAGGCAAAGTGCAAGCAGGTCTCTCCGTGATGCGAGTTCTTGCAAGATTGTAACTGGACTTTTTTTTTAAGCAGGCTGTTTGTAGTACTTTCCGATATATTTTCGATACTTTTTAACATAGGCTGATCTAGCTTGTACTGACCTGAAAATGTGTGAATTATGTGAGCACCAGTCTTTGAATTGACCAAGAGTTTATCGAAGTAACTCCTGGCAGTTTTGTCCGAATGAACTTTATCTAGCAGCTTGCAGAGCACAAGAGCATCCAGCTTTGTTGCGTGCAGGCAGTTTAGACTGAGATTGTTGGTGGCTTCCACATCCACTCCCTCGCTGACGAGCAGCGTGAATCGATCCAAAATGTGCTGCTCAAAACCGTCATATGTTAATTTGCTCTGCATCAGCGAATGTAGCAAAGTATTTCCTTCTATGTCTGTGCGGCTGAGATCCTCCTTTGTCATCTCTTTGATAATGTTCTTAATGTTCAGTTTCACTGAAGAAGTCTCTTCAGTGACGTCGATTGCCAGATGAAGCACCGATTGGTTTTTGTTATTTCGTTTGTTTAAAGCTTTCTTTATGTCAACTCCTTCACGAAATAACATCGTCTCTAAAAGTTCACTTTTATCTGTTCTTTGTGCAGCGATGTGGAAGATTGTATTGCCCTCTTTGTCGGCAATCTGAAGGCTTTGGCCTTCTTTGATCATGTTAAGCAGCTCTCGAACAGTTTCCAATCTGCAATTTTCAACAGCGTAGTGAAGAACGGTGGATTTTTGCTTGTTCTCATCCATGAGAAAGTCCAGTTCAGTCGGTGGACTCTGGCTCTCAGGTGGGTTAGCAGTCAGACCTTTGTCGCGCTGACAAATGGCGGCTTTAACAGCTTTCAGAAGTACAGCGTCTCTTTCAGGGTGCTGAGCCGCCGCATGCAGACATGTGTTGCCCTGCTCGTCTTTCAGTTTGTACCAATTTGGCAGTTTTTGTTCGTTTAATTTTTCAATAAGTTCGGTTGCTACTTCCTCGTTGTTGTGCTGAAGGGCCAAGTGTAGAACCGTTTCTCCCAGCTTGTTTTTAGATTTTAACCAATGATATTCGCTCTGTGTTGGAGCCTTTATCTGTTGCACGGATTTAATGGCATCGATTTCTAGCAGCAAAATGCTAGAATTTTTAGCAGCAAAATGAGCCATGGTATTGCCTTGCATATCTTCCTCGCCAAGTATGTCTTTTAAATTACCAATTTCTTTCATGATCTCCTCAATAACATCATTTTTGCAATACTGAAACACACGGTGCAATACTGTTTCATTTCTATTGTTTTTCCATTTCAAGCAAGCTGTTGAAGCTATTTTTTTACTGTAAGCATCATTTTGTAGTCTTTAGAGTTTTGAGCTGCCCAGTGAGCGCAAGTGTCTCCGTTAGCGTCTCTTAACCTAAATAGGTTGACCGTTTTCACAGCATTGAAGTTCTGTTCCCAAGACTGAGCTGAGTGATAGCGCGCTGACAGATGCAGCGGAGTGATTTCGATAATATCAGGACTTGTGAGGCAGTCTGTTCCGAATATCTGGATGAGTTCAGCGAGTTGAGTTTCTCCATCGTTCTCCATGGCTGCATAATGAGCGGCTGTTTTGCCATTGTCGTCAGATAGCAGCTCCAGATTATTTGGAGTCCTTTTTAAAATAGCTACGGCATTGGCGAATTCATCTTTATTTTCAGATTCAAGCAGCTCCTTGTTTGGATCTCGAATCGGATTTATTCCCCAAGTACTAATGGTCCTTTTCAAAGGCCTTTTAGATTTCTTTTTATCTTTAGAATCGTCCGCCATCGAAAGAGGCTTTAGTGCTGCTGATTGACAGGTAGGATCTGCAAATAAGTGTTGGAGACTTTTTACAAAACTGGTTAACAGTTACGTCTCGTATTTAACAAGTGATTACGCAAAGTTTCATGCCTTGTACAATAAATAATTTTTTGTAATGCTACTAGTAGTTAAAAAACTGTCCCGTAAAAAGCCATCCTTTTCTAGAAATGTTCCAGAGCTCGTACAACTCGGCTGTTTGTGACAGAAATATTGTTTTATCGAGTTTAAAACAAGTACAATCGACTTATAGGACACGGTAGTTTAAAAATTTAAAAGTGTGCAAATTTCCAACGATTTTACATAGTTGAACTTATCTTATGAAGACAAAAGTTTTGAAAAAGAATTATATAATTTATAACGGTTTTTGTTCCGCTATGGCCTAATTATAATTCTGTTTTGAAAAGTGGGAGCATTAAAACTTTTCAAAGCAATCTTTGCAATCAAAACAAAAGTACACATCAGTAGCTATAGCTTCACGACCATAATTGAAAAAAATTGTGTCCTTGAACAAGACACTTATATCAATTCTGGATTGCTTCTGTTCACCCATGCAGCTGTAAAATGGGTGCCAGCATTAGCTGGGGTAATTGAAGGTGTTGTGGCGCCCCCTCCCCTAGTTCTTGGACTGAACTGCCGTACGCAGCCTTTAGATGGTATCGGTTACACAAATGGTCATGAAGGCAGATGTAATCAATTATATTATTTTTATTTTCATTCCCATAAAAAACTTTGGGATTTCATTACTAGCTAAAACAAGTGGAATTTTACTGCCATTTATAGGTAAACAGGAAATTTATTGCTGTATTGATCGACTCACCTTTGCCGCCTCAGCAGGCTTCAAAGCCCAGACGAAAACTGAGCTTATTGTATGGTAACCAGTTTTAGGCGTTGAATCTTTCTAAAAATGAATAATTGGTTTCATTTTTAGTATATATATATTTTACCATTATCGAAACTTGTTAAGAAAAACATGAGCTTGGTAAATTTCATAAAAAATTCACCGTCGAAGTTTCAAACATTTTATATTGTATGTAGGTAGTTAAAATCACAAGTTCGCTATAGTGACTACTAACAACTAAGCTATCTGAGGCCTAGCGTAATTTTTATTAATTTTTACTTGGTACTCTACTAATTAGTAGCAATATATAAGAATAATGCGATAAAAATATCATAAATAAAAGTAATGCTTAATGCCTAGATAATTACAGTATTATTAGTATTTTATTCCTGATTAATCAATAACTACACTAATAGTAAGCATGCATGCAGGTACATTTCTAGCAAAAAGACAACAACGGCAGTTGAAAGTTGACATTTACGAGTAAGTATGAATCGTCGTAGTTTCAATCACAAAGACCAATAAATTAACAGTTGCATGTAATATCAGGACGTACATTGTAACATTCGCGTTATCTACAAAAACATCTAGGGCCCAATTTTGCTTAAAATTCAATCTGTAGAATGGGTCTGCACTTCGCAAAAAAAGTCTGATACGTAATACAGTGTACTTCAGTTTTTAGCTAAAATTCGGGCCTTTAAATATACTGTACTTGCACAGGTACCTACAATGGGACTGTTACGCACTGATTCAACCGTGAAATTACTAATGTATTTTCTTTAATTGATATAATTGACTAAAAACGTACGTACAAGTAGCGCTCGTAGCTACTATAAAAACTGTGAAAATTCAGAATGTTAACGGTAATTTATAAATTAACAAATTTATTACTCACTGAAAAAACGTTGATTTCGGAAGTTCCCTTTAGAGTGTCTGGCGTGCAAAGATTTGAGCGCAATATACACTGGCGGCAGCCCAATTTGCACCTGGCTGTAAGTTTTTATTTATACACCATTGGCAGTTTGAAACTGCCAGGCAGAGAGTTGAGTTGAGCTGGGGCATGGCAATTAGCTACTTATCTATAGTTTGTTTAGTTGAGCTGGCACAATACCCACACTGCACAACCGGCCCCATCACTTCTTGGCGTCTATAAAGCATTCTAACTATATTCACTTCGACTATATTTCTATATATGAATGAGGTTTATACGTCTAGTTTTGAGGGACCCTCTCATCTCTATAGCTGCTGTCTCTATGCAAGTTCCGTTTCTTTCTTTCTGAAAATAAGTTTTTGGCTGTCATCGCGGCTAAAGACGGCCCTCTCGTAAATTGTTTGACAGAGTAGACCCTGCGCAAAAAAACGTGAAAAATGAAGCTACTATGCTATAATGCGTGAAATGTGTTTTCAAGCTATAAATTGTGGGTCTACAATAGCTGACAGAGTTTCTGCATTGAGGCGGTCTACGGTACCTAATAAGAGTAAGAACGGAGAATAAGAAGCCGGAGAAGTCTAGCGGTAGACGCGCTATACAAATTCATTTTGAGTTTTGATAGGTAGCATCGTTGTGGGCACACAATTCATTCTCTTAGCTTTACCAATGGATGTTTCTTTTTTTCTATCTAATTTTATGAAGCAGCAACTGCTACGGTATTAGCACCTAATGCAAAGTATAGTAGCAATTAATAACGTTTTTCAAGACAGCACCTATAGCACAGAGAGGAGAGAAGGGAGAGGAAAGGAGAGAGGAGAGAAGGGAGAGGAAAGGAGAGAGGAGAGAAGGGAGAGGAAAGGAGAGAGGAGAGAAGGGAGAAGAAAGGAGAGAGGAGAAAAGGGAGGGGAAAGGAGAGAGGAGAGAAGGGAGGGGAAAGGAGAGAGGAGAGAAGGGAAGGGAAAGAGGAGAGGAGAGAAGGGAGAGGAAAGGAGAGAGGAGAGAAGAGAGAAGAAAGGAGAGAGGAGAGAAGGGAGAGGAAAGGAGAGAGGAGAGAAGGGAGAGGAAAGGAGAGAGGAGAGAAGGGAGAGGAAAGGAGAGAGGAGAGAAGGGAGAGGAAAGGAGAGAGGAGAGAAGGGAGAAGAAAGGAGAGAGGAGAAAAGGGAGGGGAAAGGAGAGAGGAGAGAAGGGAGGGGAAAGGAGAGAGGAGAGAAGGGAAGGGAAAGAGGAGAGGAGAGAAGGGAGAGGAAAGGAGAGAGGAGAGAAGAGAGAAGAAAGGAGAGAGGAGAGAAGGGAGAGGAAAGGAGAGAGAAGAGAAGGGAGAGGAAAGGAGAGAGGAGAGAAGGGAGAGGAAAGGAGAGAGGAGAGAAGGGAGGGGAAAGGAGAGAGGAGAGAAGGGAGAGGAAAGGAGAGAGGAGAGAAGGGAGGGGAAAGGAGAGAGGAGAGAAGGGAAGGGAAAGAGGAGAGGAGAGAAGGGAGAGGAAAGGAGAGAGGAGAGAAGAGAGAAGAAAGGAGAGAGGGGACAAGCCTGAGCGGGCGGGATTGCTTTTGTGAAATTTTCAAGGACCCGAGGCCCGAATAGAGGCTTTGCGGGCATGCAGAGTTTGCTGACCCGTGGCCAATAGTTTTCTAGTTTAAATATACATGTAACATATAGGCAATAAATATCAAGGTAGCGTATTATTCTAGATTTATATGTGCACTGCAATATTATTTACATGCATCTACCCATCTGCCTTCCCCCCACGATGCAAATGTATCCGCACCCAATCCCCCCCCCCCTCGATGCAATGTATCCGCCCCCAATCCAAAAGTACAAGCAATGTACTTTTGATAACCTAGACGCGTCCTAACCGTACGTCTGTCACTATCAAAATCAACAACGTAATTTTTTATTCGTCACTCTTCAAATCCCTTACCACAGTGACACATCCCTTCTCAGAGTGACACATCCCTTCTCAGAGTGAGGCATCCCTTCTCAGAGTGACACATCCCTTCTCAGAGTGAGGCATCCCTTCTCAGAGTGACGCATCCCTTTCTTAGAGTGACAAATCAATTCCCCAGAGTGGCCAATCCATCGCCAGAGTGACCAATCCCTTACCAGAGTGACAAATCAATTCCCCAGTGACCAATCCCTTCTCAGAGTGACAAATCAATTCCCCAGTGACCAATCCCTTACCAGAGTGACAAATCAATTCCCCAGAGTGACCAATCCCTTACCAGAGTGACAAATCAATTCCCCAGAGTGACCAATCCCTTACCAGAGTGACAAATCAATTCCCCAGAGTGACCAATCCCTTACCAGAGTGACAAATCAATTCCCCAGAGTGACCAATCCCTTACCAGAGTGACAAATCAATTCCCCAGAGTGACCAATCCCTTACCAGAGTGACAAATCAATTCCCCAGAGTGACCAATCTCTTCCCCAGAGTGACAAATCAATTCCCAGAGTGACCAATCCCTTCCAAGAGTGACAAATCAATTTCCCAGAGTGACCAATCCCTTCCAAGAGTGACAAATCAATTCCCCAGAGTGACCAATCCCTTACCAGAGTGACAAATCAATTTCCCAGAGTGACCAATCCCTTCCAAGAGTGACAAATCAATTTCCCAGAGTGACCAATCCCTTCCAAGAGTGACAAATCAATTCCCCAGAGTGACCAATCCCTTACCAGAGTGACAAATCAATTCCCCACAGTGACCAATCCTTCCCGAGAGTGAGTTTCTTGACTGCATGGTCTTACAAAAAAGCAACCAATAAACGCAAAATAGATTCAAAGGCACGCACAATGCCTAATGTACATGATTGAAGCAATCAACCTGAACTGAAAATCGTATTGAAATAACAGTCATCAGCAAATACTATTGCGACAGACAGAGCTAAACAATCACAATAAACTGCCAGAAAACACCCGGTTTACGGTACAAGCAACTGTGTGAGCAGGAGTTGATGAAGGATAGCAGAAATTATAGCTGCAACCAAGCCCAAAAGTCCAAAAGCAAAAATTAACAAAACGCACGGCTTTTGCTGGTATTGCTCGTAACAGAAAAAGAAGAAATATTAAGTAGAAATTCATATTTCAAATAATTACTTTGGCAAGTTGGAAAGGCTTCAATTCAAGTCAGTCAGCATTAAGGCTTGGACTGCATTTGCGCACCTCGCTGCTGATCAAGCTGAGCACGGTCATAACGAAAACGAAAAAACCACCAGACAGACCGCGAGAATTCAAATTGCATGGCTTAGATTTTTGTGGCAAAAAACTTATTTCACAATTTTTTGTGCAAATTTGTTTATTCATTATACAGATAAATTTTGTCACTAAGAATCTGGGCTGGTGGCCCAGCAACTGAGTATCTGGGCTGGTGGCCCAGCAACTGAGGATCTGGGAGGCTGGTGGCCCAGCAACTGAGGATCTGGGCTGGTGGCCCAGCAACTGAGGATCTGGGCTGGTGGCCTAGCAACTGAGGATCTGGGCTGGTGGCCCAGCAACTGAGGATCTGGGCTGGTGGCCCAGCAACTGAGGATCTGGGAGGCTGGCCCAGCAACTGAGAATCTGGGAGGCTGGCCCAGCAACTGAGGATCTGGGAGGCTGGCCCAGAGACTGAGGATCTGGGAGGCTGGTGGCCCAGCAACTGAGGATCTGGGCTGGTGGCCCAGCAACTGAGGATCTGGGAGGCTGGTGGCCCAGCAACTGAGGATCTGGGCTGGTGGCCCAGCAACTGAGGATCTGGGAGGCTGGTGGCCCTCTGAGAATCTGGGAGGCTGGCCCAGCAACTGAGGACCTGGGAGGCTGGCCCAGAGACTGAGGATCTGGGAGGCTGGCCCAGCAACTGAGTATCTGGGCTGGTGGCCCAGCAACTGAGGATCTGGGAGGCTGGTGGCCCAGCAACTGAGGATCTGGGCTGGTGGCCCAGCAACTGAGGATCTGGGAGGCTGGTGGCCCTCTGAGAATCTGGGAGGCTGGCCCAGCAACTGAGGACCTGGGAGGCTGGCCCAGACACTGAGGATCTGGGAGGCTGGCCTAGCAACTGAGGATCTATCTGGGCGGCTGGCCCAGCAACTGAGGATCTGGGAGGCTGGCCCAGACACTGAGGATCTGGGAGGCTGGCCCAGACACTGAGGATCTGGGAGGCTGGCCCAGACACTGAGGATCTGGGAGGCTGGTGGCCCTCTGAGAATCTGGGAGGCTGGCCCAGCAACTGAGGACCTGGGAGGCTGGCCCAGACACTGAGGATCTGGGAGGCTGGCCTAGCAACTGAGGATCTATCTGGGCGGCTGGCCCAGCAACTGAGGATCTGGGAGGCTGGCCCAGACACTGAGGATCTGGGAGGGCAGTGGTATATAATACATCAAACACAGGAATTCTAAAAAGAGAAAATGAACAAATGATAAACGGATGAAGCATAGAGTTTCAAGCTAAAGCAAAGTCACAGCAAATTCAATACAAAAACAGAGCCACCAAAAAAATAAACGATTGCAACCAACAACTGTATAAGGTCCATCGTGCATGCATGCAGAAGACCGCACATTGATCAGCTGCCAATTCAGGGACCACCTGCAGTGAGCAGAACAGAAATTGTCAATGAAAAATCAAGCACAGCACACTTGTCAACTGCAAATAATTAAATAGCGATTTGATTCAGTTGGCTAGCAATTGAAAATTCACTTTTCAAAATAAACAGAGATTATAACAACATAAAACATGCTTTTAAAGTAGATATAGGTTTTTTGCATTAATGCCCATAACGAAAAGAGAAATAGAATTAAGCTCAAATCAGCCGGAGAAACGGAAACTACAATAGATATTGCACATTTCATGCATAGATAAGGGCGCAAAACTAAATAAACTAAGTCCAGCATTACGAGCAGGAGTAATTTTGAATCAAGGATTGGCTTGAACACACAAGTAGAGCAGCTAAAGTTCTAAAATTGGCAACACGCAATATACTCGTTTAACAAATGTTTAATAAATACTAAATAATCATTTTTTACTCATGCACTACTCCTGAGTAGCATGCTAAGGACATTACAATGTATATATAAAGAAATAATTCAACTGCACAGAATATTGGCGATTTTGATTGGCCTACACATATATAAATACATGCAGAATATTTTAAGTAGAGGTAAGACTGCGTGGCAATTGAGGATTTGGGAGGTTGGCATAGCAATTGAGGATTTGGGAGGTTGGCATAGCAACTGCGGATCTGGGGGGGGCTGGCTCAGCAACTGAGGATCTGGGAGGCTGGTGGCTCAGCGGCTGAGGATCTGGGAGGCTGGTGCCCCAGCAACTGAGGATCTGGGAGGCTAGTGCCCCAGCAACTGAGGATCTGGGAGGCTGGTGGCCCAGCAACTGAGGGTTTGGGAGGCTGGTGGCCCAGCAACTGGGGATCTGGGAGGCCGGCTTAGCAACTGAGGATCTGGGAGGCTGGCCCAGCAACTGAGGATCCGGGAGGCTCGCATAGCAACTGAGGATCCGGGAGGCTCGCATAGCAACTGAGGATCCGGGAGGCTCGCATAGCAACTGAGTATTTGGGGCATCTAGCCCAATGCATCCGCAGACTCAAGCTCCAGCACCAATGACAGTTTCGGCAGTTTCAGCTTCATCATCAAGAGGCTGACTAGCCGCATCTGCAGCCGCGGAGGCAGAGGCCGATGCCAGCAGAGTGGAAGCGGGAGTGTTATCATCCATGTCGCCGCCGTGGGACCCGTTGCTAACCAAGCCGTTGCCAGGGTTGGCCGCCAAGCTGCCCCGTTTGCATGGCGACGCCGTTGACGAGGTGGACGCGAACGAGGCTTTGCCGGCGCAGAGTCGGAGGCTGCGCGGCCCGGCACGCTGACGCAGGTAGCGCCGGCGGCACTTGAAGCCGAGGCAGAGCAGAGCGAGGCCGCACAGCAGGAAGCCGATAGCCAGGAGGCTCCACTGCACTCGGGCCACTGTGTCGCGGGGCTGCAGCACCCCGGCTCGGAATTTCCCTGCCGACTCCGGGTCCAGACAGGCCGACTCATTCAGCCAGGCTAGCGGCATGATCAGTGTGCTGTTGAGGTTCTGCAGGTCTGCGAACTGCCGGCTGGGGGTCACCGCCATGTTGATCTGCGAGTGGGTAGGTAGGTATAGATAGATAGACAGACAAACAGACAGGCAGACATACAGACAGACAGACCGACAGACAAACAGACAGACAGACACAGACAGACAGACAGACAGACACACAGACAGACACACACACAGACAGACAGACACACAGACACTAAGACAGACACTAAGACAGACAGACAGACAGACAGACAGACAGACACACACCTGCAGCTTCTTGGCGGCCCGCATAACCAGTCCAGTGTTGGGCTCCACATCCAGCACGGTGTCAAACTCGGGGCCGGGACTGAGGCCCCCCAAAGCGTCCTGGTACTGCGCAGCGGCCTGGTAGAAATGCGGCTGCGACATGAGGATGGGGGCGCCCTCGGCGCAGGCGGAGATGTTGAGCACACCGGAGTCCAGGCAGCGGCCGTCTAAGCAGAAGCCGCGATTGCTGGGGTTCAGAGTGGCGTTCATGAACATCTCGGCTGGTGCTTGAAACCTGGGGGGGGGCAAGTGGCGGCTGAGTGACAAACATTCTCCACAGAGTGCCAGAAGCATCCCCACAAGAGTGACAGAAGCATCCCCACAAGAGTGACAGAAGCATCCCCACAAGAGTGACAGAAGCATCTCCACAAGAGTGACAGAAGCATCCCCACAAGAGTGACAGAAGCATCTCCACAAGAGTGACAGAAGCATCCCCACAAGAGTGACAGAAGCATCCCCACAAGAGTGACAGAAGCATCCCCACAAGAGTGACAGAAGCATCCCCACAAGAGTGATTGAAACATCAACACAAGAGTGACAGAAGCATCACCACAAGAGTGACAGAAGCATCTCCACAAGAGTGACAAAAGCATCCCCACAAGAGTGACTGAAACATCAACACAAAAGTGACTGAAGCATCACCACAAGAGTGACAGAAGCATCCCCACAAGAGTGACTGAAACATCAACACAAGAGTGACAGAAGCATACCCACAAGAGTGACTATACCAACTAAGTTAAAGACACAAACATTGCACACACAGCACAGAACGGGCAGTGAACACGCAGCTATAGCTCACCTGTACAATGGCACAGTATTGTGGAGCATCACATCGCCCCTATACTTGAGATAAATCGACCGGCATATGTCGGAGCTGAACAAGTACAGCAAGTCGGAGCGAGACACAAACGGCGGAAACATGGCCCCATCAGTGCCATTAATCATATTGGCCTGAGAGCTGTTCCAATGTAGCAGACGATCTAAACCTTTCCAAGTGATAATTTCTCCAAGACGATTGACGTCATCAGCTCCGGTGCGGATCTGGTAGGGGTCGCCTAGACTGCCATTCTTATCGGCAAATAGACCCAGTTCACTTTTTAGTGTAGCGCCAGCTAGCCTGGCTATTGGCTGCATAGTTTTCAAAAGTACATCGTGATAACCCCACAGAATCTGTTTAGCAGGCCGGGTCATCACCAATCGATGCTTGCCGCTTCTTAATAAATTGTTTGCAATGTTTTTGACGTAACTACTACTGTACTGCATCTTGTGGGTCAAACCAACGTACATCAGATTCAAAGTTGTGACATTTGTATCCTCCCAGCAGCAGGACAAATCCCGCCTGAAATGATAAAATGTTGATTGCTGATATCTCAGCACAGAGCCATTTGAGTTGAATTCAACGCCAGACTTCACTCGTCGCTCCTGATAGGTGAACGGTCCGACATCATTGAGCAGGGGTTTACCGCCAGACAGGAATTCTTGGGGATTAGTGATGCTGAACAGCCAGAACTGCATGTAGATTGGTGTACTGGGAGAATTCCAAGCCTTGAAAGTGAAACTGCCATTCACTAGCGGCATTGAGCTCGCAATTCGTGAACGGAATACAGACGGGAAAACTGCAACTAAAACTATACTGACTACTATGAGTAGGATGCCAAGACTAAGGGTGACGCCAACCATGAGCAGCTTTAGTAAGCAAGCAAATATTTGCTTTGACCGATTGCGAGTAGGGGCATATGACGGGTTCAGATCGGTCTCGTGAATGCCTGCAGAATCCGACATTATTTTGCTGGATGAGCGATCTTTGCTCAATAATTGATCGATTTTAATATTAGTTAATGAGCTGAAAAGATTTCATATAGTTCAACAGTTGGGTTCTTGCTAGACTATGAGATAATTACAACCACAATTCACAAGCTCGAAATTCACCAGCTTCATTCACAAGCTCGAAATTCACCAGTTTGATTCACAAGCTCGAAATTCACCAGTTTATTTCACAACCCCGAAATTCACCAGTTTGATTCACAAGCTCAAAATTCACCTATCTAAATTATAGCAGTTTCCAAGATAATACAAAAATTTATAATAATATAAAACAAGAACCACAAGACATTAAGATACTGCAACAAATTCCCTAAATTGTATTTAAATATGACAGCGTCTTCACTTTCAAAAATGTGCTTGTTCATGACTTTTTACAAGCTACATAAAGAAATTGAGTAATCTCACATTTTTGTTAGAAAACAACAGAGTACGGTAAAATTGATATCCTGCTGAGAGACACGCTGATAAATTAATTGAACAATAAAAAACTTGGTGTGTAACAATAACGACAAACCTGGCAAAAAATATGGCGTTATTATAATAAATATTAAATAAGTCTAAAACTAGGGAGATTCTAATCTTGCGGTTCTCATGTGTTATGTTATACGTGCTCAAAATGGATAATTAACACAATGCTTAATGAGAGTTAACTATGAGAAGAATTCGTTATTAACTAGCAACACTTGTTCCCAAAAACCCAGCCTCCAAAAATGCTTTTCTAAGAAAAAAGTTTTCCTTTGTTTTTTTAAGTGCGCTATTTGAGCCAATTTTTTGGGAAATCTTAGAAATCATGGAGTTAAGCGATTGCACATGAAGATGCGGATTTTAATGTGAAAAAGTGAATAAAAATGACACAGAATTCATATAAATAAAAACAATGGACCTCGATTCATAAACAGGCAAATATCAAAGTTATCATTCAGAGATATGAGCATGCAAAAAATTGTTCGATTTTAAATTTAGCAACAACACGAATTTAAACAAATTTTCATTAACTCAGGCTGTTCATGATGCGGTTTGTAATTAAGTGAAAATGCCGTTTCATAAGTAGAAATATTATACTGTGTAAACTTGATAAATAAATATTTATTAACACACAAAGTATAAAAGTTCAAAGTTGTTAACAAAATTTCCTACTATAAATATTAAATTTTCTTTAACAAACAAAAACTAATTTAACATTCGTTGCAACGATTACACGTGTAATACGCCTTTATACAAGTTAAAATACAAAAAAACTACTTGTTTTTTTTAAGCTTAAGCATAGGTATTAAGTAGGTTTCACGGGTTCACAGGGACTGAGGCCTGAGAGAGTGGAGGGGCAGACTCTCACGGACTGAGGGAGTTGAGAGGGCAGACTCTCAAGGACTGAGGGGAGTTGAGAGGCAGACTCTCAAGGACTGAGGGGAGTTGAGAGGCAGACTCTCAAGGACTGAGGGGAGTTGAGAGGCAGACTCTCAAGGACTGAGGGGAGTTGAGAGGGCAGACTCTCACGGATTGAGGGGAGTTGAGAGGCAGACTCTCACGGATTGAGGGGAGTTGAGAGGGCAGACTCTCACGGACTGAGGGGAGTTGAGAGGGCAGACTCTCACGGACTGAGGGGAGTCGAGAGGGCAGACTCTCACGGACTGAGGGGAGTCGAGAGGGCAGACTCTCACGGACTGAGGGGAGTCGAGAGGGCAGACTCTCACGGACTGAGGGGAGTCGAGAGGGCAGACTCTCAAGGATTGATGTTTGAACTCAATGGCAGGTGTCCTACACTGAATACTGAGACTTCAAAGCACACCTTAGTGACAGTAATATATATTAAAAATATGATAAGTCACAGCGCTAGGCCAAACCGTGCACCCTGAACCGATACAGACAGGTGTACATCTCGTTGCCATGGTTACTCTCAACAACCAGTTCCACGTATTCCCAGTAGCGTTCAGTGGTCGAATTGAGATGAAACGTCTGCGAAGCGGGTCCCGTGTCGGCGTTGTAGACAAAGGAACCCAAAATCACAGCTTCGGTGAAAGCTGTGTAGGAGGACTCCAGGCCATAGACAGAGAAGTTCCGCGGCGCGCTGCTCATGGAGGCATTGTAGGACACCTCCCTGGCGGCATGGTCGATGGTCACCGAGCTGACTCTGGCGGGCACGGCCAGGCGGACTATGAGATGTCCGGGGAAGCCCTGCGGACAGAGAGATTGAAGCGAGTTTGTTTTTTAAAAATACACTTAATTATAAATAGCCGATAAAGATCTGTCTGATAGAAAAATTTGTTTATAAACTGTGTGAGACAGACAGACACTGAGACAGACACTGAGGCAGTCACTGGGCAGACACTGGGCAGACACTGAGACAGACACTGAGGCAGACACTGGGCAGACACTGAGACAGACACTAGGAGGGGCACTGACACAGACACTGACACAGACACTGAGGCAGACACTGAGAAAGACATTAAGACAGACACTGAGGCAGACACTGAGGCAGACACTGAGGCAGACACTGAGCAGACACTGAGACAGACACTGAGACACACACTGAGGCAGACACTGGGCAGACACTGAGACAGACACTGAGACAGACACTGAGACAGACACTAGGAGGGGCACTGACACAGACACTGACACAGACACTGAGGCAGACACTGAGAAAGACATTAAGACAGACACTGAGGCAGACACTGAGGCAGACACTGAGGCAGACACTGGGCAGACACTGAGACAGACACTGAGACACACACTGAGGCAGACACTGGGCAGACACTGAGACAGACACTGAGACACACACTGAGACAGACACTGAGGCAGACACTGGGCAGACACTGAGGCAGACACTGAGACAGACACTGAGGCAGACACTGAGACAGACACTAAGACAGACACTGAGACAGACACTGAGACAGTCACTAAGACAGACACTGAGACAGACACTGAGACAGACACTGAGACAGACACTGAGACAGACACTGAGACTGACACTGTGAGAGACACTGAGACAGTCACTAAGACAGACACTGAGACAGACACTGAGACAGATACTGAGACAGTCACTAAGACAGACACTGAGACAGACACTGAGACAGCCACTAAGTCGGACACAAGGACAGACACTGACACACAGTCAGACAAGTTTTGATTTGTCAGAAACTCTGCAACAGCCCGTAGTCAGCGCACCTGGAAGGCCCAGCACTCGCCCAGATTGGTGTCGGGCTCCAATGCTGTAGTTGGCGACCGTGAGAAGGCCAACACAGGGAAGCCGAACAGTTCCACAACGGAGGCCTGGCCGTTATAGGCCACAGTGCACCGGGTGCCAACCACGTAGGCGCCAGCGCTGTGCAGAGCAAAGTCCGGCACTAAGTTTGGAAATGGATCCTCAGCTTTGAAGTCGCGAATGCTGCAGTTGCAGCTGCTAGAGGCCAGTCGTTCAACGGCGACAAGTCGCCTGCGGTACTCCGCCAGCTGACGATGCAGCCGAACTGCTTCGGTGACGTTACCAGCTGAATAAGTCTCGTTTACGGTGTCATTGCAGCTGCTACCAGGCACTGGTGGAGAATCTTTCAGCTGAGCTAGTTGCTCCTCGATGTTATTTACCTGCCTCTGTAGTGCAGCAATAGACTGTCTGCGACCTTCGTCTTCACCAGCAATAGATGCTGCAGAAGATTCAACAGCGAATAGGCGTTGTTTATTATCGCTTTCAGTCTGTTGCAGAAGCACCAGCTGCTGCTGATAGTTGTTTAACTGCTGTTGTAGTTCGACTGTTAGCTTTTGCTGTTCGCCTAAACCGTTCTCCTGTGCAGCAGAGAAGGATGCATCTACAGCATTTATCCGTTCGGATACATTTGAAACAAAAATCTGATGCTTAGCATCTAAATTTCTCTGATACTCTTCAAGCTGCTGCTTCAAATCTTCTGCTTTTACTTGTTTAGTGACCGTCTTCAAGCTGGACTCGAGCTCATCAAGACGCTTTGTCACTGTTAAAGCAAGTTTGCGTTGTTCAACTTCTGCTTCTTTGAGGACAGCCAGCTGCTGCTGGTAAGTGCTGAACTGGTCCTGCAATTCCACTGTTAACTTGGACTGATCTGCTGCATATTGCGACTTGCTAGAAGTCAACAATGCCACGGTTGATTCAACAGTTGCAAGACGCTCCGACACGGATGTTGCAAGTTTACGCAGTTCAGCTTCAGCTTCTTTAAGCTTTACGAGATCTTCAACCAGACTTTCCTTATCTGCTCCTAATGAGGTTATTGACGATTCCAATGCAAATAATCGATCAGAAACATTAGCATTCACACTCTGCTGCTCCGTACTAAACTGTTTTAATAGCAATAACTGCTCTTGATAACCGGACAGTTGCTGCTCGAAAGTTTTAGCTAGTTTGGAACGCTCAGCTGAGTTGTGCTCATCTGACAAAGTGGATGCAGTCTCAAGAGCACTTAGACGTTCAGAGACGGCCGTGGAAAGTTTTCGCTGTTCCGCTTCTGCGTCTTTAAGCAACGCCAACTGCAGCTGATAGGCATTGAGTTGTTTTTCCAGATCGGATTTCTGCTTCTCTTGTTTCTTAACCTCAGCTTCTTTTGATAGCGCATTTGCCGAGACAGCAGCTTCCAGAGCAGTCAACTGTTCCGACAATTTTGCAACAAACTTTTGCTTTTCAGACTCCTTGTCCTGCAATAGCTTCAGCTGATCTTCATAACCACTCAATTGATTTTTCATCTCTGCAATTAGTTCTTTTTGCATTTCGTCACTATCAAATTGCTTAACCAAAGCTACAGCCGACTTAGCCTCTACAGAAGCATTTTCAGAAATCTTCTCATTTGCATCGAGCCGCTCAGAGATGGCGCCTATTTGAACTTGATATTCTTTTAACTTTTCCTGCAATACCGAAATCTCATTATTCTGCTTGGTAAGATCAGAATTTGGTTGTGAAGTCTCAGCAGACTCAACATTTACTGGCTTAGATTCGCCAAACGAATTCAGAGTCGATTCAACCGACACTAAACGTTGCTGAACAGCTTCTACCAGTTTTTTCTGCTCAGCCTCAGCCTGGCGCAGTTGCTCCAACTGCTTTTGATAATCGCTCAAATGTTGTCGCAGATCAATCATTGCTTTTCGCCGTTTACCATCCTCGCCGCCGTCTTTTAGGCTAGCTGCAGAGGAGAGCACAGCTTCAATAGCTAGCAAGCGTTCTGAGATGCCACTAATTGTAGTTACTTGTTCAGACTCTGCCAGCTGCATTTGCTGTAGCAGCCTGTTCTGATTATCTAAGTCACTGGCCAGCTTAAGCCGCTCAGCAGTTGCATTCTCATGATTAGATGAAGCCATGAGGTGTACAGATTCGATACGCTCCGACATAGAAACGCTGGATTTTCTCAGCTCGATTTCAGACTCTTGCAACTGCGACAGCTGCTTCTGACAGGTCTCCATTAGGTTGCGAAGTTCCAGAAGCTGCTTCTCTCTGTCTGAGTCACTATTGCGCAATCCAGTTTTCACCTCTGAGACTAATTTTTCTACAGCAATTAAACGTTTGACAAAGGAGTCATCTGTCTCGATTTGTTGTACATCCGCCTGTTTCAACAAGTCAATCTGTCTCTGATAGTTGACAAGATTCTGTTGCAAATCAGATATAAGCTTTTGCTGGGCAACAGCATCATCATTTTGCTGAGTAGATGACGATGAGGCTAGCTTAGATTCGACCACATCTAGTCGATCAGATACTGTGGCAGTCAGCTTTCGTTGTTCAGCTTCCACTTGTTGAAGCTGTGATACTTGATCTTTTAACTCGCCTAGTTGATGTCGAATCACATCGGAAATTTTCTCGCCCTCCTCGCTCTTATCATCTTGCTTTCTCGTGCTCGTAGCAGATGACATTGACGTCTCTAAGCTGCTTAAACGTTTCGCAATGGCGGTTACCAGCTCTTGGTGTCCAGAATCAGTCTGCCGCAGCAATTCAAACTGGTTCTGATGCTGCTTCAACTGCTCATTGAACTCTTTCATCAAATTACTTCGATCCTTGTTTTCATTTGATTCGTTTATTGTGGCAGATTCTACAGACGATTCTAAAGTAGTCAAGCGACCAGACAAAGAAGTGGTGGATTCTCGCTGTTCATCACCATCTTTGCGCAGCTGTGCCAACTGCTTCTGGAAATCGGCCATTTGCTGTTGCATATCCTGCTGCATCTTGTCTTGATTCTCCCTAGAGGCTTTCTCAATCGCAGTGAGCCGATCAGCAACACTCGCAGCATTCTTTTTCTGCTCAGAATCTGCTTCTTTAAGCGACACAATCTCCTGGCTATTGTCATTTAACTGCTGTTGAATCTTTACCGTCAAAGTTTGATAGATTGTATCACCTTCGCTTGGTTTGACAACTGATTCAGTTGAAGAGGCTTTTGGAGGCATTTTTTCAATCGCAATAAGACGCTCGGATATGTCCGACGTCTGCTTGTTTAACTTCGACTCAGAATTCATTAAAGCAGTTAGCTGCTTCTGCTGCTTCTCTAATTGCTGCTGAAGTAGCTCCGCAAGCTTCTGGCGTTCTTCATCACTTTTCTGCTCAACCGAATCTAACCGTTTGGCCACCAAAGCTTCGCTTTCTTTCTGTTCTGAACTGGCTTTCTGCAAAAGCAGTATCATGCTTTTATGCTCACCTATGTCACGCTGCAAGTCTAATAAGGTCTGCTGCTGCTGCTTCTCAGCAATGGCAGACTCAGATGTTGAGCCTTCAATTAATACCAAGCGATTATTAGTATCAGTGACAAGCGACTTCTGCTCCAATAGTGTCTTCTGCAACAATGATAGCCGGTTTTCATACTCGCCCAACTGCTCTCTAACATCGGCGGCCAGTTTTAAATGCTCTTTTTCAGCATCTTGCTGAGCACGCTGTTGCTCTGACACCGACTTAGATAGCGACTTCTCCGCTTTTTCAACGGTGTCTAACTGATTGACAGCAGCTGCGATATGCTTAGCTTGCTCATCTGCATGTTTTTTTAACGACGTTAACTGTTGCTCATGCTCGTTCCACTTCTGCTGACTACGCTCTTCTTCGTTTCTAACCCGTTGCGTCACAGTGTCCATACGCCCTGACAGCTCACTCAAAATCTGTTGTCGAAGCTTGCCTGCCAAACTCAAATGCGCCTGCTCCAATTTACTAATCCTATCCGACATTGACGAGGTGAACTGCAGCTGATCCGCATCTGCTTGACGTAAAACAGCAATTTGACGCTCAATTTCTGTGGAATTATTCTCGTCTGTAGAATCCAAACCGACCACAACTTGGCTATTAGTCTGTTGAGCTAATCGCTGCAACAGCAGCTTCCTCTGCGCCTCATCATTCTCCCTCTGTTGGGCCAGCAGGTTCAACATGCTACGCATCTCTGTCAGCTCTTGATTCCAGCGCAGCTCCATGTTGGCAACGATTTTCGAATCGCAGCATCCTTGTTGACCGCCGACTGCATCTAGCGGAACTCCAGTGGAAGTGTGCGCAGTGGTACCATTGCTATTGCGCAGTGCAGCAAGAATCGGTGGCAATATGTACCACCAGACAGTTAGCAAAGCTAGCGGAAGAAATATTAGCAAACACAACAGCAATAGCAGAGTCGAACTAGAACAGAAACACCACGAGCTTTTGCGTTGAACATTCCGATAATGCTGCTGTCTAGTGACAGAAACCGCCGCAGACCTAGAAGATGACACAGCAGTAACTGAATCTTTAACTGCCGATATTGCAGAAACCAGCGGAGCCAATGCAAACTGAGCAGTCGCTTTTGCCAAATTGGCCGAGAAAGCTACTGCGGTGAACAAACCGGAGACTATCTTTTGTTTAGTATTTGCCAGCATAGTTCTACTTGTTGTTGTTGTTGTTGTTGCTGTTCTAACAGTTGACATGGTAGTCCTACTACTCAAACCAGAATTGTAAGCGTAGTCTGGTTGGTACTGAGCACCTTCATAGTATTGCCTGCTCAGAGTGGCCTCAACCGTGCCTCTGTCTCCCTGGTGATCCTCATCGTCACTGCCATCATCATCATATTCATGAGCAGCATCTCCCGCTGTCAACGTATCGCCGTCGGCAGTTCGCAGCTTGAATCGGACAGATCGTCGACCACCAGAAGATGTCGACTTCAACGAAGCAACGCCGTGCAGCCGACAATCGACGTGGCCGCAGTGGACGCCGCCTTCGGCCCGGCAGCGCGATCTGAGCACACGATCGGACTCGCTGCTGCCGTGTAGCGACAGAGTTGACGCTGAAAATCTTCGACGCTCACGGATGCCAATGCCGCTGCTGCCGACGCTGCCGCTGGCAGTCGAGGCCGACGAGGAGCCAACGATGCTAACGGGGCTGACTGGAGCAACTGCAATGTGGCGTTAGTGGGAATAAATTTATACTTCAAAATGCTTTGCAAGTTCGCATATGTAGTGCAGTGAATCAGGAATTAGGGCGTTAGTTAGATACGCCAAACCTGGATTAAACGGGCGCCGAAACTGAATTAAGGGGCGCCGAAACTGAATTAAGGGGCGCCGAATCTCGATTAAGAGACACGCCGAATGTGGATTGAGAGGCAACCGAATCTGGATTAAGAGGCCACCGAACCAGGATTAAGAGACCACCGAATCTGGATTAAGAGGCCACCGAACCAGGATTAAGGGGCGCTGAATCTGGATTAAGAGGCCACCGAACCTGGATTAAGAGACCACCGAATCTGGATTAAGAGGCCACCGAACCAGGATTAAGGGGTGCTGAATTTGGATTAAGAGGCCACCGAACCTGGATTAAGAGACCACCGAATCTGGATTAAGAGGCCACCGAACCTGGATTAAAAGACCACCGAATCTGTATTAAGAGACCACCGAATCAGGATTAAGACACTTAATCCAAATTTTCGGATTTTTAAAATGACAATTCACAATCCAAACAAATTAAAAGTCAAAAACACGGATGACTCACTGTTGAAAGGACTGGGCGAGCCAGCAAAACAGCCAGCCGTGTTGCCAGGTGGGCTGTGCAAAGGTGATCGACTCAAATTCGGACTGCGCCAATTACGGTGCAGCAACTCGGTCTGATAGCTGCCGCTGGAAAGTAGTATATTAAGCAATCATAATCATTATTATTATTATTTATTCAACTACACTTTTAGCATAACAACAACACTATACTACTTAGCAGTAACCTTACCTGTAAGCGTAGGTGTAATTAGATTTGGGCGATCTGGAAAAATAAATATTAATATTAAATACATAAATAATCTTCAAACAATATACTACTAATAATTAGCAGTAGTAAAAACACTTGATAGTACTAGTGAAAATCAAAAACAACTCACACTTCGTGATAAAGTCTGTGATCGTTTGGGTTTAAGTAGGAAAATGTCTCATTCAGCGATGACAGCTCCTCGAATCTATAAAAAAACACAAGTTTTTGCATCAATATTAGAGCTTATTTTGCCTTTATACTACTTTTTCGGGCTTGAAATAAGTAGTTAAAACAGCTTAAATGAATTTCCAGACTTACGCTGAGGAGCCGTCAGGTGAACCGAAGGCTGACATAAACCAGACACACTCGCGAAGATAGCATGAATTATCATTTGTTATCATATTTGAACTACTTTTAGTAGTGAAAACGTGCTACATACGAAAATTAATTTATAATCAACTAAATTGATACGAGTCTGATTTTATCTGCGCAGCGGCTGTAATTAGCATTTGACCTTTTATTACACCCCCCTGCTGAACCACTCCCGGGCACGCGCAATTAAATCTAAGCACCAAAGTCAATTACCGGTCCGACAAAATTTCAATTAATAATAAAAATCTAATTGTAGCTTAATTAGGCCCTTTTTAAATTAAAAACAAGCAGGTGACTTCAAGTGAAAATAGGGATGATTTTTCAACCAACCAAAAAAAAACAGGTTTTTATTTTCAGCAATAGAAGCTAGTCTAGAGAAAATCTAAACAGAAAATCAGATATTTTAGCTTTTTATAATACAGTATAACAAGCAACAGGAGTACAGGACGGATCGAAAACATCGCTTGAGATCTTGAAGTTGTTGTTTCTTTGAAAAATAAAAACAGCAGTTTCTCGGTATTGTAAAATTACTGCAGATTATAAAAACATTTATTCTTATAGGAGAAAAATAAAAAGAAAAACTACATTAGGATATAAGAAAGCAAAATTGGATTTGATAAATAAACATAATAAGTGTATCACAGCTTTAAACAAATTTTAGCAATCATGCTTATCGGCAGTTCCCACAGTAGTTATTGTTAAAATTTAATTATGTAGAGATTCCAATTCATAGATATTAATCTCTAATCTGTCTAATTAAAAGATTCTGACATTGGGTTCCCTGTCGGTGACCATTGTTTAGATATTGAGTTCCTGTCAGAGACCATTGTGTTTAGATATTGGGTTCACTGTCAGAGACCATTGTGTTTAGATATTGGGTTCACTGTCAGAGACCATTGTGTTTAGATATTGGGTTCACTGTCAGAGACCATTGTGTTTAGATATTGGGTTTCCTGTCAGAGACCATTGTGTTTAGATATTGGGTTTCCTGTCAGAGACCAATTTTTAGCTATTGATTTCACTGACAGTGACCATTTGAAAAGTTTGGTTATACAATTAGGAGCCTCTCTCTAGACTGATTCTTACTAATAAAATTATCAACAAAAACTTCGCATTTAGAAAGATATAAAAGAAAAAAATCATAAAACTTCAAGTCATCACAAAAAAGAGTACTCAGCCGCAATGGATCATCAGATGAGCTCAATCAGTTTTAATTCAGCCGAAACCGCCTATCCTGCGGCACTTGATCTCCGTACACAGGTGCCGTGAACCTGTACAACCGGTAGTCCACATCCCTGTTCACCTGGGACAGGCACCAGCGATCGTCAACGCTGTAAGCTCGCACATCCGTGTCGTCCTCGCGCAAGCGACCGCTTGATCCCAGCAGTTCAGCGTACGCAGCTGCACAACTGGCATCCGTGAGGTCGTTGCCCCAGATGAAAAGCCGCTCCAGACTGGTGTTGTACTTGAGCGAATCCGCCACAGCCACCAGGCCGTCGCTTTTAATCTCGTTAAATTTGATAACCAAACAGCGCAGATTGGTGTTGGCGCCAATCAGTGCGCTAGCGATGCACTTGGCGCCGTCGCATTCCAGCCGGTTGTAGGACAGATCCAGCAGTTGCAGTGGCGTGTCGCGACACAGCACATTGGCAAGCACTTTGGCGCCGTCCCGGGTGATGCGGTTGCAGCTGAGATCCAGCACCGTCAGGGCGCGGTTGGCAACAAGGCCATCGGCGATGCGGTTGGCGCCAAAGTCGCGCATCTCGTACTTGGCCAGATGAAGCTCGCGGAGGCTGCGGTTCTGGGCCAGCATCTCGCCCATGTGCACCTGCGGGTGAGGAGCGGGAACTGGGTTCAGGGCTGTGGTGATGATGGGTTCAGAGCTGTTGCGTTAGGGCTGTGGTTATTATAGCTTCAGGGCTGTGGTGATTATAGCTTCAGGGCTGTGGTGATGATAGCTTTAGGGCTGTGGTGATTATAGCTTCAGGGCTGTGGTGATGATAGCTTCAGGGCTGTGGTGATGATAGCTTCAGGGCTGTGGTGACGCTGGTTCAGGGCTGTGGTGACGATAGCTTCAGGGCTGTGGTGATTATAGCTTCAGGGCTGTGGTGATTATAGCTTCAGGGCTGTGGTGATTAAAGCTTCAGGGCTGTGGTGATTATAGCTTCAGGGCTGTGGTGATTATAGCTTCAGGGCTGTGGTGATTATAGCTTCAGGGCTGTGGTGATTATAGCTTCAGGGCTGTGGTGACGATAGCTTCAGGGCTGTGGTGACGATAGCTTCAGGGCTGTGGTGATTATAGCTTCAGGACTGGTGATTATAGCTTCAGGGCTGTGGTGATTATAGCTTCAGGACTGGTGATTATAGCTTCAGGGCTGTGGTGACGATAGCTTCAGGGCTGTGGTGATGATAGCTTCAGGGCTGTGGTGACGATAGCTTCAGGGCTGTGGTGATTATAGCTTCAGGACTGGTGATTATAGC
Organism: Macrostomum lignano; assembly: GCA_002269645.1. Lineage (NCBI taxonomy): Eukaryota > Metazoa > Platyhelminthes > Macrostomidae > Macrostomum > Macrostomum lignano. The sequence goes on along the minus strand of NIVC01001521.1, from coordinate 227,379 downwards.
TTCAGGGCTGTGGTGATTATAGCTTCAGGACTGGTGATTATAGCTTCAGGGCTGTGGTGATGATAGCTTCAGGACTGTGGTGATTATAGCTTCAGGGCTGTGGTAATGATAGCTTCAGGGCTGTGGTGATGATAGCTTCAGGGCTGTGGTGATGATAGCTTCAGGACTGTGGTGATGATATAGCTTCAGGGCTGTGGTGATTATAGCTTCAGGACTGTGGTGATGATAGCTTCAGGGCTGTGGTGACGATAGCTTCAGGGCTGTGGTGATGATAGCTTCAGGACTGTGGTGATGATAGCTTCAGGGCTGTGGTGACGATAGCTTCAGGACTGTGGTGATTATAGCTTCAGGGCTGTGGTGACGATAGCTTCAGGGCTGTGGTGACGATAGCTTCAGGGTTGTGGTGATGATAGCTTCAGGGCTGTGGTGACGATAGCTTCAGGGCTGTGGTGATGATAGCTTAAGGGCTGTGGTGATGATAGCTTCAGGGCTGTGGTGACGATAGCTTCAGGGCTGTGGTGACGATAGCTTCAGGGTTGTGGTGATGATAGCTTCAGGGTTGTGGTGATGATAGCTTCAGGGCTGTGGTGATGATAGCTTCAGGACTGTGGTGATGATAGCTTCAGGACTGTGGTGATGATAGCTTCAGGACTGTGGTGATGATAGCTTCAGGGCTGTGGTGATGATAGCTTCAGGGCTGTGGTGATGATAGCTTCAGGGTTGTGGTGATGATAGCTTCAGGACTGTGGTGATGATAGCTTCAGGGCTGTGGTGATGATAGCTTCAGGGCTGTGGTGATGATAGCTTCAGGGTTGTGGTGATGATAGCTTCAGGGCTGTGGTGACGATAGCTTCAGGGTTGTGGTGATGATAGCTTCAGGGTTGTGGTGATGATAGCTTCAGGGCTGTGGTGATTATAGCTTCAGGGCTGTGGTGATTATAGCTTCAGGGCTGTGGTGATGATAGCTTCAGGGCTGTAGTAGTGATATACGTTCAGTGGTGGCTGTGAAGACACTTGCATTTAGTGAAATAAAGTAAGTAGCTGAGATTAGAAGGCTAGAGATTAGACCCAGTCAGTCAGTACAGAAATGTCCATTAGATCAACTGTGACCAGTTAAAAACTGTGCCAATCGATATAAATATAGGAGCTAACAATGCCAAGAAGTACATTTATGAGATTGACCAGTGTAAGTCTTATTGAGCACTGACTAGAATTCATATGGACTATTTGATTTGATTTTATTGATTTCTCTTCCATATAAGTAGTGCACTTGTCTGACTTCACATTGCGTAGGCGGCCTCCACAACCTCCCACTGTCGCGCACAGCACAGAAGATTTCACTCAGCAAGTCAACCCACACACTCGCACTGACACTAGTTAGACAAAACTGCTACAAATGCTTATACAGACTATAAGACTGTACCCAAGACAGGAAACGCCTTTAAACGATCTGTCTTAGTCAACGAGTTCTATATTGTATTTGACTGTATGGCCTCTACATGCACTTTTTCGTGGCAATTGGAATTGCATTTGACAAAATTTTAACTTCAATACCCAAATGGACTGCAAAAAAGATAAATACTTATCACTTGTCAAGAGAAATTTAGAAATCAGATGAATGGTTATACTTAATGGTGCCACTACATCTTAATCGTTGCTGCCACTACTCTTACTGAACCTGCAGTGTATCTAGCTAATCAATTACCTGAATCTGAACCCGCTACCTGAATATTTTATCTGAAACCCTACCTAAAGGTCCTCTGTCTGAGCCCCTACCTGAACCTCCTGCCTGAGCCCCTACCTGATCCTTCAGTCTGAGCCCCTACCTGATCCTTCAGTCTGAACCTTCTATCTGAACGCCTACCTGAACCCCTACCCTGAACCTTCTATCTGAACCTTCTATCTGAACGCCTACCTGAACCCCTACCCTGAACCTTCTATCTGAACCTTCTATCTGAACCTTCTATCTGAACCTTCTATCTGAACCCCTACCTGATCCTTCAGTCTGAACCTTCTATCTGAACGCCTACCTGAACCCCTACCCTGAACCTTCTATCTGAACCTTCTATCTGAACCTTCTATCTGAACGCCTACCTGAACCCCTATCCTGAACCTTCTATCTGAACCTTTTATCTGAACCTTCTATCTGAACCTTCTATCTGAACCCCTACCTGATCCTTCAGTCTGAACCTTCTATCTCAACGCCTACCTGAACCTCCTCTGTCAGAGCCCCTACCTGAACCTCCAGTCTAAACCCCTACCCTGAACCAGTTACCCGAACCTTCAACAATGCGGCACTCACAGTGGTCTCCTCCTGCTGAGTCCACAGCAGCGGCCTATTAACATTGATACCACGCAGCGAATCGTTATACTTGAGCACAGTTGACAGAGCAATCACGGCATTAATTTTCAAATCGCAATCGCCGAGATCTAGAAACTCCAACGTAGCATTAACCTGCAGCGCCTCGGCAAACAGCATCCCACCAGCATCATTGATTTTATTGCCAGCTAAATTCAGCTCCAACAAGGTCTGGTTGGTGTGCAACGATTTAGCAATAGCCTTGGCGCCGGCCTCTCCAACATTGTTGCACATCAGGTTGAGCATGGTAATAGTTTTATTACTACTCAACATATCGGCAATGGCTTCGGCACCAGAGTCTCCAATGGAATTATAACGCAGATCCACGCAGACAAAAATGGTGCTTGAACGCAGAGTCCGGCACAGCACTGCAGCATCAGCATCAACCAGACGAATATCTCTAGTATTCGACAGCTTATTATTGGCGCACAATTTCAAATCAAATGTTTCAACATCGTCATCAAATGCGGATTCATCTTTGAGACGTTGGAGCACGTCGAGAACAAACGCATTGGCAGATAATTGGCTGGCTTTGCAATTCTCAATATAGCTGACAACTGTGTCATATATTGTTTCAGCCATCGCTGCGCTTGCATGCAAAAAATGGGATTATTTTTTAAGTCATTTCTCTGGTGTCTGTCTGTGACTCTGTGCATCTGGCAAGTTGTCTGATAATGTTGATTTAAGTGCAAAATGGTGCACTTCTTGCCTCGAATAAAAAAACAAATAATTCTATCAATACAATGCAAATAAAATTACTTGAAGACATTAAGGTCAAGCTATCCAAGAATCATACTGCAAGGTCAAGATTATTGGGATTCATACACATCTAAAATCTAGCTAACCCAGGGATCGGCAAACTTTTTTACCTCAAGGGCTGGATGGAGAATCCAGCTCAAAGCTATGGGGCCAGATGAGAGAAGAAAGGAGAGGGTAATAGAAGAGATAAGAAACAAAACAAGATGAGATAACAGGGGAGAGACAAGAGAAGGGAGAGAAGAGAGAGGAGAGAGAGGAGAGAGGGGAGAAAGGGGAGAAAGGGGAGGGGAAAGAGGAGAGAGAAGAAAAGAGAGGGGAGAGCGGAGAGGGAGATAGAGGGGGGAAAGGAGAGGGGGAAAGGAGAGGAGAGAGGAAAGGGAGATAAAGGGGAGAGGAGAGGGAGATGGGAGATAGATGGGAGAGAGGAGAGATGAGGAGAAGAGTGAGGGGAGTGAAGAAAGGGGGAGAAGAGAGGGGATAGAAGAGAGGAAAGTGGAGAGGGGGCAGAGGGGATAAGAAAGAGTAGAGAAAAGACTAATATTGAGTGGGCTAGATTTTTGTTGTGAGCCCAAGGGCCGGATAGAGAGGCTTTACAAGCTACATGTAGCTGGCAGGCCAGAGTTTGCCAACTCCTAAATTAACCTAACTAATGTAACTACAAGGGTATCTAAAAAGTTTTTTAGACTCAACCATTTTACCATTTGCTTGAAAAGATTGGAGTCCAAAAACATTTTAAGTACCCTCATTCATACTTGTATTACATGGAGAATCCTATGCAATTTGGCATTAAAACAAAAAATGGTGCAATTTGGTGCAAAATCAAAAAGTTTTAACAAGACAATATCTGGCAATCTTCTAGTTTTGCACGTTTAATTATTTTAAAGCATTTTTAATTATTTTCAGCAAAGCAGGTACTCGCATTATCACTGACCAGTGGCAAGCATACAACCAACTGCCCAATCATTTGATGGTGAACCACCGGCTACACTTTGTGGACCCTAACCACCCAGAAGTCCACATGAACACAGTGGAGGGCACATGGGCCCACGCTAAGGCCCATTTCAGGGCCATGCATGGCACGTCCAAGGCCCTGTTTGACACCCACTTGGACGAATTTCTTTGGCATCGCTGCCACCCGCGCAACACCTTTGGGAACATCCTTTTCTGGGTGGCGCACTATTATGCCGTCTAAGGCATAAAACATAAAACAAAACTATCATTAACTGTCGTTTTAAAAACAGTTTGAATTAAACGTGCGAAACTAGAAGATTGCCCAATATCTTCACAGATAGAAAAGTAGCACTTTTTTGTTTTTAGGTATATTGATGGCTTCTTTAATTAAAATATGTTAATTAACATTGTATTTTTTATAAAACAGATTCAAATATAGGCTAAAGTTTTACAAATATAAGTATTTTTCAAATTAAAAAATATAGATTATTGTGTTTTGTTTTTTATGACAAAAGTTTTAGCACATAGTGCAAGCAAACTTATTTTATGGGAATAGTTCTGGCACATAGCACAATAAAACATTTTGGATAGGATTTTTTTTTCTAGCATAGGTATGCCATGTCATAGTCTAGATTATACTAGCACTAGGTATGTGTAAACAAAAATTAAAGGGTTACAAATGTATGCCAAAATATGTGCATGCCTACATACTCTGAATTCTATACTACAACTACAGCAATAAATGACCTTTTTTGCATTATAACAATAAATGACCTTTTTTGCATTATAACAATAAATGACCTTTTTTGCATTATAACAATAAATGACCATTTTTGCATTATAACAAAAAGTGACCCTTTTTGCATTATAACAATAAATGACCTTTTTGCTAGTTTTCCGCCATAGCCATAGCTACAGCTATGGGATCCCATGGCAAATATGGTAAAATAGGTGCCTATGGCAACTATGGATACACCTATGGTAGCTAGCTGCTCTTATGGCTATGACTAGGGGCCTTGGAAATATGGTAATTGCTATCACATTTTGTAGATTGCTGTAGCTGTAGTTATTAATTTAAAAAACTGAAAAAATATTAGAAATAGGTAGAGTAAGTGAGGCAGGCAATTCTTCTTTATTCTTTATTCTATTAGTCTGTTTTATTCATCGAAACTATGTCATTCAAATTCGCGCGAAAAAACTGAGAAACATATTTTGTTTTAATACTCGTATTTTCTATATTATTTTGCGCTAACGAATTTTTGTTTAAAACTGTAGCAAATTTTATTATAAATAGAAGCGATTTCAGCGGAGGAGAAGACAACCTCGCGCATCGCGGTTCCGCAATAAGTGATTGATAGCGAATAGTAAGAGTTCCGAGAAAATAAGAATTGAAGAAGTGCTTTCTGTGTTAATTCCTTTTACGAAGTAAGAGTGAAATAGACTGAAGCGTATACAGTACATACTATTAAGAAGCAGCAGTATTGAGTAGTAAGAGAATACGAAGTAGATCTGAAGTGATCCGTGTAAGAATAACCGGAGGCTGTAACCCTCTGATCTCGGTAACGCCCAAGGACTTGCAAAGTACATGGAATAATACCAGTATAGCCAATAGACCAGTCAGGCCAAAAGTACAGTAAACGCTACCGGAATCAGAATAAACGCTACCAGAATAACAAAGAAATAATACTTATAAGGGCTAATAGTTTCCAAGAATAATATCCAAGAATAATTCCAAGAATAATACTCAGACTAAATACTCAGACTAAACTAAGATATATACTCAGATCAATTCTAAGAAACGTTTCTCGGATTATTCTAAGATTGATAAACTCATAATTTATTAATAGGATAATCCTGGTGGCAGCAACTTAACAAGAACACTTAAAGATTAGTGTAGGAAGTTAGTAGCCCTAGCACAGCTTGGTGGCAATTAGTGGGATAGTTGGAGGACAAAAGTAACCCCTACGACAACTTTAATTGGTGACATAACGGTGGGATAATTTCAGTAAGAGGAAACACGCCTGTAACATAAGTAAAACAAAGATACTTTAGTAAACTATATTATCAATTGAGAAACTTATAGGATATACCAATTAAAGTACAATAAAACACTAGCTAACTCTAATTTTTATTAATGTGAAAAAATACAACATTAGTAGGGTACTTGATTAGCAATTACCAGTAAGTATTGTTGCTCCGTAAAAAGATGAAATATAATCTTACAAAGGCAATTGAGTGTTTCCTTTTTAAATTAATTCACAGTTGTTTAAGCACCAGGTTATCTTCTTGGTTTAAAATATTTTGTTTTCTAGACTTTTTGTTAAAACTGGCTATGGCTACAGGAACAATGGGAATATGGTAATATTGGGTCCCTATGGCTACAGAATACATAGAATTAGAACAAGCCATAGATTTGCTTATGGCTACGGCTGGTCGGCTATAGTATATGGATCTTCCTTACAGTGGAATACTACTTTTTGCATGGCATCAAAGACCCTTGTAATCTGATAATTTAGTTGATTATTTAGTTTTCTGTTTATACTATTTATTGTGAAAAGTCTATATGCATGAACATTTGTTTAAATGGTATTATTATAAGCTTAAAAACTGGAAAGCTAGAAATTTATACTTATATAAGTGTAGTGAGTCGCTAGTTTAGTTAGGCGCCGCACTAGTCAGCTGTCTCCCTCGCCCTCGCCCCAGGCTTCTGTCTGCCGCTGGGCAGTTGTCTGTCCCTCCCGCCTGTCCTCTGGCCTGTCCTTTGCCCGTTTGCCTGTCTGTCTGTTTGTCCTCGTTTGTCCCCTTCTGTTTCGTGTTCCCTTTTTTTGCAGTGCCCAGACAGCTTGGTCTGGCCTGTCTCTGTTTCGTTCTCTGTTTACCTCTCCAAATTTGGAGTGCTGTTATGTTTTCCGGTCTCACGGTCATGAGTGCCTTCACTTGTGGGCCTTTTTCCTTCTTTAGTCCAAAGTGCAATGATTTCATCATTGTACGCTGGGCTCGTGTTTATGAGGGAGATCACGCGTGCCAGGACCCCCTGCCTCCTCTGAGGCAGGGGCCCGCTTGTTGTTGTTAAATTTAGCATCAGAGTCAGAGGTGACTCTCGGCGGGGGTCTTTCGTGCTATGGTACAATCGATTCTCCCTATAAATGCAGCCCCTCTCATGGCTTGGCTCAGACAAGCGTTTTGCGTTTTCCGTTTTCCGCGTAGCGTTTCTCCTCATCCAGCGAATCTTCTAAGTGTTTTTGTCAAAGTTTGTGCTTAAGTTTAACTCCAAGACTCCCAACTTTGCGCGTGCCTGCTTCCGTTGCTCCTGCTATCAATTAAAAAGCCAGCTCAGATCGCCCGGAGCTAGCACTTTCGCTCTCACCCCGCACCAGCCCGGCAGGGACGGCTGACGGTGGGCACCTTTGCGCGAGAACTGCTAAATCTGCACGAAGTGTGAGTCTCTCTCTCTTGTCTTATTCATTTGCTTCTACGAGCTCAGCACCTCACCGAAGGCTGCAACTCTGCGAAGCTGGTGGCAGCACTACCAACGCTACTAGATCAACCCGGAGACTTCCCAGAAGAGCTCAAGGTAGGCAGCTCACCTGACTGATTGGGAAGTAGCGACAAGAAACCAACCAAGTACTTTACTGGTGGCAGCGGTGGGACCTGCACAAAGACCTGCCAGGCCACCTCTAGACGCTATCGAGGAAAGTACAAGCAACCACTTCACTGGTGACTCGGCGGTGGGATCCGACAAGTCAGGGATTCGAGCGACAAGTCAAGGATCCGACTTCGAAACACCCAAGCCAATCGCTCTTTCGAGTAAGAATTCGGCTATTCTACTAATTTGAAATGTTTAACGAGAGAGAAGAGAGCCGGTGCAGCAGCCGGTTGAGTCCGCATGAGCATATCAGCAGTTCAAGGCCTGCAGCAGCGGCTGCCGCAGCAGCAGCAGCAGTCAAGCAGATGGTCAGCAGATGCCACGGCGAAATTCGAGAGGTGAGGCATCCGAAGACCCGCCAGACGAGCTTCTGCCAGGTTTGGACGACCTCGGCCAGAACATCAGGCCCCAGGATGTGAGAACGATGATGGCAGCTCCGCAGCAGCAGATGGAGCGGCCGGTAAGCAAGTCTGTTAAGATTGTAAAGTACACGCCCAGCCAGGACATCCACGTCTGGCTCGCCGCGTTTGAGCAACACTGCGAGATGGAGCGTATTGAAGATCCGATCGAGATGAAGCAGCACCTCGTTGCGAGTCTGGATCTGGCAACTTCTTATCCGGCTCTGCTGAGTATGCACTTCCCACGCTATGCTGGCTACGAGGAGGTCAAGCAGCAATTGATCGAGAGATTTGCCCGCCATGGTAGCGCTGATGAATATCGAGAGCTGCTGAGGCGCCGTCAGCAAGGCAAGAACGAGTCAGCAGAAGAGTACGCTGATGCCCTGCGCACCTTAGGAGAGCAAGCGTACCCTCGAATGCACCCTGAATATCGAGAGCGAGAGCTGGCTGATCAGTTCTTAGCTGGCATCAGGACACCAGATCTGCGCGAGCGGCTCTATTGGGTCCGCCCAAACAATCTGTTGGCCGCTATTCGAGCCTGTGCCACAGTCCGTTACTCAACTGAGACAATTCCTAGGCCTCGCCAATTACTACCACAAGTTTGTCAACGGCTATGCTGGAGTTGCTGCGCCGTTGCATGCCCTGACTCGAAAGGACATCGGCAGCCTGTGGCAGCATTGGACTGATTAGCACCAGGTAGCGTTCGACACGTTGAAGAAGAAGTTGTGTTCGACTGAAGTTCTCGCTCTGCCCGAGTTTAACTCAGATCCTGATGTGAAGTTTGTCCTAGACACTGATGCCTCAGACATTCGCATAAGCGCTTGTCTTGGACAACGGCAATCCGACGGCGTCGAGCGCCCAATTGCATTCTTTAGCCGGAAACTTCGTGATCCTGAGAAGCGCTACACGGTTACGAAGAAAGAGCTGCTTGCAATCGTGGACGCTAGCGACATTTCCGTCATTATTTAATCGGCAAGAAGTTTGAAGTTCGTTCCGACCATTGGGCCTTGCTGTGGTTGCTGAACCAGACGCAGGTCACAGGCATCTTGGGCCGTTGGATTGAGCGACTGAGCGAGTTCCGCTTCCAGCTTCACCATCGCAAAGGCAATCACCACGCCAACGCTGACGCCCTGTCAAGACGCCCGGAGACACCACCGGTTGACTTCAGACATGGCCGACTGCTGGAGCACCCCGGTTCTGCAGCCCGACACGGTGATGACACCAGCCTGGAGCCGGACTTGGACACCACACGTGAGGCCACTGCGAGAGCAGCCAGCACGAAGAAGGTTCACACTCGCAACAAGGAGGCCGAAACTGCCCTGGCCAAAGACCTGGAGGCCACTGCGCCAGCAGCCCTTCAGCACGACGACCATTGCTGCAGTCAACGCCTGGAGACCGGTTTGGACAGCAACCCGGAGGCCACTGATACCTCAGCCCTCCGCAGAGATGCCCACGCCGGTTGCCGTTACTTGGAGATTCGCCCAGACAAGACCTCGGAGGCCACTGCTGACGTAGACCTCCGTGATGATGTCCAAGACTGCGGATCTCGGAACCTGGAGACGTCCATGGACCACGACTCAGAGGCCACTGAACAAGCAGCCCTCCTGATGACGGCCCACAACGCAGATCCAGAGCAGCAATGTAAGTTCAACCCCCGGAGTTTTGCGCTGAGAGTTCTCGCCGTGTTGACAGAGGCCAGACTCTCGCGACGGCTGCAAGGTCAACGCTCTGTCCCCCGAGCCGATAGACAGCTGCTCATCGCCTGTGCGGAAAGTCGAGTCCCCCGTTGCAACACCGCCCGGTGCTGGAAAAGACTCACCCAATGACGATGATGATCGAGCCGACAGCTACGGCTGCCTGTGAGGAGGCGTGCTTCACGTGTTGCGTCTCGCCCTACAGCCAAGAGTCGCCTGGGCTGTGCAGTGGAGGCAAGTGCACTGCTCCAGCTGCAGAAATTCCTGTCAAGAGAGCGATGATGAGAACTTCGAAACGAGATCAGCGATCGTACGCCGACGTCGTGAGACAAAGTCCCTCGGAGCGACCTAATCCTGACGCCGACATGACGGAGTCGCGTGATCAACTGCGACCCAAAGAAGCGGAGACTGCGGGAGTCATGAACCCTCAGCCATGCCGCGCCGTGCTCACTTATTTTCTGAGGTTGCCGATGACGCGGCAACAGTTTGTCGACGCGCAGTGCACCAACCAAGCTATAAGCTACGTGCTCAACTTGGTCGAGAACAAAGCCCCGAAGCCTAAGTTAAGCCTAAGCCTTGGCTGAAGCATGCGCGTCACTCGGGGACAATTTTGGCCACAGACAGTTTAAATTAAAGTTCTTCTGTGTCAATAGAAACGGACTTTGTTTGAAATGAATTTCTGCAAGCTCTGATATTTCTTAAAGTGTTTGAAGAAGCTTGTTTCTTTTGAATAAGACTTTTTTTCAAAATAGGAGGTAAAATGGTGTAGAACGGCTTTGCTCTGGTCAGTCTATTCCGTTGCGCTAGTAAAACCTGAGGCGCTTGAAATACTGTTCGACATCGAGGTAGCACATCGGCATCTCCCACAGTCAGAAATCGGGCCCGGAAAACATCGGAATGAAGATTTGGTGACTGCAGCATCGTCCAGCGAAGAATTAAATGTTCCTTGTCACCATTTGTACTTTGTAGTAACGAAAACTAATATGTCGAGACGGAAAAGATAGAAGAGGCATCGTGTATTTTTATAGCAGCGAAGTAGCTGGCTGCTATAGTTAAACATAAAGAAAGATTCGCCATAGACCATGGAGTTAAAGTTCATACACAACACTCAGATTTGGATGGACAGAACAAGCAAGAGAGCTGAGAGTGCGGCTGCTGCAGCACTCAGTCAAACCCAATTTCAACCATCAAACTCACTTTCGAGCGGCTGCTGCCTGTCGGGCCTTTGGACTTCTGCAATGCATGTAAGATCTTTATTTACGCTTGTACCAATATTAGTCTCTGTTTCTGTTGTTTCGTTTAAATACTTTACTGAACAATTCGCGAACTTTGTGTACCTCACCCTGCTCCACTAGGATCCAGCAGATTCAGCAGCCTTTATGCAGCACTGATCTCCTTTTGTTTGGTCAGCGACTGTCAGTACGAGAAACTGGACGACTTCCCACTCACGATTGCTCAAAGCAGATTTGACAACCTTGATGCAGCACGGATCTCTTTTTGTTTGGTCAGCGACTGTTTGGACAAGAAACTTGAAAACTTTCCACTGACAGTTGCATGCAGCAGTTTCAGCTGCAGCGATGCAACACTGATCTTTGTTTGGTCAGCGACTCTCTGGACAAGAAACTCGAAGATTTCCCACTGACGGTAAAGTGCAGCAGTTTCAGCTGCCTTGATGCAATTCTGATCCCTTTTTGTTTGGTCAGTGACTTTGTCGACAAGAAACTGGACGACTACTTTCTGACCATTGCTCGCAGCAGATTTAGCAGCCTCGATGCAGCAGTGATCTCTTTTTGTTTGGTCAGCGACTGTTTGAATGAGAAACTGGACGACTTCCGACTCACCATTTTTCGCATCAGATTTAGCAGCCTCGATGCAGCAATGATCTCTTTCTGTTTCATCAGCCACTTTGTTAACAAGAAACTTTACGACTTGTATCTGACCATTGCTTGCAGCAGATCTAGCAGCCTCGATGCAGCAATGATCTCTTTCTGTTTCATCAGCCACTTTGTTAACAAGAAACTTTACGACTTGTATCTGACCATTGCTTGCAGCAGATCTAGCAGCCTCGATGCAGCAGTGATCTCTTTTTGTTTGGCTAGTGACTTTGTCGACGAGAAACTCGACGACTTCCCATTCACGATTGCTTGCAGCAGATTTGGCAGCCTTGATGCAGAAGTAATATCTTTTTGTTTGGTCATGGACTGTGTCGAAGAGAAAATTTACGACTTCTAACTGACCAATATTTCCAGTATACTTCGCAGACTTGACGGAGAAGTCATCTCTTTTTGTATGGTCAGCGACTGTCGACACGAGAAACTTGACGACTTCCCAAACACGATTGGATGCTGCAAATTCGGCAGCATCGATGCAGCCCTGATCTCCGTTTGTCTGGTCAGCGACTGTGTGCACCAGAAACTCGAAGGCTTCCCACTGACCTTTAACTGTAGCAAATCTTGCAGCCTCGATGCAGCAGTCATCTCTTTTTTGTTTATCAACGACACTAAGCGCAAGAAACTCGAGGGCTTCTAACTGCCCCTCGCTTGCAGCAAATACTGAATAGCTTTTGCAGAAGTTATATATGTCGTTTTCTGTTTGTTGAAAAGTCAGATAACCTCTGAGTACCTCGACATCTCCTTTTTTGGCAGCCTTGTCAGCAGTAATTTGTTGGCTCATTCTACTTAGCACGCTGGTGAGTGATTTCCACTAGAAGGTAAATATTTCCCTGTTGATGGGTGAGTTGCGTTTTGAATTAAATTAACTTGAAGAAAGGGGAGGCACAGGGAGGCTGAAAGAGTGGAGGGTGGCTTCACTGCTTTAATGTTTGCAACGAATTTCAAATCATGAAATTTGATGAATCTTACTGATGCTCCATGCTGTCAGAGCGGCAGGTGTTTCAAAGGTTTGTGCAGCCAGTTGCCAGAAAGATTTTACCGCCTCATCTATCAGCTGCCCTCCCTTTTGCAGCCTCTGGCGAGGCCAACCACCCCAGCCGTAGCAACCGAAACTTCTCTCCTGAGCATGAGCGCTGAGTCCGTCGCCTTCGCCTCTGTGCACCCAGCATGGCAACGGAGAGGTAGTGACTGCAGCGGCCACCCCAAGCTGTACTTGATGAGGCTGAGCTGACCCATTGTGCCTCAGTGCAGTCTGAGATCTTCAAAATATATAAAATGCTGCTCAGTCCCTCACCTGTACTCGCAGCTCTAGCCAGTTGGTTGGCGAGCAGCTCGGCTCTCTGTCCCTCTCTCTCTGTCTCACCCTCACTGCCGACCCGCCACTCCTTCCAGTGCGAATTGAGATAAAGGACTCAGGTGCGCTGCTAGCGCCTCCACGTTGATGCCGTCAAGATGGCACCCGTCAGTGTTCAGGTCCCAGCCCAGAGTGACAGATCACAGTGCTCAGGTCCCAGCACAGAGTGACAGATCACAGTGCTCAGGTCCCAGTCCAGAGTGACAGATCACAGTGCTCAGGTCCCAGCCCAGAGTGACAGATCACAGTGCTCGGGTCCCAGTCCAGAGTGACAGATCACAGTGCTCAGGTCCCAGTCCAGAGTGACAGATCACAGTGCTCAAGTCCCAGCACAGAGCTAATCTCTCTAGAGAATCCCAGCCAATCCAAACCTCTCTTTCAGAGCAGAAACTCGTCACTGAGGAAGCGGCCAAAATTGTCCAGCAAGTAGCGGTCCATGCCGATGAGGCCATGGGATCTGAGTTGGCTGCTCACACTGTGGCTCAGTGCGGCCATCGAGTGCCTTGAAGACCGCTGGATCCGGGGCGAGTGCCGAAACATCAGCGTGCGCATCAGCCTTCTCTGGTCCTCGAAGCCCCAGTCTGTGATGGCGGAGGGCGAAGGAAAAAGTTATAAATTGGTCACTCTTGAAATTATCAATTGGTCACTCTCAAAATTATCAATTAGTCACTCTCAAAGTTATCAATTGGTCACTCTTAAAACGATCAATTGGTCACTCATGAAATTATCAATTGGTCACTCATGAAATTATCAATTGGTCACTCTTGATATTATCAATTGGTCACTCTTGATATTATCAATTGGTCACTCTTGATATTATCAATTGGTCACTCATGAAATTATCAATTGGTCACTCTTGATATTATCAATTGGTCACTCTTGATATTATCAATTGGTCACTCTTGATATTATCAATTGGTCACTCTTGATATTATCAATTGGTCACTCTTGAAATTATCAATTGGTCACTCTTGAAATTATCAATTGGTCACTCTTGAAATTATCAATTGGTCACTCTTGAAATTATCAATTGGTCACTCTTGAAATTATCAATTGGTCACTCTTGAAATTATCAATTGGTCACTCTTGAAATTATCAATTGGTCACTCTTGAAATTATCAATTGGTCACTCTTGAAATTATCAATTGGTCACTCTTGAAATTATCAATTGGTCACTCTTGAAATTATCAATTGGTCACTCTTGAAATTATCAATTGGTCACTCTTGAAATCATCCATTGGTCACTCTTGATATTATCAATTGGTCACTCTTGATATTGTTGTGAGCCCCGTCCTCCGGAGCAACGCCTACAGCTTTAACCTGTCGGGAAGCTGCGACCCCCAGGTCCCCAGTCAGAGCTCCCGTCCCGCGCCCTAGGGAGAAGCAGAAAAAGGAAAGTAACTCGCGAACACGAACTTACACACCGTAGCCGATGCAGTTCGCCGTGCACTTTTTATGGTAGATCGACGAGTCGTTAATAGCCAACGGAGGCGGACCAACGCGCGCAAGGGAGGAGTCTGCCCTCCAGACAGCGACTATATATTTTTCATTGGTCCTACGCGTACATGAATATAACTTAAGAACAAATGTACGGTACAGCAGGGGAGGTGGGGCGGGGTGGCGTGATCGGCGTACGCATTGATTATTGATTGGAGGGGTGGGGCAGACTGGAGGGTTGGGGCGGGGCAGGAGGGCGAGAAAGGGCACGATTGCACAACAATATTATCAATTGGTCACTCTTGATATTATCAATTGGTCACTCTTGATATTATCAATTGGTCACTCTTGATATTATCAATTGGTCACTCTTGAAACTACCAATTGGTACTCTTGAAATACTCGATTGGTTACTTTTGGTGACCTGTGCACAAGTTTATGTGGGTTAGGCTTCTCATGTTGTGAGCAGAGCGGTTGCTATGGGCTCGAATGAGGGTCTGACATCCTGACAGCCGCCTTCCAGACCAACTGCATTTGATTTTATTGTCCTGCGCCTGCGGTCCTGTGTGTCTGTCCATAATCTGCTACCTTCAAGATGTGTTGCATACTGAAATTATATTATGAAATCTGTGGTTTCAAACTAAGTCCTCGGATTCTTGAGTAGGCGCACCTGTCTCTTGGCGGGCCTCCCTGTCTCTTGGTTGGCGTCCCTGTCTCTTGGTTGGCGTCCCTGTCTCTTGGTTGGCGTCCCTGTCTCTTGGTTGCTGCAGAAAACAGTTTGGCATCCAGCAGCCATTTTTTACCATTCGTTGTCAGAGTAAACTTCGTGGAGTTCCCAAAATCAGCTTCTTTTTCAGCTGGTCAATCCAGTCTGCCCCAGTTCGGAGCAGCTGCTCACTTCTCCTGTGCGGGACAATGGGCGATGCACGCACAGCCGCACTTCCGGTTCAATAGAAGTTCTGGTTGCTAAGGGGAGCTGGATGTCACACCCCCAGACCCGCAGCAGCCGATGCCAACGATACTGCTATTAACTGCTTGATTTAAAGGCTAAAAATGTCCCTCTGACAGCTGGATTGACAGATCGCATGCTTTGATTTATGGCAAACATTCTTTTCATTGCATTGGCAAAATGACAGCAGCTTCAACTGAAGCGCACACAGCTGATTGCCCGCAGACGAAGACCTACGCTCTGCTGACGCATCTCAATGTGCCTTTCTTGACTGCCTACGGGGCCGCCGGTGCGCTGAGCTCCGTGCTCAACTCGTTCATCTTGGCGGCTGCTTGCAAAGGCGGCATCACGAAGAGGTCCAGCTTCCGCCGACTGCTCAGCATTGTGGCGGTGCTGAACTGCAGCCTAAGTAGCCTGCTGATTGCTCAGGTGAGTGGCGATGCTGAATTGCAGCTTGAGCAGCCTGCTGATTGCTCAGGTGAGTGGTGATGCTGAACTGCAGCCTGAGCAGCCTGCTGATTGCTCAGGTGAGTGGCGACGCTGAACTGCAGCCTGAGCAGCCTGCTGATTGCTCAGGTGAGTGGTGATGCTGAACTGCAGCCTGAGCAGCCTGCTGATTGCTCAGGTGAGTGGTGATTCTGAACTGCAGCCTGAGCAGCCTGCTGATTGCTCAGGTGAGTGGTGATGCTGAACTGCAGCTTGAGCAGCCTGCTGATTGCTCAGGTGAGTGGTGATGCTGAACTGCAGCCTGAGCAGCCTGCTGATTGCTCAGGTGAGTGGTGATTCTGAACTGCAGCCTGAGCAGCCTGCTGATTGCTCAGGTGAGTGGTGATGCTGAACTGCAGCTTGAGCAGCCTGCTGATTGCTCAGGTGAGTGGCGATGCGCTAGACTGCAATCATAACTATACGAATACAATACTTAACAGGTTCCTCCTAATTCTTTGCACTTGCATGATCATAGCTGGGCCGATTTCTATTAAGCTAAAATGCTTAATTATATGAGTAGTTTAATTAAAATGAAGACACAATGAATTAAACACGTTGAAAACCATGAGGGGCTTTAGCATGTGGCCATAATGTGGACCTTCGGCGACATTTTCTCGCAACCAGCTCTCTGACGTCAACTCTGTCCATTCAGCTGACCAGGAGCACTAAAATATTTAGGCACGAACTCATCAAAACGATCACACACGGTTGTGTACAGCGGCCCTGGCTTTCTACGCGTCAGAGACATGTACATGAACAATGAGTTTGTGTGCACACTGCAATTCCCAAATGAATCGAACCATATATGAGTGCGTAGTTTAACGCGAAATTATAGAATTTAATTAGCTGCTCTATCTGTCCTCACTGCAGCCTTGAATAAATACTGTGTACTTCGCATCATTTATATTGTCACAGTTATCCTTTAAGTAAATTTGCATTAAAACCTGTGCATTCCAGTTTTACCATATGAAAACAGGCGATTAGAAAATTAACAAGGCAAGAAAACTGTCAATAAAAAACTGATTGCCTGGACTGGGAATAAATTATAGCATAGTAATGCTAGTCTCAAGGTTTTAGCCTTTGTGTACTTTAACAGCAGAAGTTGCTACTGCTGCTGCTGTTGTTCGTTTAACTTCAGCAAACAGACAGACAGACGGAAGGATCCGCGATATAATTCCTGGGAAATGTTGGAAGAAAATTGGGTCTCACAATCAGAAAGGAATTGTCTTGAGCAAATAGTATCGCAGCCCCAGAGTCCGCGAGACTTGTTATTAAGCTAAGCCATAAATGGTAGCCAATGCACCTAAACGTATAATGTCTGCACTGCCCGCATTCAGTTGAGTATAGGGATACAGTGTGCAGAAGTATATAGCATAGCTACCTGACGGGCAGGCTTATATTCGTTTCGGTAAAGACTTTATTACTTCTTACAGTAGTAGGTAATCCAAAACCCCAGCTGTCTAAGATTAGTATATTGCTCTATTGGGCTGCGGGCATAAAACTGCAATTTAATTATTATTCTGTCCGGGGGTCCTCGAGTTCAAACAGATAAGGAATTAGCTGCATGGATTGCTGTGCGCAGCTGTGGCGTGACTGCAAGTTCTTTGATCGGCTCACAGGTTCTCTCTCTTTCTCTCTCTTTAGCCCACGAGGTTAGAGAATTTCTTGTAAACGTAGATTTTTCGTGTCTCTTTTTCGGTTCAATGACAGTCGATTTTCATTCGGTAGTGTTGCCGATTAAAAATCGACTTTTAGCAATCGATTGAGCACTTACACTTGGAGTCGAGTACGCACTTTTATATGGGCCTTTCATTGGAGATTTCTGTACGCACGATCGACTGCTCTTTTTACTTATAATAGCTCATTGCTATAAGAAGAAAAAAATTAGTTTTAATATTTTGTTCAAAGTAGATGCTTCGCTTCATCTCTACTTATTTTTTCTGGTGCTGGGGGCACCTGGTTTCTGCATGGTGCCTCTGGCGCCCCTGCATGGTGCTGGCGCCCCTGGTGCTGGCGCCCCTGCATGGTGCTGGCGCCCCTGGTGCTGGCGCCCCTGGTGCTGGCGCCCCTGGTGCTGGCGCCCCTGGTGCTGGCGCCCCTGGTGCTGGCGCCCCTGGTGCTGGCGCCCCTGGTGCTGGCGCCCCTGGTGCTGGCGCCCCTGGTGCTGGCGCCCCTGGTGCTAAAGCCCCTGGTGCTAAAGCCCCTGGTGCTAAAGCCCCTGGTGCTAAAGCCCCTGGTGCTAAGGCCCCTGGTGCTAAAGCCCCTGGTGCTAAAGCCCCTGGTGCTAAAGCCCCTGGTGCTAAAGCCCCTGGTGCTAAAGCCCCTGGTGCTAAAGCCCCTGGTGCTAAAGCCCCTGGTGCTAAAGCCCCTGGTGCTAAAGCCCCTGGTGCTAAAGCCCCTGGTGCTGGCGCCCCTGGTGCTAAAGCCCCTGGTGCTAAAGCCCCTGGTGCTAAAGCCCCTGGTGCTAAAGCCCCTGGTGCTAAAGCCCCTGGTGCTAAATCCCCTGGTGCTAAAGCCCCTGGTGCTTAAGCCCCTGGTGCTGGCGCCCCTCGTGCTGGCGCTCTGGTGCTTGTCAACTTTGACATATCGCCATTCAACTGCTGACAAATCATATCATTCAACTTTAAATGACAGTAGGAGTTTACATTTTCGTTTTAGAAAGTCGAGCTTCATCATTCCATTTAAAAGGTACGCATACGCTTGAAGAACCATCGAATGGCATTGCCACACACACAGATATATAGTCTTACAGTACAAGTGGCAACGAGTATGCATGTTGAAGCTATGGCGTTACAAGCTGCAGATACGAATATAAAAATTCATTTACAGCACCTAAGGGAGGCACTGAGTGCACTGCATCTGCACTCTGCATGCGATGAATCAGTGCATTTCGCTTTGGCAGTATATAGCAAACATACATGCATAGCAAACTGGGGGTTGTATTTCCTCGAACCGAGGCACCACACTAAACTAGGTACTAGCTAGTGGATGCTTTTTCTGCAACAATAAAGCAGCAATCATCTTCATCAGTCACCCCCAGCCCCAGCAGCCCCTCAGCTATTAGTATGTAGCTACATTAACAGCATTTCGATCTTTGCACTTTGCTTCGCTTCAAGCTGACGGTTTTTCTAACGATGCACTCTACTCTTGGAAAATAATATGCTATAAAGTTTTTTTGTGATGCGATCTGTATCGCGATAGTTAGTACAAACTGGTTAAATAATTGTTTTCTTTGTTGTAATCTGTATGATTGGGCTTTATCGAGCTTTATAACCTTAAAACTACGCTCGTAATTCAACGAAGTGAAACTTAAAGCTTACGACTTTTCGACAACGATATGAAGAATTTTTGAGCTTGTGAATATTCGAGCTCGTGAAACTTCGGGATTGTGACATGGGGGGGGGGATCGGCTGACCCCCTTGACCCCATTAAATCCGTCACTGCAGTAACTATCCACCCCACTGATTACGATCGAGTATGATCATTTGATTTGATTGATATGTAGTGGCCGAAGCGTTCCTAAACGCTTTCGAATATTCCTAATTTGAATGGCGTATTGTATTGTACAGTACTTTTCCTTCGACAGAGTAAGGATAATCTTGCGTTTTAGAAGCACAAATTCGAATTTACTTGAAAAAGAAACTCGCTGAGTGCATGCCGTCTTGTTCACGCCGTATAATAAAATTTGTGAAGGCATTCAAACATTAAGACTCAACACTAAAAAAAATATTATATGTAAGAATGCCGCCAAAGAAGAGTAGTTGTTATGATAAAATCAAACAAAAAGAAAATGAGAAACCACAAAACATAATAGGCAATAGCACAACACAAAGCACAACTGAAATGGCGCGATTTCTTCTAGGTCAAAAGTGCCGCGCAGTCCGTGCAACCCCTCCCTCACTCTCTCCTCCCCCTCCGCCAGAGCGTTATGCGCAACGCGTAGTAGCGAAATCACCCCACCATAATTGCACCCACCCCAGCCCACCCCACCCCAGTGTACATTCACTGCCTGGGGGGAGAGGGGTGAATTGTTTAACAAAAGCGCCACCGCTGTCCAGGCCCAGCGCAAAGTCAATTCGCTACCCTTCCGTCCCCTGCCCCTGCACCCCTCAATTTCAAGTGAGAGGGAGCAGAGGGTTCACTCCAGGCAGCCCCCTCACTTTCCAGCAAATCTTAGATAAGGCCGCCCCGCTTGTCATCCAGTCAAATGTACATTGGCTGGAATAACCGCCACCGGGGCTGGATATTTGCACAACTTGAACGATGCACAATTTTGCTTATATAATTAAAACGACCTTGAACTTCCAGCAGAGTAAAGTAGTAAGGGAGACTCCGTTCCGTTATCCTAAAATGGTCTGTCTGTCCTTTTCTACGATTTTCCCAATCTGATTCTCCCACACGCCATCCATCGCACCATTCTTCCGCGTGTGTCACCGAGAAGTATTTTAAAGTGCATTGTATACTTTATTTGTATTGTGTTATGCTATTGAAAGATTCAAGCTCTAGCGATTGAAGTTAAAAACAAATAAACTAAACTTACAGACGAAAGTACGCAAAAGCAAATGGTGTTGCTTTTAACCAGCTGATTTACTTGCTATAAATAGACACTTATAATACCCTAAAGAATGTAAGTGCAACGGCACTCAATTCGACTTGATGAAGTCAGCTACAACAACCAGTCGAATTTTGTGGAACTACAATCGAATTCATTCGAGCTCGAATTTTCTCCGGGCCTCCGATTCGAGTCCGGATTTCGAGTTGCGAGGCCTATTGTTGCAGACTGTTGGCTACGACTTGATCCCGGGTTTGAGCTAGACCATCTCAGCGGCTGTGCTACAGCAACAGGTAGGTGAGTTTCATTTTCCAAATTTGTTAATAATTAATAAATGCTACGTTTGCATGACGCAGCAATTATGAATTTGGAAGAGTACTCGTATATAGAAAATAACTACAAATACTACCAAGGGCAGATATAGCTAGAAAATCCTTACCGTCACCCTTTGCTCCCTCCGTCACCCTCTGTTTTGTCCCCTCCGTCACCCTCTGTCCCCTCCGTCACCCTCTGTCCCCTCCGTCACCCTCTGTCCCCTCCGTCACCCTCTGTCCCCTCCGTCACCCTCTGTCACCCTCTGTCCCCTCCGTCACCCTCTGTCCTCTCCGTCACCCTTTGTCTTGTTCCCTCCGTCACCCTTTGTCTTGTTCCCTCCGTCACCCTCTGTCCCCTCCGTCACCCTCTGTCCCCTCCGTCACCCTCTGTCCCCTCCGTCACCCTCTGTCCCCTCCGTCACCCTCCGTCACCCTCTGTCCCCTCCGTCACCCTCTGTCCCCTCCGTCACCCTCCGTCACCCTCTGTCCCCTCCGTCACCCTCTGTCCCCTCCGTCACCCTCTGTCCCCTCCGTCACCCTCTGTCCCCTCCGTCACCCTCTGTCCCCTCCGTCACACTGTCACCCTCTGTACCCTCCGTCACACTGTCACCCTCTGTACCCTCCGTCACCCTATCTCCCCTCCCCGCCTGGCTGTTGTTCCGGATGTACTCCGTTTTTCATCCGGTGTCCGGATTCAATTCCGGATGAAACGGGAGACATGAAACGTGTTCGTCTGGTTTGTAGACATAACTTTCAGTTTTTCTCCGGTTTTCAAATGGCAGAAATACATTACACTCCCGGATGAAAACTGGAATTGCAGCCGGATGAATTGCCGCAGGACAAGGCCAAAATTTGCTAGGCGGGTCCCTCACCCTCTGTTCCCTCCATCACCCTCTGCCCCCACTGTCACCCTCTGCTCCGTCACCCTCTGCCCCCACTGTCACCCTCTGCCCCCTCCGTCACCCTCTGTCCCCTCCGTCACCCTGTCCCCTCCGTTACCCTCTGTCCCCTCCGTCATCCTCTGTCCTTCCCTCTTGCACCCTCTGTCCCGTCCCCTCCGTCACCCTATGTCCCTCCGTCACCCTCTGTCCCCTCCGTCACCCTCTGTTCCCTCCGTCATCCTCTGTCCTTCCCTCTTGCACCCTCTGTCCCGTCCCCTCCGTCACCCTATGTCCCCTCCGTTACCCTCTGTCCCCTCCGTCACCCTCTGTTCCCTCCGTCACCCTGTCCCCTCCGTTACCCTCTGTTCCCTCCGTCATCCTCTGTCCTTCCCTCTTGCACCCTCTGTCCCGTCCCCTCCATCACCCTTTGTCCCCTCCGTCACCCTCTGTCCCCTCCGTCATCCTCTGTCCCCCACTCCTGCACCCTCTGTCCCCTCCGTTAACCTCTGTCCTTCCCTATCGCACCTCTGTTCCCTCCCTCACTCTGTTCCCTCCGTCACCCTCTGCCCCCTCTCTGTCCCTCCCTCAGCTTCTGTCCCCTCCGTCACCCTCTGTCCCCTCTGTCACCCTTTGTCCCCTCTGTCCCTCCCTCAGTCTGTCCCCTCCGTCACCCTCTCTCTCATCCGTCACCCTGTGTCCCCTCCGCAACATTTTATTGTTCCCTCCTTTACCCTCTGTACCCTCTAGGCTCTATCTGTCCCCTCCCTCTCCCTGATTCCCATTGCCTCACATTCTGTCAAAATAAAAACTTGAAAGTTTAAGTTCGCGCAAACCTCGCAGGCACGCAACCCCTGACTGATTAAACATTTCTCTTATTAGTTATTCCAATTTCTAGTGTTGTATTTATTTATTTAGAGTTTGCGCGCACCAGGTGTCACCCTGGTTGCACAAACGGTAAAGCAACACCTAAGAACATTTTAATTAAAATCCAAGTTTGACCTGCGCTATTTGCGGGCTGAGAAAGAAAAAAATTCTAAGCCATGTATAAGCGCAGCGGATTAATTACTCATACCCTGTTGTTGGTGTAACAGAATATACAGAAATAATACTTGTTAGGGTGAAGCAGGTGCAAGACATGAACCCTGTCGTAGCTGTAAATAAATGTTTAAACATTTCAGCTAGCATGTTGAATAGTTTACTTGAAAGTTCGACCGTACTGGTCTAAAACTATATTGAGCTAGTTTTAACATTTCAAGCACCATATTTCGTTTTTCGCTTAACAAAGCTTGTTCTACACAACGTGCTCAAGTGTATTTATGGCGAAAATGTAGCATTTTTCTCTTTTCATGTTGTTAGAATTCCAGTGTAAAAAATTAGTTCTTATTCTTAATCTTCTGGGTTTTTTATTGATTGAAAATACAATTTGATAAAGTCAGTTACTGCTGCTCTCACTGTTATAATGCAACAAATGACAACTTCATTGAGTATAGAGATTGACAGTCGTGACAGATTCCTTATCAGTCCTGCCCTATGCCGACCTTTCCTGCTCCTGCCTTTAATATTGATAATCTCATTTCTTCTCAGTCCAAATGTCTCTCCTTCGCATGATCTTTAAAAGTTTTTTTTCATTTTTTTTCAACGTTTCCAATGTTTTCTCGCCGTCCCAAATGAGTATAAATGCTATTTTCTGTCAGCTCAAGCTGAATTTTATTTTTCAATTCCACGTGCGCACTTCTCAACTCAACTCAAGAGTCGAACTCGTTCTTGCCGGCTCGCATTTCACGCGTTTTTTTTCTCGGTACAAAATGCGATCGATTGTAGAAAAAAGAGCGCGTTAGCAATGCGCGTTTTCCAGTCGAATATTATTGAAATCTGTCTCTTGGTTGTTCACTGAGCTGTTAATGTCTGTCTTTTTCAAGCAGTGAGCAGTTTAGTTTACAGCCTGACAACTGTAACTCTGCCTCTGCCCCCCACCTCACTCCAAAGAAGCACAGCTAGCCTGGCTGCAGTTAGCTTATAAAGCAAAATTTCTGCGATTAAAGTAGGACCCAGATAATATCTTATCAATTCCTATACAAATAAACGCATGTGTGCAATTTAATGCCCAACATGCCGCGTCCAATCAGCAGTTTGGGGGACTCGTGCGGTTTTTCTCTTTAAGCAACAATCGGTTTGGAAAAATCTGGCCACTGACACTCTGCGCTTACCTATATAGTACTTTCAAGCCTTAAACTGACCTGACTTGTCCTTGCAGACAGCCAGCTGTGAGTGCTGTGGCCCCGCTATGCCATCCCAAGCAGTTATTGGCAGGAAATTCAACACCAGACGGCGTCGGTGCATCCGTCGATGCGTTGGCTGCTTCTGCGGCGTCCTCGCCCTGCTATGCATCGCAGTGGGAGTTGGAATCACGTTTGCATTTGACTATGTCTTCCAGGAGCAGCTCAAGGTGATGATGCCTCTGGCTAACGGGTCAATGTCCTACAGGGGCTGGTCCGAGCCGCCTAACAAGATCACGTTCCAGATCTGGCTGTGGAACATCACCAACCCCAAGGAGGTGATCATGGGCCAGCGGCCCGTGCTGCAACAGGTTGGCCCGTTCGCATTTGCCGAACGGCGCTACAAAGCTAACATTACATTTTATCCAAATGACACTGTGTCCTTTTTTGAATATCAGCAGTTCTTTTACCTACCCGAAAAGTCTTGCGGCAACATCTCTGAGTTGATGATCACCTCTGTAAACATGCCGTACGCCGTCACCAGCATCCAGATGAAGGCAGTTTCGCCGTTCATGCGCAACATAGCGGGCAGAATGTTTGCCCAGAACAGTGGCGGCCTGTTCATTACTAGACCGGCGTCTGAGATTCTGCACGGCTACAAGGACGGAGCTTTGAGCATAGTCGAAGGCATGGTACGTCGTTTCCTGCCGCACATGCCCTTCCAGAGCACTTCTGGCCTGTTCATTGGCACCAACAACACGCACAAGGGCCAGTTTCTGGTCCACACAGGCCGGGGGAATCTGTCCAGCTTCAACAGAGTCCAACGGTGGAACGGCGAACCGGAGTTGAGCGTCTGGCCGGAGAAGAGCGCCAATAAAATTGTTGGCACAGACGGCAGCATGTTCGGTCCAGGGGTGACGTCATCATCGAAGCTGGACATTTTCAGCACGGACATCTGCTTGTCCCTGCATCTTGTTTACGAGAAACCAGCCGACATTGAGGGCATTCCAGCGTTGGGCTTTCGACCTTCGCCGGAGATTATGCTCAATGCAACTCTGAGACCAGAGAATAAAGCGTTCTGCTCAGAGAGCGGCTGTCTGGACTCTGGCGTGCTCAACATCAGCCTGTGCAAAGGCGGCGTGCCTCTGGCCATCTCGTCGCCGCACTTCACTAACGCACCGACCTACGCTAAAGCTGTGATCGGCGTGAGTCCAAGCGAGGAGGAGTTCGGCACTGCCATCTGCATCGAGCCCAACACTGGATTTGTCATCAACGCCCAGCGTCGAATGCAGATGAACATCATGCTGGAACGAATTAGCGGCTTCACTGACACTGAAAAATTGATCGATCCAATGCTCATGATGCCGCTGATGTGGCTGAATGAGTCTGGCCGCATCGATCCAGTGTCAGCCGAGCTGTTCAAAGCGCACCTGCTGGCCCCAATCCAGATTGTCGCGCTGGCCCAGTGGGTCATCATCGCTGTTGGCATCGTCTGGATCTCCGCTGTGGCGCTGACCTGCAGTCTGCTGGCTAGACGGCGGCGGAGACGGCGGCAGAACCGACCGAGCAGGCAGATTGTGCTCAACCGTATATCGGACGACTCGGATGTAACGGCCGATGCGGGCCTGATCAGAAAACTGCAAGATCCGAACCTGCGCGAGTCGAACATTGTCTGATCAATTCGTGTTTTTTGCGTTGGTAAATCATGCAGTTAAAAAATTCTAGTTCAAACAAAAAGGTCGCAAAAGTGCCGAAGCCTACCTACTACAAATAATTACAGCTTAGTGTTAGTTAGGCTACTTTAAGTAGGTAAGTAAGTTGACTGCACTTCTAGAACGGAATTTTCGACGCAGGCTTTCTCAAATGATTTTATTACTTCCAAAAATGATCCTTACTCACTTAAAATCGAAAGGTTTTCATTGTGCAATAGTACAAATATTCGGTTTTATTGAATTGCTCTTTGACGCGATCCGAAGGCTTCCTTTTATCTACTGCTAGACTCGTGCTATTATTACATGCTTCTGTAGAGCAATGTGTGCCATGTTCTCTCAGTAATATCAGTTATCCTTCCATTTCAGGCAAATCGGTGCCAAAATTTGCTAAATTTATATTACTGTTTTCTACTAGAAAATTTTTTGCGTCACCAGTAAAGGGTTTTGACTTGCCTTGTAATTAAAAAAATAATTATCTGTGTAAACTTTGATTTGAGCTGCTTGAGCCAGAACTTTTCTCTTGCAGTTTTAGCTTCACCTGTAAGAGCGCTTTTTAATTAAATTTTAACCAACAATGTACTTTGCTCGCCAAGTACAATTTTTTTAGCTGCCGTTATAACTTTAGACCGCGCTTTCCGAAACTGTATGACTTCTGCTTCCGTTTGAACCATAGCGATGTACTACTTCTCGTCAATTTCTTTGCGATTTATTTTTTTTTGATATCCTATAAATCAACTGATTTTTAGTCTTCTTGTCACATCCGTGCCACAAATCCCCAACTGCTGCTACCAACTCTGAATTACCTGCATGCCAAATCTTAAATTGTCCATCTGATTGTCCATTCTTTATCTATTTAGCTAACAACCGTTTATCAGCTTGATAGATTCTGCAGGGTTCACATTGAATTATCCAATAAATATATTGTAGCAAATCTGTATAAAAAAGGAATTATTTTACCTGTTTAGTGCCGAAAAACCGAGAAATTAATTAAAGAAGGCTCACCTTTGTCAATTAATGTTGGACATAATAGCTAATTAGAAGGCTAACAACATGCACGAAGGCATTTGCTGTTAAGTTAAGACTGCAGTGACAATTACACACAGGCTAAAATGCCATATTCACTCGCTAGTCGACTTTCATTGTCTTACTTGTAATAATATTAATTATGCCCATAATTGATGAGGTTTTCCGCTAAGAAAGGTTTTAAGCTTATTGACGTGGTACAGAATGGTTGAGAATATGCTCAAATTAAGCTTGTTTATAGACAATGGGTGAAACTTCAAATCCAATATTACACAGTCTAACTAAGGCACTTTCGCTTCTCTCCGTGACGTCAAATCTATAGTTAAACTGTTTAAAAATATGCAGTAATTGCATGTAATTTTGCCGCACCTGTGACCAGTGGCGGCGCAGTATCTCTGGTTGGGGGGGGGGGGGGGCAGTAGTTACATGTGTAGGTGGTCACCCCCTTTCCCTACCAATTGTAATTAAACAAATAAAAACAGTTGAATTAGAACACAATTTTTCTAAGAAAGTAAAAAATTACGAACAAATTATGATACGTCTTACAAAACGAATGTACAACACGAAAATTCGTATAAAAATGCATTTTTAATCATTGGTGCAAGTTGCATAGCAGGGGCCGTGACCATCTGCCCTCCCTTCCTAGGTCTTTTAGAGGGCCGTGAGGATGGTAGGGTGGTCACCCCTCTTGAGGCAGTGACCTGTGGTCACCTGGGGGCAGCTGCCCCCCTGGGCCCCTCCCCCCTGCCCCGCCACTGAACTGTGACTGGAATTATTAACTGGTTACACTGAAGACTTTACATGTAGGCGTCACACGACCCGCACGGCTCCTCAAAATGATTAGAAATTCAGGGGCCGCTGTAGACCCTGTGTGAGCTGTGCATGAGTCCGTGCCTGTGTAAAGTACTGGTGCGCTTTGCATGTGCTCAGAAGTCAGCGCTGGTTGTGGGGCGATGTCGCCGAAGGCTTATTACCAGGGTGTCCACTGTCCTGCGGATATTAATATTCTATATTAACTTTATTATTATTTTTGCTTGAAAACACTGCACTGCCCTGCTCCTCTTCTCACTCTGAACCTTGCGTCTAGTCTCAGTCTGTAGCTAGCTCTAATCTCACCATTTGCTGTTTCTCCTTCTACCCAGGGCTTTTAGTACAACAATAAAGTTAACCAATTTTCGGCAGAAATCGCGCCACAAAATATCTTGTCATGTTTCTATACTCTCCCTGCCATTTAGTCTCACCTTGTGTCTGTAATCTCACCCTGTGTGTGTGTTCCTATCTCAATTTGTGTCTAATATCACCTCACCTGTGCCTACCAACTCATTATAGACATCACCAGTGTCTCACCTTTTGTCTAGTCTCACCCAGTGAATAATCTCACCCTGTGTACCTTATCTCACATTGTGTCTCTAATCTCACCCCGTGTCTCTAATCCAACCTGTTTCTAAACTCACCGGCGTCTTTAAACTCATCAAAAGCCTCTAATCTCACCTTTTAACTAGTCTCCCCCAGTGACTAATCTCACCCTGTGTGTCTACTCTAATTATGAGTCTCCAATCTTATCCTGTATCGACGATCTCACCTGTGTGTTTCAAATCCCACCCGCTGTCCTCTCTACTTTCACCCTGTCTCTATTTGTCTCAAGCTGCCTCTCCCCTCATCGACTCAGGTGAGTTTGCATTGCCTAACTAGTACAAAGGACATGCATGCTAATTACTGCCGGGATAATATTTAGCTCAGCACTTAAATTGTTTCTCAGCCCTGCTATCACTCCTCGCTAATCGATGGGGAGAAAAAACTCCTCAGTTGGTTGCTATGCAAGGCGTATAAAAGCTGCATATAGTTCTGCGATCGTGCATGGGGTTTTTATGGAATTGCCGAGGGCTGCTATTGGATAGGGGAATAGTTGAAGGTAAAATGCATTTAAACCATTGGCACGTGTTACAGTGGATAATTTCATTCTCAACTACAATTGTCTTATACTCTCCAACACGCTCTCACTCAATTAAATGGCTCCCGCCTATCTATGCCTCATCGGGTGCACTCATTGACGCGCAGACATGGTGATACAGTATTTTTTCTCTCTGGCAATAATTTCTCACCCCTATCTCTCAACCTAGGGGGTATATATGACTCGGTTGCACTTTCAACTTTCAACGTTTTTGTCTTTCATCCACTAGAGCTTGATCATGGGGGGTCGCCATGGATTTTATGGGGGGGGGACAAAGCCAAGAATTCAACATTTAAATGTACATGACTAAATTTTGGCACTCTCATTTTGGCGCCGCAGGCATTCCTTTTGGCGCCTCAGGCAGGCACTTATTTTGGCGCCGCAGGCACTCCTTTTGGCGCCGAAGTCGATATATTTTGGCGCCTTGAAGAAAAATTATTGATTGCCACAACGACTCACAAGGTGGGGTGGGGGGACAAAAGCATTGGCGTGTCCCCCCCAGAGCTTTTACTGGGGGGTATGTCCCCCCTGTCCTCCCCCCCGGTGGCGACGCGCCTGTTACTAACGTTTGGTTGCTGTGTCAATTTGATTCATGCTTCATTCGTTCCTGCGAGCCTGTGAGCCGTTGCCTCTGTCTCCGCACTGTAATTAATCCTGCTATTTGAGTCGATTAGTTTGTGAGCTTAGCAAAGTTTTTAATTCTAAATGCATCAAGCTCAAATGAGCCATTCTTTTGATTAGTGTAGTCGACCCAAAAACTTGTGAGAAATTCCAATTTTTTATGAAAGATTCGTACTTTTAAAGGCTTTTTTCTTATCGCGATCTCTAATTTCATTTGTACCCGTGTAGGTGCATGCAATTAAATGTGTTTTGTTGTGGCTGTGTTGTGGTTTTGCTGTAGTTGTGTATAACGGCGTCTAATATGTAGTTTATGTAGTTTAGTCCTTTAGGAGTTGTGCTGAGGTGTGGGTTGTTTTTTGGCATGTACTCGTATAGGAGTTATAGCTCTTTCAGTCAACGCTTTTGATAACACAATTTCATGCATCGGAAGGTCCGTGGCTTAAGGGTTCGCGCCAGCTCCCATTTGGTTTGAACGTGAACTATGGCTGCCCTGCAGGCATATAGTAGGTATTTTATGGTATCGTGTTCCCCGATTGTTAAGCGTATAGCGTTATCAGCTCACGCCATCAGCTAATGGAGGCCTCTTTATTTCTTGTTTCTTGTCTTTGCAGAGCGATTTCTACAACAGATTTTTTTCAGGCCAACTCCGCATATGAGCTGTGATGCCAGTTGGTGTTGGACGGAGATGTCAGGATTGTAACAGCTGGAAGTACGGTACACACAAGTCTCTTTTTTCCACATTATCTATGGTGACTGCCTTTTTATTTTCTTTCACTTTCCTGGCTGCTTTTATTTTCATGAACAGTCATAAAAGCCTTTGTTTTTTGTCTAAATGCCTGTGCTTATGTATCAGATAACTCGCAATCTTTCGTCTAAAGATCCCCCTTACTTCGTCTCTATATACCCTCCACCCCCTGTCCCCTCTAACCCTTTCTATCTATCTCTCTATCTACCCTTTTATATCCCTCCCTATCTCCCTTGGTATCTCCCTATATACCCATCTATCTCCTTTCCTATCTCCCTTCCTATCTCCCTTCCTATCTCCTTTCCTATCTCCTTTCCTATCTCCTTCCTATCTCCCTTCCTATCTCCCTTGGTATCTCCCTTCCTATCTCCCTTCCTATCTCCCTTCCTATCTCCCTTCCTATCTCCCTTCCTATCTCCCTTCCTATCTCCCTTCCTATCTCCCTTCCTATCTCCCTATCTCCCTTCCTATCTCTCTTCTATCTCCCTTCCTATCTCCCTTCCTATCTCCCTTCCTATCTTCCTTCCTATCTCCCTTCCTCTCTCCCTTCCTACCTCCTTCCCTATCTCCATTCTATTTGCCATTTTCCTTCCTATCTCCCTTCCTATCTCCCTTCCTATCTCCCTTCCTATCTCCCTTCCTATCTCCCTTCCTATCTCCCTTTCTCTCTCCCTTCCTATCTCCCTTCCTATCTCCCTTTCTCTCTCCCTTTCTATCTCCCTTTCTATCTCCCTTCCTATCTCCCTTCCTATCTCCCTTCCTATCTCCCTTCCTATCTCCCTTCCTATCTCCCTTCCTATCTCCCTATCTCCCTTCCTATCTCTCTTCTATCTCCCTTCCTATCTCCCTTCCTATCTCCCTTCCTATCTTCCTTCCGATCTCCCTTCCTCTCTCCCTTCCTACCTCCTTCCCTATCTCCATTCTATTTCCCATTTTCCTTCCTATCTCCCTTCCTATCTCCCTTCCTATCTCCCTTCCTATCTCCCTTCCTATCTCCCTTTCTCTCTCCCTTCCTATCTCCCTTCCTATCTCCCTTTCTCTCTCCCTTCCTATCTCCCTTTCTATCTCCCTTCCTATCTCCCTTCCTATCTCCCTTCCTATCTCCCTTCCTATCTCCCTTCCTATCTCCCTTTCTCTCTTCCTTTCTATCTCCCTTTCTATCTCCCTTCCTACCTCCTTCCCTATCTCCATTCTATTTCCCATTTTCCTTCCTATCTCCCTTCCTATCTCCCCTCCTATCTCCCCTTCGATCTCCATTCATATCTTACCCTTTTCTATTTATACTCGATCTCTTCTTAATCCCCTCTTTTTCTTCTCTCTTTCCCCCTTTCTATTGCTTTCCCGTGTCTCTTATTTCACTTCCTTTTCCATCGCTTCCTTCTTCGCTTCCCCACACCTGTGCTATTCTCAAAACCCCAGTCAACCTGAATAATTTTCACCTTCCTCTCCATCTTCACACTCGCTCCCGGTGATCTATTTCCGGAATTCTAATCCCTGCCTGAAAATTTCCCTCAAATTTCTTCAGCAATGCCTCACTTGATCAACTGCTCATTTTTGCGACGAGGCCAAAGAAGCATGTGCTTTGTTTAAATAAGAATTCAAAAGTACAACTCAGAATTAATAGCATAATACATGTATAAAGGACTTTGGGAGAACTTTTACGATTTGATCAAATAATAGCAGTTATAATCTTTGCGTTAAAGTCTGACAAATGTAACTGCAGATAAAAGCCTTCGAATTCAGACCAGAAATTGCACTTTTAATTTGAGCTTTGCATGCCTCAATCGTGTGTGAGTGTGACGATAGCTTGTGTAAACATGTCGATGGGACTTTGGGAGAATTCCTTTAATTTTTAATTACAGTATTCGCCATGCAGTTGTACTATTGATGTTAAAGAACCAAGGAAAGAAGAATTTCGCTTTCGACGTCGATATAATAATATGATGGTCATACATCGGCTGAAATTCGTGGTGTTATTGTAAAAGTACGCATGCCTCTGCTGCAAGACAACAGACAGACAAGCAGAACCGATTGAACAGAGTAGTTTCTGTCTGCGTTGAGTTCCAAGTCTTATAGCGACTTTTTTAATAAAAAAGCACAAGCAATTTTTCTGCCTAGCCAATGTCTGCTTCAGCTGGCGCCATCGGCTCGTGTTCGTCTCTCTCCCTTCCTACCTCTTTCCCTATCTCCATTCTATCAATATTTCCCTTCCTATCTCCCTTCCTATCTCTCTTTCTCCCTTCCTACCGCTTTCCTTATCTCCATTCTATCTCCCTATCTCCCTTCCTATCTCCCTTCCTATCTCCCTTCCTATCTCCCTTCCTATCTCCCTTCTATTTCCCATTTCCCTTCCTATCTCCCTTCCTACCTCTTTCCCTATCTCCATTCTATTTCCCTTCCTATTTCCCTTCCTATCTCCCTTCCTATCTCCCTTCCTATCTCTCTTTCTCTCTCCCTTCCTACCGCTTTCCTTATCTCCATTCTATCTCTCTTCTATCTCTCTTCCTATCTCCCTTCCTATCTCCCTTCCTATCTCCCTTCTATTTCCCATTTCCCTTCCTATCTCCCTTCCTACCTCTTTCCCTATCTCCATTCTATCTCCCTTCCTATCTCCTCTCCTCTCTCCCTTCCAATGTTCCTTCCTATCTCCCTTCCTATCCCTTCTATTTCCCATTTCCCTTCCTGAGAAACGGGAATAGGAGATAGCGTGTGTATGAGTGCGTCACTGCGTTCAGTATTGGCGCCCTTGAATGTGCTCAAGGAGTGAGCAGAATGAGTTCATAATTGCCGTCAGAGCTGGTCATTGTAGGGCGATGTCTCCGAAAGGCGTTTCGCGAGGGTAACATTATTATTATTACATACTCAACGCGTACAGACGGTATCAGGAACAATACAGACAGGACACAAGGAATTGCAGCGCCTAAATTACTAGACTGGACAAAACAGAAAGGACCGAAAGTATATTGTAGGTCGGGGGGACATCTCGACTGCAAGCCTCACCCTAAATTAAACTGGAAATCTATATTTTAGATATTTCAGTAGATATATTTAAGGATTAGCGAGAATTAAAAACAGAAAAATAACAAATTTGGCGTAGATTTAAAATTATTTGACGTATTTATTGGGTTGGGTGGGGGCAGCATCTATGCAGACTCCCTAATTACTCGAGAACTTTCCCGTCTTCATCGACTTGCTCCTTTCAGCCAATCAGCAGGTGACCCGCCTCATTGGGCAGTAGGGCTCTCTCAGTCTTGTCCATAAATTCCTTTTCTTAAGCCAGAAAGCAGTAGTTTTTATTGGCTAATTAGCTCTGTTTTTAAAAAAACAACAACCAGATTAACAGCAATCAAATAATTGATTTTAAATTCTAAAAATGGGAATACAATCCAACGGCAGCAACGGTGCCGACCGGACGCAAGATTCCAGCGACGACTCAATGCTGGAATGGGACATTGTCAAGAAGGTGTTCCTCGGACTCTTGCTGTTCAGCTTCAGTCTGGCTACCTCGGTGGGCAATGCGCTGGTATTGCACGCTGTCAGGACCGAGAAACGGCTGCAGACGGTGAGGACAAGGACTTAAGGAAACTTCGATTCGTATTGGAAAATCATCGACCCGTGTCCTTACGCAAAGAATGCACTGCAGTCATTGTGGATACATTTTCTTTTTCTTTAGCACAACAAATAGCAATAAATTCTATAAAATGAAAACTTCCCGTCTCGATAGAGAGAGCAGGAGAGCCTAGGAGGCCCGCCCCTGCTCAAACAGCTTGTGATTAACTTCCTCAAGATTATTGTAAATCTGAATGAGTTTCGCTTCACACACAGTGAACACGGGGACTGTGTGCACACTCTGTCACACAACCGGCAAGAGGCATTACTGCCCATTCCACCGACTTCCCTGAGCACACACACAAGCACACGGATACGTACACAGTCATAGGCACAGGCACACACTCACACAGGAGTGTACAGCAGCCCTAACTTTATTTATCGCTAGGCATGTACACTTCACTGTGCCTTGGGGGTTGGCCTTCTATAGGGCGTTAATTGCACGAGCAGAGCCAAGCCGAGATTCCAATTTAGCCTCAAACTAATGTGACTGCACTTGGAATCGAGCCTGGGCGGCTGGCACATCAGAGCCTGCGCTAGACCTCTATCAAGTGATAAATAAGTCTAGAATTTTAGCAGCTTGAAATCTTTATCTTTAAGCCGGCGTTTAAATTGCACCAATTCATAATAAGATGCATGCAGCCATGCAGACCGTGATCTTTCTGAAGCGCACTTTATCATTTTGAGAGGGATGCCCAGAGGCAATACGAGTATATATTGCTTTTTGTCTGCACACGAGGGCTCTCGAAGGAATACTGGGTTAGGCTGTGTGAAATACGCCCAACGATTGCAGCCATAAAATAGCACTTCTGTTTCCAGAAGGAAATAAAAACGTATGCATATGATGACGATAAAACTACACCGGTATAAACTGAATAAATAGATACATAGATAGATGAGAAATGATAGATAGATAGATAGATAGATAGATAGATAGATAGATAGATAGATGATAGATAGATAGATAGATAGATAGATAGATAGATAGATAGACAGATAGATAGATAGATAGATAGATAGATAGATAGATAGACAGATAGATAGATAGATAGATAGATAGATAGACAGATAGATAGATAGATAGATAGATAGATAGATAGATAGATAGACAGACAGATAGATAGACAGATAAATAGATAGATAGATAGATAGATAGATAGATAGATAGATAGATAGATAGATAGATAGATAGATAGATAGATAGATAGATAGATAGATAGATAGATAGATAGATAGATAGATAGATAGATAGATAGATAGATAGATAGATAGATAGATAGATAGATAGATAGATAGATAGATAGATAGATAGATAGATAGATAGATAGATAGATAGATAGATAGATAGATAGATAGATAGATAGATAGATAGATAGATAGATAGATAGATAGATAGATAGATAGATAGATAGATAGATAGATAGATAGATAGATAGATAGATAGATAGATAGATAGATAGATAGATAGATAGATAGATAGATAGATAGATAGATAGATAGATAGATAGATAGATAGATAGATAGATAGATAGATAGATAGATAGATAGATAGATAGATAGATAGATAGATAGATAGATAGATAGATAGATAGATAGATAGATAGATAGATAGATAGATAGATAGATAGATAGATAGATAGATAGATAGATAGATAGATAAATAGATAGATAGATAGATAGATAGATAGATAGATAGATAGATAGATAGATAGATAGATAGATAGATAGATAGATAGATAGATAGATAGATAGATTGATAGATAGATAGATAGATAGATAAATAGATAGATAGATAGATAGATAGATAGATAGATAGATAGATAGATAGATAGATAGATAGATAGATAGATAGATAGATAGATAGATAGATAGATAGATAGATAGATAGATAGATAGATAGATAGATAGATAGATAGATAGATTTCTAGAGAACCAATGTCTAAGGTAATCAATCACAGAATCACAGAGTTAGAGCAAGCGGTGCAATTTCTGGCATCTGTCATCGTGTCATCACCACGCTGCCAGTTCCGTGCTGCGGCAGAAAGGAATCCATATAGCTGTCCTTCCAGGTTTTCGACCCGCTAAAACTCCTTACCCTGAGGTTTCAATCTTTCCAATTTTTTCCGTGGTTCTTGTAGTTTTTTGTCCGCCTGTCTACCTGCGCCCGTGCACCTGCAAGTTAGTAAAGGATTGATCGGCTAATGAGATGGGAGAAAGAGACAGACAGACAGACAGAGAAGCAAAGCAGCAATGCTTCTAGTTGTTTACTTTCAAACTGGATTTTCGAAGAATGGGCAGAATTTGAGCCGTCAACTCCAGATGGAGGGACGATCATTATTTATTTTCAATTATCTGTTGAGATCCTTCGAGAAGCACAAAATCATATTGTGGTAGAACAGTCAGTGCAATAAGCAGATATGATGACAGGATTGACTAAGAGTACAGCAAAAATGCACTTTCAAGAATTATGCAAATTTGTTGCGATATTCAGTGTCAGAAATCCCAAATGCGAGCCCATTTGGCCAATGGAACTGGCATAGCTCGTAGAGGCCTGGATCTCCTCAACGAATGCTAATCTGTGATCTTCAAGCAATTTTTGTGACCAAAGAAGCCGACTGCAGTATGAGGAAGAAGCTGCGGTTCGAGAGAGTGCTGGAGAGAGAAGTGGAGTGTTCGAGTTTATTAATTATTCATAACTTGCCTTGGCCAGGGAGTAATTGATTTTGCAGTAGTTGTTTTGTTCTTTCTGATATGTTTACCAGTCTCAGGTTCTGTCTGGCTGTCTGGCTAGACTGTTTGTTCTCCCACGCTTGTATGATGGTTTTGTAAGTTGAGTTGTACTTGCTGCTAATACTCGTAACTGGAGTTATTCAGACTACGAATACCGCTTGGTTCACCTGGCTATTCGGTCAGGGAGGCGCCAAAGCTACAGCAAGGGGGCGCTCAAAAGCTACAGCAAGGGGGCGCCAAAGCTACAGCAATAGGAGCGCCAAAGCTACAGCAATAGGAGCGCTAAAGCTACAGCAAGGAGGCGCCTAAAGCTACAGCAAGGGGGCGCTCAAAAGCTACAGCAATAGGGGCGCCTAAAGCTACAGCAATAGGGGCGCTAAAGCTACAGCAAGGAGGCGCCTAAAGCTACAGCAATAGGGGCGCTAAAGCTACAGCAATAGGAGCGCTAAAGCTACAGCAAGGAGGCGCCTAAAGCTACAGCAAGGGGGCGCTCAAAAGCTACAGCAATAGGGGCGCCTAAAGCTACAGCAATAGGGGCGCTAAAGCTACAGCAAGGAGGCGCCTAAAGCTACAGCAATAGGGGCGCTAAAGCTACAGCAATAGGGGCGCCAAAGCTACAGCAATGGGGGCGCTAAAGCTACAGCAAGGAGGCGCCTAAAGCTACAGCAATAGGGGCGCCAAAGCTACAGCAAGGAGGCGCCTAAAGCTACAGCAAGGGGGCGCTCAAAAGCTACAGCAATAGGGGCGCCTAAAGCTACAGCAATAGGGGCGCTAAAGCTACAGCAAGGAGGCGCCTAAAGCTACAGCAATAGGGGCGCTAAAGCTACAGCAATAGGGGCGCCAAAGCCACAGCAAGGAGGCGCCTAAAGCTACAGCAATAGGGCCGCCAAAGCTACACAGCAATAGGGGCGCCAAAGCTACAGCAAGGAGGCGCCTAAAGCTACAGCAAGGGGGCGCTCAAAAGCTACAGCAATAGGGGCGCCTAAAGCTACAGCAATAGGGGCGCTAAAGCTACAGCAAGGAGGCGCCTAAAGCTACAGCAATAGGGCCGGCAAAGCCACAGCAAGGAGGCGCCTAAAGCTACAGCAAGGAGGCGCCTAAAGCTACAGCAATAGGGCCGCCAAAGCTACACAGCAATAGGGGCGCCAAAGCTACAGCAAGGGGGCGCCTAAAGCTACAGCAAGGGGGCGCTCAAAAGCTACAGCAATAGGGGCGCCTAAAGCTACAGCAATAGGGGCGCTAAAGCTACAGCAATAGGGGCGCTAAAGCTACAGCAAGGAGGCGCCTAAAGCTACAGCAATAGGGGCGCTAAAGCTACAGCAAGGAGGCGCCTAAAGCTACAGCAATAGGGGCGCTAAAGCTACAGCAATAGGGGCGCCAAAGCTACAGCAATGGGGGCGCCAAAGCTACAGCAAGGGGGCGCTCAAAAGCTACAGCAAGGGGGCACCAAAGCTACAGCAAGAGGAGCGCCAAAGCCACAACAAGGGGGCACCAAAGCTACAGCAATAGGGGCGCCAAAGCTACAGCAATAGGAGCGTCAAAGCTACAGCAATAGGAGCGTCAAAGCTACAGCAATAGGAGCGTCAAAGCTACAGCAATAGGAGCGCCAAAGCTACAACAATAGGAGCGCCAAAGCTTTTACCGAGGAGGCAATCAAGGGGGCGGCGACACAAGAGGTACTTTTACGTAGACTTACGAGTACCTGCTGCAAGGCGGCTCAGTGAGAGCGCCAGCGGAGAAGCGGAAGTTTCTGACCTGTTTGCTTCCTCAAGCGTTTCCTGCAACGTGAGGGAAAGCCGGAATATGTGATAGATGTGTTCTTGGCTGAGCAACGCGTCAACAACTTTAAATAGCAGTAAGGTTTGCCAACTTTCTGACTGTTTAGTCAGGGTGAGGCAAAAGGACGCACCGAAAGTTAAGGAAATTTTGTTAATGGGCTTAGCATTTGCATTAAATTGAAGATCTTTCGGTTAGACAGAAGGCTGAGTATTTGTTTAGTCCGAACTAGGCGCAAAGTAATCTCTTATTAATTTTTAAACAGCGTGTGAAGTCGAGTGGCAATTATGCCAAGAAGGAGTGATACTGTGTGATTATGTTGTTACCGGGATTTCCCTGACTGGGATTTTCCTAATATGGATTTCCCTAGCTGGGATTTCCCTAACTGGGATTTCCCTAATATGGATTACCCCGACTGGGATTTCCCCGACTGGGATTTCCCCGACTTGGATTTCCTTGACTGATATTTCCCTGACTGGGGTTTCCCTGACTACGACGAAGTACTCTGACTTTGTTATACGATGAAGATTTTCTCAGTAGTTATTTAAATATGATCGAAAGAAAACATCTACAAAAAGTTCTAACGTGCCACTAGTCGATTTGATAAAAACTAATTAAAATTTTCAAGCAGAAATAGTGTTTTAAATCAATTGCAAAAGAAGAAAAAACTATCGACTAGTTTTGTTTTATCTTATTAGTTTTTGTCTTTATCTCTGTTTGCTTTTACACTCATTCTGCTTTTGATGTCGACAGAAGCTGTGCTAGAAAGATGAGGAGTAACCAGCTAGAGGGCTTGGATAACAAAGTCTGAGGATTTCTCTGCGACTTGGTCATCCATTAGTGATTAGTGTTGATGAAGAGCCTAATTCGCTTATTTGGATGAGCCGCCCCCTCTCAGTTTGGGGGGGGGGCGGTGGCGGAAACCGGACTCAGAGAGCCGGAGGGTAAGACGCCGGTTATTTTATGTGTTGTTCTCTCTTTGATTCTCAACAACTATAGAGAGCACAGCTAGAGGAGTTTGAGGCGAGATCAAAGCTTCAGCTCTGTTTGGTTGCTAACGCAGCTTCGCGTGGCCTGAGATTGTCCCGTCCATCTCCGCCTCTGTCTGTCCGTCTTTATTTATTTCTCGCGTGTTCGCGTGTTGAGGGAGGCAGGCGGTCTCGGGTTGATTGACAGCTACCTATAGTCCACAGGCTCTAGTTTTGCACGTTAAACTCAGCATATTCTTTGATCTGGCCCAATATTTTGCATCGTTTTGTTTTGAGTAAACTAAAACGTAATAAATTTAGATCAGATGCGCCACTTACAGGTTACAGGGTCATTGAACCTTATATATGCTTTTTTCAAGATCAACGGTAATAAATAATTAGTAATTAAGAATAATTTACAACGCCTGCCTTAAATGGGCAGATGTGCAACCGACAGCTCAGCCACAGCTAGGTCCAAGGACTGGGTGGGGGGGTTGCCACCCACACCCTCAATTACCACAGCTAATTTTGGCACCCATTTTACAGCTGGTTAGACTGAAGCAATGCAGAGTTAATTAAGTGACTTGCTCAAGGACACAAATTGTTACGAGTATGTCGAGAATCGAACCCCCGACCTTGAAGTCGCGAAGCCCGATCCGCTTTAACCACTAGGCTACACCCCGTGTCTTTCAACAGTAGAAGCAAGAGTTAGACAAGAGACAAGAGTGCATGGGAAGCAGTGGATCAATGTGAGAAATCAATGGACGGGTCAACTGTAAGGTCAGTAATGAGGATCTTCCTCTCACTCTCTCTCTGTCCCTCTCTCAGGTGTGCAACATGTTTATCGTGTCCCTGGCATCAGCTGACCTGATAGTCGGCACCTTCGTTATGCCGATATCAGCAGTGTACGTTCTCACCGAGGACTGGTGAGTAACCCAACAGACCTGAATCAATGCCTACTTACAGGTAAACTTTATTAAAGCATCCGCTTTGTAATTTGTGCAGCGTTATTTTTAGGCTTGCAAATTAATCAAAGAAAACGTTGCCTGAATTTTTGCTCTTAACTGTATCGATTGTCACAATTAGTGAAGCTAACAAACAAAGCCACTGCGCTTCACTACAAGCAGCCAAACCAAATCGAACGTGGCCCAGAGAGGGGCGCACACGCCTGACGATAGGAAAGTCACACGATAGCCGCTGTACATGTACACCCAGTGTGAGCGTGTGCATGTCGAGTTTGTGCCTGTGTACAGTATTGGCTTAGCCTGAATGTGCTCTCAAGAGTCAGAATGCCGTCAACGCTGGATGTTGTGGGACGTTGTCTCCGAACAGAGACCATCCGTGAGCAGAACTTGGCAATCCGGAAGTCCAGCGCAAAAAAATCTTTGAAAATCCTTCAAGTCAGAAAAAAGTCTGCCTTCAAGTTCGATTGAACTTGTTCGCAACAACTGCAAGTGCAGGAGCCGGAAAGCCAAAAGCAACAATATCGCTGCGAGAGCAGTCAAGCAGATTTTCCTGCTCTTCTAGAAGTGGCTCTCTCAAAGCAGCTCGGAGTCCTGTTTTGGCCTCTGGGCACTCTTGAACTCGACTGGGCCAGATTTAGAAAGCAAACAGAAATGCCCGGAGGGTGGGTTACGCGGAAGACAAAAAGCGGCTCCTCAAAGAAGCAAAGAGAGATACGAGAAGACTTTCTGCCAACTTTGCTGGAAAATTGCATACTGATGTGCTGCGTTCACTGCAGCGAGTCAGTGCTGAAAACCTTTTACAGAATGGCCACTTTGCTTAGTCTGTCTGTCTGTCTGTCTGTCTGTCTGTCTGTCTGTCTGTCTGTCTGTCTGTCTGTCTGTCTGTCTGTCTGTCTGTCTGTCTGTCTGTCTGTCTGTCTGTCTGTCTGTCTGTCTGTCTGTCTGTCTGTCTGTCTGTCTGTCTGTCTGTCTGTCTGTCTGTCTGTCTGTCTGTCTGTCTGTCTGTCTGTCTGTCTGTCTGTCTGTCTGTCTGTCTGTCTGTCTGTCTGTCTGTCTGTCTGTCTGTCTGTCTGTCTGTCTGTCTGTCTGTCTGTCTGTCTGTCTGTCTGTCTGTCTGTCTGTCTGTCTGTCTGTCTGTCTGTCTGTCTGTCTGTCTGTCTGTCTGTCTGTCTGTCTGTCTGTCTGTCTGTCTGTCTGTCTGTCAGTCTATTAGTCTGTCTGTCTGTCTGTCTGTCTGTCTGTCAGTCTATTAGTCTGTCTGTCTGTCTGTCTGTCTGTCTGTCTGTCTGTCTGTCTGTCTGTCTGTCTGTCTGTCTGTCTGTCTGTCTGTCTGTCTGTCTGTCTGTCTGTCTGTCTGTCTGTCTGTCTGTCTGTCTGTCTGTCTGTCAGTCTATTAGTCTGTCTGTCTGTCTGTCTGTCTGTCTGTCAGTCTATTAGTCTGTCTGTCTGTCTGTCTGTCTGTCTGTCAGTCTATTAGTCTGTCTGTCTGTCTGTCTGTCTGTCTGTCTGTCTGTCTGTCTGTCTGTCTGTCTGTCTGTCTGTCTGTCTGTCTGTCTGTCTGTCTGTCTGTCTGTCTGTCTGTCTGTCTGTCTGTCTGTCTGTCTGTCTGTCTGTCTGTCTGTCAGTCTATTAGTCTGTCTGTCTGTCTGTCTGTCTGTCTGTCTGTCTGTCTGTCTGTCTGTCTGTCAGTCTATTAGTCTGTCTGTCTGCCTGTCTGTCTGTCTGTCTGTCTGTCTGTCTGTCTGTCTGTCTGTCTGTCTGTCTGTCTGTCTGTCTGTCTGTCTGTCTGTCTGTCTGCCTGTCTCTGTCTGTCTGTCTGCTGTCCATCAGAGCCGACCCCGCTCCCAACCGCAGGGTGTTCGGCAGGCCGCTGTGTCAGCTGTGGCTGGCAGTGGACTACACCGCCAGCACGGCTTCCATTCTGAATCTGCTGATACTCAGCTTGGACAGGTACTGGTCTGTCTCCAACCCGCTGCTCTACCTGCCGAAGAGGACTAAGAATCGAGCCAGATTCATGATTTTCCTGGTGTGGGTCACCTCGGGTCTCTGGCTGATCCCAATATTCAGCTGGCATCGCCTTGTCAACGGTGGGGTGAGTGCTTTTTGAAGACTGCGGGGATGGAAGTGACTGACTCTGTGTTCATTTCTG
Source organism: Macrostomum lignano (assembly GCA_002269645.1). Lineage (NCBI taxonomy): Eukaryota > Metazoa > Platyhelminthes > Macrostomidae > Macrostomum > Macrostomum lignano. The sequence goes on along the minus strand of NIVC01001521.1, from coordinate 185,242 downwards.
CTCCGCGGTGAGCAGCATCCGCGGTAGAGTCTGGTAGAGTCTGGTGGAGTCTGGTGGAGTCTGGTGGAGTCTGGTGGAGTCTGGTAGAGTCTGGTGGAGTCTGGTAGAGTCTGGTGGAGTCTGGTAGAGTCTGGTGGAGTCTGGTGGAGTCTGGTGGAGTCTGGTATAGTCTGATGGAGTCTGGTGGAGTCTGGTGGAGTCTGGTGGAGTCTGGTAGAGTCTGGTGGAGTCTGGTAGAGTCT
>NIVC01001521.1:175000-180000 GCA_002269645.1 Macrostomum lignano | reverse complement strand
GACTGACTGACTGACTGACTGACTGACTGACTGACTGACTGACTGACTGACTGACTGACTGACTGACTGACTGACTGACTGACTTGAGTGAGTGGGTGACTGACTGACTGACAAATGTAGCCAGCTATGAATATTTGAAGGAGTACAACTATGGCTTAAAATGAATAAACTATGATATATAGAACGTTGTACTTGCATGCATAAGCAATGAAATGTGATACTTCACAGCACTAAGTAATTGTACTGTTGTTGATCTGTTGTTCCTGCTCCAGACACACTACTGAGAGACGTAATTAATGTAAAATGCAACTATTTTAATCGCAACCAGAAATTAACTCAAAACATTCATAGCACTCGTTATCTTACACAGTTTAGAAATTTCAATAATATTACACGCACAGATTTATAATTTTATCATTTTGTCAAGTAGGCTTCTAGTAGATTTTGATAGAATTCATGTGAACTCTGAAAAAACTGTTTAAATTGATTGCTGCTCTTGCACTTTTTTTCCCATGAAGTCGCAGTCAGTTTTAACAGGCACCATCAGGAACAGCTGTTGCTGCAGATGCTGTGCAGAGAACCATTTGCATTATTTCGATTGTTTCTGCTCACCTCATCGCTATTTATCAATCAATTGTCAGGCCGCTCTATGAATTAAACGTCAAATATAATGGGGGAGTTTAATGCGATAATGAGCGGTGACTTCTGCTTTAACAGAATGGACTGGATAGATAGATCGATAGATAGATAGATAGATAGATAGATAGATAGATAGATAGATAGATAGATAGATAGATAGATAGATAGATAGATAGATAGATAGATAGATAGATAGATAGATAGATAGATAGATAGATAGATAGATAGATAGATAGATAGATAGATAGATAGATGGATAGATGGATAGATAGATAGATAGATAGATAGATAGATAGATAGATGGATAGATGGATAGATAGATAGATAGATAGATAGATAGATAGATAAATAGATGGATAGATAGATAGATAGATAGATAGATAGGTAGATAGATAGATAGATAGATAGATAGATAGATAGATAGATAGATAGGTAGATAGATAGATAGATAGATAGATAGATAGACAGATGGATAGATAGAGAGACAGATAGATAGATAGATAGATAGAGAGATAGATAGACAGATGGATAGATAGATAGATAGACAGATAGATAGATAGATAGATAGATAGATAGATAGATAGATAGATAGATAGACAGATAGATAGATAGATAGATAGATAGATAGATAGATAGATAGATAGATAGATAGATAGATAGATAGATAGATAGATAGATAGACAGATAGACAGATAGATAGATAGATAGATAGATAGATAGATAGATAGACAGATAGACAGATAGATAGATAGATAGATAGATAGATAGATAGATAGATAGATAGATAGATAGATAGATAGATAGATAGATAGATAGATAGATAGATAGATATGACAGATGTGAAACCAGCCTCACAGTGCAGCAGTGCACTGTCACACACGCATGCAAGCAGACGGTACACTCAAAGGGCAGAGTGGCAATGTCTTCACAAAGGCCACAGTGCCTCCAGCGCTGCAATAATTGTTCTACAGGTAGATTTCGAGTGTTAGAGAGCAGAGCAATGGCTCTCTAATAGAGTGCGCCTTGGCGGTGTTTTCCGCAGATCTTGATGCAGCAAAAAAACAGCAATTCTGCAAAGCAGCCCCTGAGTAGACTGCTCAGCCTGGGTTCCTCCACCGTTGTCGAGATTTTTCTCAGCACAAGCGTCTGCCTCTCTCTCTCTCTCTCTCTCTCTCTCGCCTAGTCTAACCTAACTATTCATTTATTTAATGCCGTCAGTTGCGAGCAAGTAGCTCGAGGCCCTTATCTCTCCCTCACTCCCTCACTCACTCTATTCTCCACTCGAGCTCCGTTTATTTTTTGTCAGAATTGAAAAATATGCTTTCGCGTCGCCTAGAAAAATGGTTGCCACTTATTTTCTGTTTGTGCTTTTTTTCGGATGGAGATTTCTGGCCTGCCTTCACCCCTCGCCTCACCCCACCCTGTCTCCCCTGTGTTTTAGTGTGAATTCTGATTGGCTGATTAATCTGATGCAGAGTGTAACCCTCTGTCAGACCGTCTGCCTGACTATGCAACTCACACAGCATATTTAGTACTCAGGCAGTCACTAATATATTTCTCTCTCAGGAGAAGAGATCTCCATTAAAGCTTTTCAAATTATCCTACTTTTCTTAATCGTCCGTCCAGGCCAGCTTCCTTGATAGGACCTCTCGCATCGCCATAGCAACCACTTCCGTTTCTATAGCGCAGCTTGCATTGCTCAAAAAGTAAAGAGAGCCGAGAGAGAGCAGAGGAGGAGAGAAGCAAAGAACGCAAAGAGAGCAAGCAGCACTCAGTGCGCGCGTGCCTTCCTGCGTGTTTGTCCACCGCTGCTGGGCTTCCGTCTGCCCTTTTTTTACTGAGCTCAGGCAAGTCCTCTGGGGGCTCAGGCCTGCTTATCCCGACTGCTGTATAAACTCTGCACTCACCGGAGTTCATGAGCTACCAACTGAGCAAATCGGCCGGGATGGCAACGTCTTCATCAGACTTTCACCTGCCCAGCATTCGCCAAGGCGGCGGCAGCCAGCGACCGTCCAGCGCTGCCTCAACGAGTTCGTCGGTGTCCAATGTGCACGACTTTCGTCAGGCCGTTGCCAGCAGCCAGCAGAAGCCCTTTCGAAGTCGCAGAGCAGGCAGAGCTGGAATTGCAGCTGGCAGACCGGCAGCTGAGGAGGCGGCGGCGGCCAGTCGACGAGAAGCTCGATCGAGCTCGAGAGAGTCCGCCAGGGTGAGCAATCTGAGTGACTTGAGCTGAACTGCATGCTACTGTGTCTGCTGAGAGGATGACTTTGAATTGACTCTTGGTGACTTGATGATTTTGTCTGCAAGTTGGGAAAATCGAAAGTACTGCGTGTGCTCTCTGAGGCCGACATCGGTCACATTCTGCCCATTCCTCCGACTCCTGAGCGCTAAGTCGCGCACTCATTAAGAATGAGTATAGCGGTCCCGCCTACAGTAATAAATGACTCATAAAAGCACTAAAAAATATTAGTTAGATAAAACTAACAATGGAACGCAATCGTGAATTGAATCCGATCGTTGTCCTGGTGTCCTGGGTTGGATGTTCGTCCCGAATCGGGGATACCGGCTGAGTCCGGGTCCTCTTGCTCCTTGTGTGTGCCCCTTCACGACCCCTTGGCCTGGCCTCCAATATTGAGCTGGATAGGTGACACCCTTGGGTTTGTAGCCGGTAGACGGTCTTCCTGCCTGGAGTCTCGCCCTCGGAAACAAGCCTTCCAGACTCGCTCCATTTGTTAAGCCATTTCCGTAGACTTCGGGGTTTCCCCGCTCTCGGACCGCTTTCAGTAATAACCCAAGCTTTTTTCGCATTTCCAAATAGGACTTGTCTGCTGGGTGGGTGGCCTGGGTGGACTCGGTCCTAGCACCGTCCCTGATTCCACTTCTTGGGTTGGCGGTGTCTCCATGTTCTCACCAGAGTCCTGAGCTCTGGTCCCAATCGTGGCCTCTCGGGCTACATGCCCCTGGTAGTATGGCCCACTGACCGATCCCTGCGGTAGAGCCCCTGGCTTTCCACCCCCGTTTAAGAATAAGAAGAATCCGATCGTTTCCAGGATATTTGAGCCATAAAGTTGAGATCAATTTTCATTGTGCACACAGTTCATTGTATAGGGATATTTACACATATTACTCGTAGTTTAACTGATTTACTCGTAGTTACTCAAACGACTTTGCTTCCTCATTGCAGAGCGTGCACAGTCACTTCGCCGATTTTCTGGGAGTTGCTTACGGTGGAAGAGACCCGGATGGTTTCTTGCCTAAGGTGAGACTATTAATAGTAAACTTTTATAATTCATAATTAATAAACTAATTATGAACCAAAAATGTTTTAAACAAACTTTTACTTCTTTTTCGTGACAGTCAAAGGATGAGGATTGCATCAAGTGCATGCTGAAGGTGCCGCACGACAAATGTGAATCCGTGAGTGTCAGAAATAACATCAACTGGATTTTGTAATCTTCTATTATAGATTAGCACTCCTCATTTATTGTAGATTAGCACTCCTCATTTATTGTAGATAAGCACTCCTAATCTATTGTAGATTAGCACTCCTCATCTATTGTAGATTAGCACTCCTCATTTATTGTAGATAAGCACTCCTCATTTATTGTAGATTAGCACTCCTCATCTATTGTAGATAAGCACTCCTCATTTATTGTAGATTAGCACTCCTCATTTATTGTAGATTAGCACTCATCATCTATTGTAGATTAGCACTCCTCATTTATTGTAGATTAGCACTCCTCATCTATTGTAGATTAGCACTCCTCATCTATTGTAGATTAGCACTCCTCATATATTGTAGATTAGCACTCCTCATCTATTGTAGATTAGCACTCCTCATCTATTGTAGATTAGCACTCCTCATCTATTGTAGATTAGCACTCCTCATCTATTGTAGATTAGCACTCCTCATATATTGTAGATTAGCACTCCTCATCTATTGTAGATTAGCACTCCTCATCTATTGTAGATTAGCACTCCTCATTTATTGTAGATTAGCACTCCTCATATATTGTAGATTAGCACTCCTCATCTATTGTAGATTAGCACTCCTCATTTATTGTAGATTAGCACTCCTCATCTATTGTAGATTAGCACTCATCATCTATTGTAGATTAGCACTCCTCATTTATTGTAGATTAGCACTCCTCATATATTGTAGATTAGCACTCATCATCTATTGTAGATTAGCGCTCATCATCTATTGTAGATCAGCACTCCTCATCTATTGTAGATTAGCACTCCTCATTTATTGTAGATTAGCACTCCTCATCTATTGTAGATTAGCACTCATCATTTATTGTAGATTAGCACTCCTCATCTATTGTAGATTAGCACTCCTCATCTATTGTAGATTAGCA